>ML785175.1:239727-281926 GCA_009831015.1 Picea engelmannii
GGGAGAAGAAGTAGAGAGGAGGGCATGGAGAGGAATGAGCATGATGAGAGGTTGTGAAATTCTTGGAAGAGATGATTCTTGTGATAGTTTTCTTTGAGCATTTGTGCTTTGCTGTTCTTGGAGTCACGAGCACGGAGGGCCAATAAACCGAAAGGTTTCTTGGAGCTAGGAAGCCAGCTAGGATCCTAGTTGGCAGGGATGATTCCATTGTTTCACTCTGGGCAAGCGGGAAAAGAATACTTGGAAGCGCCCAAGACTACATTACAACTGATGAGCTTCTACAAACTAAGGAGGAGGTATTTTTCAGTGATATTTTGTTATTGATATTTTGAGTATACTTATGTTTTAAGTTCTTAAATATTAAAGTTAGACTACTACTTATTTCATCATGTTATTAGATTTAGATTTATCATTGAGAAGATGTAGAAGAAATGTGTAAATAAAAATCAATGAAATCATGCTAAAACAAGTTGTTAATATGTAAATTTTTAAATAAATAGTTAATTGCTTAGCATCCTGTGGACGGGTGCTACAGGTTTAGACATGTCACCATGGAAGAAGACGACGACGAAAGCAATAGGGGTTGAACCATCTAGAATCTCTCGGAAAACAGTAGAGGTAGAAATTGTCGGGACCATATATGATGATACATCGAGACCTCTAGAGAAGGATGTAGAAACCTTAAAATGGGAAGAATTATATTATATTTTCGAGAATTCAAACTTCTCCGTGGAGGCAGAGGATCCAGATGAGATCCAGGTGTTCAGGAACATTAGAAAGTCAGGAATTTTTAGGGTGGCAACACATCCAACGGTATTCCCTTGTGCACACGCCATTTCTTGGATTTTGAAGAATATAGACATAAATAGTTGATATGTTTGTAATGCAAGAAAATAACCTGTAGCTTCATTCATGCTCGATGATTTAGATAAATGTTATCATATTGAAGTTGGGAACAAAATATTGTATAGTCAACTCCTCAATGAGTTGGAACTTACACCGAACGATTTATTCCCCACATGGTACAAAGTAGATAATCAATTCAAGTATCGGCCCATGAGTCGGTACCCCACAACCAATTTAAGGAGATCATACCAATATATGGTGGCCATGCTTTGTAGGTTATACAAGGAACTAGATTCAACTCATTTACCCCTATCGTACATGCCCCTAACTTATTTATGTGCACATGTGGGGGTCTCATTCAGTTGGGTAGACATATTGTCTAAAAATATCAAATCTTCCATCTCTGCAGTTACACAAGCACAACCAAGAAACTTTCTCAGTTTCCATATGTATTTATATCTCCTAGACATAATGTGTACTACCCAAAGGTACCCAAACATGGGGTGGAGTTGGTTTCCCCCGTCGACACCGTTATCCACATCTACTGCAAAGTGATTTTGGAGCACAAATACCGAACAAGATATCAAAGAATCTGTGAGCACTTCATTGTCCCATTGTATGAATTTATATTTTGCACCTCACCACCTTGTATGACAGACAAAACCATAAAAGTCATAAGAAATATCAGGGACTGGTATCTGATGGAGCACGATACCTATATAAGAATATATGGTGCGACGAAACCACCCCACTTACTCCATCAGTTCGTTCCTGACAAACTTGTGGTTCAGGAGGTGGAATATCAAACTATCATACATGGGGTCGGAGGAATGATATACAAATCAAAGAAAATGATTTGGCCTCTACTACCTCTATACATTGACAACTATTTCTTCAAGAACACCAAGCAAGTTCAAGAAGAAGTGGATATCTTACTTTCCTACCACTTTGGAGAGGAAATATTCAGGAGGCACGATCATAATAATATCTTCAAAGAGCACTTCAATAGCATGAGACTCCCGTATGAATACACCATTGAGTTCCAGGAAGAAGAGGAGGTGCATCAAAATGCCAGAACTTATGACGAATTCATTTTCAACAGGCGGAGATAGCCAAAAGGAAGGATCGCGGATGAAGAAGATGCACGAGAGGTGGCAAGCAAAGAGGTAGAATGAGATGAATTCTCCCATCTTTGTGTCAACTCATTCAAGTTCCACAAAAGAGGAGGAAGGAGCACCAACAAATAAAAAGAGAAGAGACAAAGAGAATATGTTGAAAAGGAGGAATGACACTAAAAAGAAACAAAAAATAGAAGCCAAGAAAGCAAAGGCCAGAGTAGAAAATGAAGCAAAATTTAAATCTGAAGCAAAAACTACAGTAGAAAAAGAAAAGGAGCTAGCAGAAGCGACAAGAGTAGCAGTGGAATTAGTAGAGAAAGTGAAAAAAGAAGCAGTGGATAAAGCTACTGAAGAAGAAAGACAGAAGAAGAATACAGAGGATAGAGAGGGTGACATAGACTGGATGGAATTGGATATCCCTGGAATGTCCACCATAGGTATATGAGCAGAAAAAATGAGCAGTGGCTTAAGCCTCGGGCCCTTGGAACCTTTTTGATCGACTGAAGTATTGGATATAAGAAGTTTCACATACAATAGTAAAACCAATAGAATTGTGTAAGAAAGAGTTAAAAAGGTTCCAACTGCAGAAGGATCCCCTTTGTCAGTGGTTACTGAAGTCCATGTCACAGGAGATGTCAAGGAAAACCCTATGGCAACGTCTAGGAAAGGATTTTCATTTATGGATCTAACCATAGACAATACACAGAGGCTATGGTAGCAGAATGAAGAGAAAGAGGTGAGGATTAGGGAGCTAGAAGAGAGGCTTCAACAAGTAAAGATCGATGAAAGAAGTCTCCTAGACTTTAAGGACAATGATGAAAAAGTGAGGAATGGTTTGGAAGGTGCCATCATTGACATGTATGCCAATATACACCACTTACAAAATGTGGCTGCAATAGTTATTGACCAAAACAAATGGATACAAATGCAACCGACACAATACAACACTATTTGTGAAGGTATAACTGACATTGATACTTGGATAGAAGATAATCCTGATGTGTCTCCTGAGCCATATAGGCCCTCAAAATCAGCTAGAAAGACATACTTGTATGCATTAGATCATTGTCAGCAAGTAGGGAAAAGAGCAGTTAAAGAAGTAACCAAGGCAATGGAAATATGTTCAAGGACTCACAAAGCTGCCCAAGAAATGATAAGGAATGGCCATCTCCCAATATTAGATGAAATTGGGAATAATTTGGTCACAGAAGAATTGGTGAATACAGTCCAAGACAACACAAGTCGAAGGAGAAAAATAGTCTAAGCAACAACCTTTGGCTCCACCGATCTCATTGACCAACATCTACTACAGCCAGTGAAGCTTCACACTATGATACAAACTTTCATGAAAAGACTAGATAAGGATATGAGTGCCCTTGATGACATCATCGCGATGAATGAAGCAACACTGGAACAACTATCATACAGGAGAATCAAGTCACTATATAACTAGTTGGAAGTTTGGATAGCTTATCTACGAAGAAAAATTTCATATGGAAAGGACAAATGACTCTTTTTTTCTCATCTTTTTCCTAACCACTTCAAATTTCGTCCTTTCTTCCACTTGTCATTAGAATAGAGAATATGAACAGTTTTGTGACAACCTCTTGAAGAAGAAGGTGAAAGGGCACTAGCATTTTGTATAAAATAGAGTAGAAACTCATTAGAATATACTTTTGGATTTTCAAGCATTGTATAGACCCAAGAACATTTTTGAGAACTTATACACTATTAATGAATATTGAGAATCCCTCAAGGCCATCATGTTATAGAAGGAATTCTGTGTAGAAATGGATCAAAGCTTTGAACTACTTCAAGTGAAGATAATTGTTGTTTCTATGGACTATAAGAATATTGTGTTTGTTTTAGACTAATTCTTATACAATCTTTGTCATTCTACAGTTATTGATATTTCTTTGGATATTTCAATGCCTTGAGATTTGTGGGTTATTACAGTATATGTTGTTGTGATCTAGACTAATCTGGTTATATACATATGTATGCATTTGTCTCCAATCTTCCTCTTTTGTTACAACTAACTGTATAAAAGTTGTGTAAGGTCTTGGTTGCATTAAAACTCATCGATTACTCTAGTGTGATCCTAGCTAGGATAGGTTAGCATATATTAGTAATATATTAGTTTTCTCTACATACATGGTATTCATATACATCTTTTCATTACATCCACCCACTTCATCGATACATCGGGCCATAACCGGTATGAAAACCAAAAGACTAAAATAAATGGCAGCCGAGCCAAATTTTGGATGGGACTCCTAATCCAAACGGTGTATAGTCTAATTGGGACTATATACCGGGGAGTACCACTTGTTTTTTTCGGGAGAAGTTGAACCCATCAAAAAGAGGATAAGGCCTCTTCCCATGAACTAATCATAACCGAGCCTTACCAGACTTGTTCATGGGATGAAGAGAATTTTGTAGCAAATGTGTATCAAAGGATGTCTTCTTCTTTCTCTTCTTCATTTTTGATCAATAGAGAATCTTCGTGTTCAAGTATCCCTCTAATTAATATTGTTGATAATAGAAATTCTCACCTTTGTCTTGAAATTACCTTTGATACCATGGTGGATGCTAGTCTATGTAGATCATTTGTTTCCACTATTTTTTCTCAATTTAATGGTTCTTGAAGTGTGAGTCTAGAGAGAATCCTAATACAACTTGACATAGTGGTTCACTCAAACTTTTCTTGTAAAAAGTCAACTATGAAAAACTAAGTCTATATCCAGCTTTGCCTATCCATTGACCATAGCCATGCAATTTCTAAAGGCATAGGTTTGCAAGATTAAAAGGCAGTGACCCTTCAATTTTAATTACTAAGAAATACCAAGGATTTGGAAGCGATCCAATCCCAATTCAATTTTATGATTTGACAATTAAATGGGCAGCGACAAAATAATTTCTAAATTCTGGTCGTAATTAAAAATGACAACGAACGAGAATTTTAAATATATACATTTCTTTTTATAATTTCCAGTTTAAATTCTAGCTTCTAGCATTCTATTAATTGTTTTTTTTCAACACAACCATCATAGCTCTGAGTTAAGTTCTAGTTCTGTATAAAACTTGGCAATGACTATACTAAGTTTAGTTCCATCTTATTGAAATTGCGGAGTTGAATTGAAAGTTGCATTTTAAAAGGCTTATCATCTTTTGATAATTTAAGAATAGGACTTAGAACTTTGTTTATATTCATTTCTTCAAGTTGTTGAGTCATAACATCATTAGTTTCATGACCACATCTCTTGAGTAAATAAATCCATTAAAAGTAATGTTGATTAATTAAAATTGATTAGAAACGATTTTATTTTTCAGAGTACACAAACAAGCATAGGATATAAGGCCTTGGAATAAAATTTTGTGAGTAAACTTATCCAAGGATATTAAACTCAACAAATGTGTTTGACTAGGGAGTGGTGAAATCCATTATGTAATTAGTGACGTCAGGACGCTCCGCTCTCACCAGAATTAAGCACGAGGTCACGCGGAGTTGGTTGCAGAGATAGCCCTCTAATACCTTCTTAGCATCAGAGATATTTCTGGAGATATATTCATATTTGGGGGTCTTGCTAGTACCTTTACCTCCCCGAGAGGTGGTTCTTTCAAGATTTCAGGCTTTGTTACCCTGCCCATACGGTGGACCTGACTTACAACTATTCTCCTGTGCATTGGTTATATCATGGTGGATTTAGTTGCTTGGAATAGGTAGCCACATAGGTTACTTGCATGGGTTATTCTACAAGTACCCTAATTCAGATAAGGCTAGTACATCACACAACCTTTATGGAGGATTACCTCTTAGGGGGGATCTGATCGACTACATTGTTAATCCCACGAGGGCCCTTATAATTGATTTCGATACCTCTGATATTTTGAAGGGAGTCTCAGGTCCATCTTGGGTGAGGCATACCGACTATAGTGAGGGAGGCCCCTTTTCAACTACTATATCCTGTCTGTGTGCATTTGGCCTTTTTGTTTATTTTGGTGTGCTCTTTTATTGTTAGTTGGCCTTAGGATTTGTTTTTATATTTTGAGTCTTGAGTTATCGTGGAGTCAGAAAAACTTCCTCGTAGGTCTCGCCGTTTGTTAAAATTACCATTGCATATAGAGTCTTTGCCTTCCAAAAGGCATAAAGTTATCAAATGTGGTACACACACCTCCACCTACTAGACTTGTGATCATAGAAGTATGAGTACTAAGTCGAGTTAGAAAGATACTGGGATTCATTCGACTCCCATACCTTCCATAGTTAATGGAACGACTTCGACGCCTTCAACCACTATGGTTGTAGTGCTGGAGGTTCTCTTCATCACTCCTATCTGGCTTGTGGTTTCTACTTCCCCCATAGTAATGAACCCTTTTGAGTCTCTTTTTGGTATGCCTGGGTACAATGCTCAGTCCATTCCTTCGTTTTTTAACCCTTTCTCTTTTAGTATGCCAAATATGACATCGCAACTTTCACATTCCATTCCAGCGAATAATACGAATCCTAGTATTGGACCTGGGGGCATGGCTCCTCCACATATTCAACTTTCCTTTCGTGGAGCTCATATCCCCAAATGACTCCTACGGCTAGAAGCCAACCTCCTTTTCCTCCTGGGTCTAATCCTAGTCTTAATGTTCCTGGATGGAGTAATCAACCAGGCAGAAAAGATACTTCCTATGTTCCATCCTTTCCCCCTTCCTCCTCCACACCAATTCTGACCAACATGTTTGGTATGAAAAATCCACCCTTATGCTCTAGATTTCCACCCAGAGGGAGTCATTTTCATACTATGGGAAACCCCCAACCTAGAGCTCCTCTAGTTGGGGGAAATGTTTATAACCTTCATTATAACATTCCTACAGGTATGGTGCCCACACAAGCTCTTATGAATCAGATTGGAGGAGGATATTGTCATACCATACATGAACATGGTGCATACCAGAACCCTAGATGGGCTGCAGTCCCTCATAATCAATCTTTCCTGGGGGCATGGGCTCAGATGTTACAACCCCAGATCCCTTTCTTGGCCATGCTTAATTTTCCATACTTGTCAATATTAATGAATGACCTGGTGCTTCATGATCCATCATGGCCCTCCATCCACACCAAGATTCCTTCGAGTATTCTGAAATTCGAGGGAAGGACTGGTGAGGATTGAGGTGATCACGTTACTACTTTTCATCTTTTGTGCTCCTCCAATTCCCTTAATGACGATTCTATTTGTTTGAGACTATTTCAATGCACTCTCATGGGGGTTGCAGTGAAATGGTACATTGAGCTACCAGGGGGAACATACAAAAATTTTAATCAGATGGTTTTGGTCTTTCTCAACCACTTCCAGTTGTCAGTTCATTATGATGTTGTTATAGAACTTCTCTTGGCCCTCCGCTAGGACAAATCCACCCATATCTCAGATCATATCCAAGAGTGGCGTAGATGGAAGAGGTTGATCAAAGCCTACATTCCTCCAGAGTTTCTATTGGAATGGTTCCTTAAATCCCTATTGCCTTATATTTCGAAGGATGTTTCTACATTCAGGGAAACATCTAAAGACAAATCTATTTTCAAAGCCCAGGAATTAGAACTCATATATGCTCAATCTTGGATGTTATACAAAATTATTCCTGACACACTGAGGTCAAATTATGACCCTAAAAAAAATCCCGAGCCTCATGCCGATGGAATCATAGGCTCTGCAAATGCTAAGTCTACAGACTTGGTGATGAACCAGTTGAAGGAGTTGTCTCTAATCTAGTCTGTAGCAGGACAAGCTTCATCTTCGTCCTCCACTCTGACTTAGTCGACGGATGTGAATTCTGTACAGTCGTCGACCAAACCGAATGGTAACTGAAAACCTGTAGGGAATAGAAGGAATGAACATGGTAATAATTGTAAGGGTGGGAGGAGGAATAATAATAATAAACCCAAGGACAACGCTAACAATGACATATCTAATAACAATGCTGGTGAGGGAAAGAAGAAAAAACAGAAGGTGAAGTTTCCTTGTAAACTTTGCACAGATGATCACCTTACCCACTTATGCCCCAAACTTGAGGAAGTCGCGAGGATCTTATCCCAACCACTCGTTCTGATGAACAATCCATTTATGCATAATCAACACATGGCCTCTAGCTCCTCTAACGCTAGAAATGCGTCGAGTGGGAATCAGAACCCCCCGATGCATGAAGGTGACCATATATGTGTAAATATGGTAAAGTCTTAGATTAATTTAGCCACTCAATATCATGATTATAGTTCTTCATAGACTATTCCAGGTCCAGAGTCTCCCCCTCCTCTGGAAACACCTTTGTAGATAGAAAATCTAGAGCCTCCACCTCGTATTTTGAAAGGAGTACTAAAACACCCTGCTCACAACCCTAATTCTAGAGCTTCCCATAACTATTCGATTGTCGAAGATATGGGTCAAACCCCTTGTGCAATGTCAGCTTTGGAGGTGCTCCAGATGTGTCCTTCACAAAGGAATTCCTTTTTATCTGCATTAGGAGCTCTAGACTTGTGTGGCACTAAGGTTATCAAGTTTGACGTCACAGATGTTAAGCCTTGGTTTCCTTACCACATGGCCTTTCAAATCCATGTGGATTAGTCGAAGTATACCATCAAACACACTGTTATTGATGAAGGTGTTGTACCGTGCGTGATGTACCCAACCTATTGGAAATACATTGTCTCTCCAAACCTCTCTCAATCTTCGACTTTGTTGACTGCATTTTATGGTCGTTCTTTCCATCCCCACAAAATTATTCCCACCTTTTTGGTACAGTTAGGTGGAAAGATGGTGGAGGTGGGTGTCAAGGTGGTTGATACGCCCCTTGACTATAATTTATTTCAAGGGAATAATTGGACTTATGCCATGACCACAGTCGCGTCTTCTGTTTTCTGCACTTTATGTTTTCCTCATGAAGGGAAAATAATGATGATTGATCAGTTATCCTTTGCACATGCTAGTCCTAACATATCGATTGGACCTTCAATCCCAGTGATAAAAAATTCTCAGCCGACAATTGAGGATATTGGTGTCGGAATGTATTCCTCCCTCATGGGTACCTTTGATTTCATGGCACCAATTCATCACATTTATGCCATGTCCAGTAGGTCTTCTTCATCAATGAGGTCCGTTGATTTCTGTACTTCATATTTTAATGATCCTTGGACACTACCTTCCCAAACCATGTCTTGTGAAGGTCAGTCACATATTGGAATGGAAATTCCACTGTCAGTGACAAAGATAGTGTATCAGGCTATTCTTGAATCTACTACTAACCCAGATCCTGTCTCCTCACAAATGGGTGAGGAGGATCCCGTTCTACAGCCCATATGGGCCACCTTATTGTCTTGTTCACATGATTACCTCGACGATATTGTACCTTCGTATGAAGCCATACTAGAGGCCATGAATGGTCCTGATAATCCATAGGACAATATGCATCATCGTTCTTAGTTCCTCCTAGAGCTTGTTAGAATCTAACAAGATGATTTTAGTTCTACCTTGAGTGATATGGTTGGTCACATCGTGGTTCCACTAGATATCCATGGAATTTATGCCGAAGGAAACATGGCGAGTATTTCTCCTACCATCATGATTGACATCTCTTGAATTCCTAAAAAAAATTAAAATGTATATATCGGTGCGAATTGTTTGCCTGAAGAAATTCAAATCTACACCGATCTCTTCAAATAATTTTTTGATTCATTTGCTTGGTCATACAAAAGGAGGCAAGGAATCGACCCTCACATTGTCGAGCATGATATCACAACTTCCACCGGTTTTTCTCCTTTTCAGTTAACACACAGTGTGGAGTCAATCCTTCTTATTGAATGCAAAATCCCTTCCCTTAGACTGGCAGTTGAGATCCTACCTAACACTTTCGATCTTGAAAAATGCCTCGTACACCTAGAGAGCCTAGATGAGTAGCGTTGAGATGCCTCTATGGCTATGGAAGTGAATAAATGATGTGCTAAGGTCCAGTATGATAGGTCTATCTATCCTCAACAATACAATGAGGGTGACTTGGTCCTCTTGTATGACCAATCCAAATAACCGTTGGGGGTAGGCATGTTCAACCCCATGTGGCATGGTCCTTATATCATGCGACGTGTTTTAGAAAAAGGAGCTTATGAATTGGAGAATTATGAAGGGAATATGTTGGTTGAGCCCATAAATGGGCTCTACTTGAAAATATATTACACTTGAGCCCCAAGATTGGGTGTGACTCTTTGTATACTAGTGTATCTTAGTGTATATATATATATTTTCCTTTGTGTCATCGACTTACTTATATAGTTTTCTCTTGGTTGGAAGATGTCATTAAAGTCTTTAGTTTACTTAGGATTTGCAGATGGTTCCAGTAGTCATACAAAAAACTTGGCTTCCACTGCTTGCGTCATTTACTCACCCGAGGGTCAACTAGTGTCTTTAGGTGGCGTTTGTCTAGGGCCATCAATAAATAATGTGGTTGAATATAGCGTCATTATAGATATTTTACACGATGCCATTTCACATGGTGTTCGGTCTTTAGAAGTTTGCCTGGACTCCCAGTTAGTAGTATACCAGTTGAATGGAATTTACTGTGTGCGATACCCTATGCTACTTCGATGATTCCTACGGTACGAATTTTGGAACGAAACTTTGATTTTATTACTTATAATCACATACCTAGAAGTTCTAATTATGTATCTGATGCATATGTTAATTATGTTTTACATTAGAATTTGTCACATAGCTAAAGTAAAGAAAACACATCCATCAATGTACACATTGTAACATATATAAGTAAATCCGAAGACCAATGTTTTAATATTTCATCTCTTCAAAAAACAATATGGTTTCATAGTACAAAATGGGGCTCACACCTTCAAAATACATATATGGATGATAGATATAATGACCATGGCATCTACGCTGGTTGCACCGGATGCGTATCATGATAGCATACTATGGAGTTTGTGAGACGCTAGAAGAGTCTCACCCATGCACGTGGCACACCCACCACCTGTCGCTACATAGCCTTTGGTGGATCCTCCACCTGAACCATAGGAATCCTGTGCGTCAAACGAGATAGCTTCCCCTGCACATTTTGTATCACTCTCTCCACATCTCCTCCCGCTGGCTCATCTCCCTGCTTCCTCCACCAATGTCGTGGGAATCCATATGGTTGTTGCAGACCCACATCTGCGTAACAAAGTAATTGTCAATACTAGATACCATCCAAAAATATTTGTGTTTTTTATTCTTTTTGAAAAACACAAAAAAATTAAATCTATATAAAAAAATTTCATACCTATATCACTGCAAGAGAATCCTAGTGGAAATGGCATATCTAGATCTCCTCTTTAGTCGATCCCAACATAAGGGTAGTCATCTATGAATATCACCTATCGATGCCACTAGATGAAGAACTCATCATTTTAGGGGGTTTTCACCCTACCACCTCCTAACCGCCTCATCACCTCGGTCCACCGTGACATGGATGGATTGCGTGGTCCGCGTGGAATGATCTCTACTCTAAGGCTCAATCCTGTAACCTGCTCAAAGAAGAAACTACACAAGATATATGTGAACCTGAATTTCCTTTTCCTCCCATGTTTGCAATTTGTCAATTGGTTCTTTATGTTAGCCAGTAGTGAGGTGCACTAATCATAAACTGTGGGTTGTAAACACTCCACTGCGTAAAACATGAGTGGCCTTGATTCCTGGTGCAATGAGGCTGACCCCGTGATCTGTGTAAGTAAAAGAATGATGATGTTTAAACTCTTCTGCAAACTTGATTTCTGTAGTCATTTCGTCTGTTGTGGTTTACCCCATGACATAGAGTGTTTTTCCTCATAACACCTGACTCAATCTGAAGTCCAAGGAATTCCATCGATTCCATCAACATCCATAACCTATCATATGCCCTGCACACTTAGGAAAACTATTCAATAACATCTATCAATACATATACCTCAATTTAACAACATGTCACAATACATCGTCATCATCATATATAACCCATATAATCGAAATGAAATCATAATATACCATAACTGGATCACTTGCACACAAGTGTCCTAAAACAATATGTTAATAAAAGTGTGCTCAGTGGAGCATGATGTTACAACATATGTCTACAGGCTTGGGATTACATGGATGGCTACATTGGCATTATGAATTTACATAGTTCATTTTTCATCCATTGTAGTGTAGAGTAGGAGTAGGGTAGAATAGACTAGTGTCTTTCCTTTGTGTAGTTTGGTTTTGGAGTTATCCAAATGGTTTCTTTCCATTTGACTTTTATTTGATCATTTTCATTCAACATGATTTTTTTGCATATTTTTTTTTTCTTGCATAATGGGATTTGCTAATTTTTCATTTCTTTTGAGTTATTTTATTTTAATCACTTGTAGTTTTATTTTTTGGGAATTGGCTGCAATTGTCCTATGCTTTGTTCAATGGGTATTTTAAGCATAAGTCTTCCTTTTCTGTTATAGTTTTCTTCACCCAAGATTCCTCTCTTATACAACAACACGAGATATTCTTTTAGGCTGCCTGGAAACACGTTTTTGACATTCTGTACAACATGGTAATTTTAATCTTTTGCTGATATCTTTTTCAGAAAATTGCTTGGGAACACATGATTTTATTCCCCAATCCAATAATTGATCAAAGAATCAATCTTAGCACTACCAATTAAATAAGTTTTCAATCATATTTTTATAACTAATGTTTGTTGATGGATAAGTACCTTCAAAAGATGGATGGGATTCAAGTCTTATAGTCTTGTTTGCTTAATTTGATTAATTTTGATTTCAGGAACATGACATTGTGGCCAGAAATCCAAATCTTACAACAATCAAGACACTAAAAGTATGTAGTTGAAGGAAATATTGTGGCAAAGCACCTAGTGCTTATCTCTCAAGAAGAAGGTTGTGATCTTTGATTGAATGAATAGCATATTAATACATGATGACTGCACTGACCTTTACACAGAGTTTTATGATATACCATTTAGTTTAATTTTACATTATCTTAGCATGCTTTTCTTAGGATTAGTTTTAGTTTTCGGTCTTTAATTTTCTTTTTAGTTTTAAATTTCATTTTAATAAGTTAGTCATTTGAGAGGAGTATTTCTTCCCTAATTGTCTAAAAGATAAACACATCATTCTCTTTTGTAATACAGGTTGGGAAATGGCTTGTGTGATCAGCAGCTCATAATTTTTTCTCTTGAAATGAAGGCAACTTAGGGAAGTGTTAATATGAACTTCATTGATTAGATTCCTTTGTGACACTTTTTATCAACTAAGATTGCCACCAAATCAACAACTGATCAAAATTATAGTCTCACTTATTTACTCACATATTTGTTTTCTGATCTAGTTGATATTTGGATTCCTTTTCATGACTATTTTGATGACCACCATAACTGTGATTTTCCTCTTTGCTTTATTAGATTAAATTATTTGGGTCTATGTGTCTAATGATTATATTTTATAGAAAAGAGAAAATGGTGTTTTGGTTAGAAATATAATTTATGTTATTGGGAAATTCAACATTTTAAAATTGCAAAGGAATTGCTTATGTCAAGAAATATTGAGAGCATTTGGGTTTATAGAATATTACATGAAATTGGATTTTGAAAATTTTATTTGATTGGGAATCTACACTAACGCATTTTTCTAGGTTCCCAGAAGATTGTTTTGTTTCCCTAAATGAAAGAAATTGGATTGGAGAATTGTGTTGCAAATATTTTACACTAGATCATCAATTCTTGTAATCTGGTTTGTTTTTCATTTCAGATCAGAAACTCTGGGAGTTTTTTCCATTGGGATTGATATCGAATGATTACCATTTATTGACTGGTTATTTCCCTTGGATTATTTTTTGACTTTTCACTGAAAACACTCTCTTTGTTGCTACAACAGATTTGTTGCTTGTTGTTGGGTTTTCTTCTTATTTTTCAGCCAATTTTCTTTCCTTTTTGATGACCGACAGTGTAGCTTTATATTCCTTTTAGATTAAGTTTTGTTTTCATGAATTTGATTTCAGTCATGCTTTCTGATTGAATAGAGTGCTTCCATCTTTTGGTTCAAATGTTGGTATTTCCCCATGTTTATTTGACTCTTAATCTTCCATGAGGATTATTTTTTTAAATTTTGGTGAGGGGTTGTTAAATTTTGGTCACATACTAAATATTTTTATTATAAGTCATAATATACATGGGATTCTCTATCTGAATGAAAATTTATAAAGTTCTTAGTTGTAGGTATAGATTGACAGTTGTGGTGGAACACATGTTCCTGTTGAGCATACAATGATAACCCAATAGTATAGGAAAGTGTCTATCCACTCTTTTATTTGAGCTCCATCCACTTCACATTGATAAAATGGCCAATACTATGATATTTTTTGGGGAGACTTGTGGGCTAAAACAAAATGCATAAAATCATCTTAGCAAAACAAAGAAACTCTCGTATCACCTCGCTTCCTTCACACCCTATGTGCATATGCATATCTATACATAAAATCTAAAAGGGTGAGCATTATATGAAATAAAAAAGGAATTTGAAAGAACTATTAATAGTGTGGGAAGTAAAAGTAAACCTGTCGGGGCTATGGATGCCTACTGGAAGCGAGGCTATTCTTGTATGGTATCAAGGAAACTTTGTCAGGTCTATGAACGCTCACTGGCAATGAAACAATGCCAGTGAAAGAGAGATGAGGAACACAGTTAGGTAGATGTTTGCTTGTTTTAAAAGTGAAAACCCATGGTTGAACCAAAACTCATTTGAAGTGTACAACCGGTAAAATAACTTTTCTCGTTATTTGGCTCTTTGAAAAGGGTGTGTTAAATTACAAGTACTGGAAATATTGGGTTATATCTTTTAGAATTTTGGCATCATTATGGTACTCATGATTATTGGAAATTTGTTTGGAGTTTCTTGAACTTATCTTTAAAACTTATATTTGAAGTATAGGCCCTAGAATTCTATTGATAGAGATAATTGTTTCTTCCAATGTGTCTCCATTTGTTTTGGCCGCAACATTGGGTCAATTAAGTCTCCTAATGAGAAAATGTAAGTGAACCAAGGGTGATAGTTAGGGTTTCCAATTAAAAACTCTAGCAAATCCACCTAGTGCCTTACAATATTCAAGATGATTCAAGGGAAATATTATCCACTAGCAATTCTATAATGGATTTGAGAAGGGATCTATCAAGAAGTGAGAAAGAGGGCACACCACCAACACTAGAGAAGAACAACCAAACTTGCAATAATTATCAAATAACATCCAGAAAGATTCAAATAGATCACTTACTGATCATCAAATTGATTCACCAAAACCATGGATCAAACATCCATCAATTTGTAAAGCATCCAGAAGACATATTCCAAGAGAGCGCTCTAGTTATCCATCCATAAAGTAGAAAAAGAGTTTTCTTCACAAGTTCTGGCAATGAATTACAATGAGAGGTTATTCCATTTTTACAGACAAGGGATATAACATCTCTTTCAATATAAAAATAAAATTCACTAGATCTAGCTTAGAAAAATTACAATAAAGTGACTTGTCATCCACAAAATAAAGGAGATTAAATCATTATACAAGAAAAGTATGCCACATGTACATAAAATCCTCCAAGATAGGAGGTCATCCCACAAAACATGAGGTCAACTAGGGCTAAAAGACTTGATGTCCCTCCCAAAGGAATGATATAATCCTCAAAACATGGTGAATTCCACATGTGTGAAGTGAAATCCCTCAAGAAATCCAATGTCTAGCCTTAAATGATGGGATGTCCACATGTGTGAAGTGAAATAAGCCCAAATAAGTGGAGAACGCTTCTATAAGTGGTTATAAGTCCTCAAGTGAAGTCTCCAAGGTAATACCACATCCACATGTCAAGTAAGTGACCTTCATAAATGATGGAAATACCCTTTCCAGGTCAAAATAAATCTACATGTGCTCAAACAGATAGTAGATATGTCCTTTAGTGGGGTCAAACCTCGTATAAATTGAAACATAGATCAAAAGATGATCAAATAGAGTAGTTTTCTAAGGATCTTCAATATGTCATGTAAAGAGGATGGCCATGCATGTAAGAATATCCATAAAGTGCTTGGATGACATGACTAGTGCCTTGGGATACATGTACTACCTTCAGAACTATGAAACTATATGAGCAACCATAGAATCCTCTCCTATATTCCTAGGCCAAAGTGTTCCAAATAAATAATATGGGGATCCATGCTTAGGTACAAGATAAGTGTGCTTCTATAGGTGGGACAAACTTTACAACATGAGAAACACTTTTACATAGAAAAGTGTGAGTGAGATAAGAGTTTCCCCTAGATCATCTGTCCTAATAGATCCATCTCAAGACCCTTGCATACCTACCTAGACCATAAATGACCAAAATGGTTCCAACTTAATGCCATAAATGGGTAGTTGGATAAGGCCATAAGAGCAAGGACTATATTGAAGATGGGTACTGGGAGGATGGGTCATGACCAATCACAAAGGGTTTGAAAATACCACCTAGGTCAAACACTTTAGATAGATAATATAAGCATGGCCCAATACAATACATGAATAAAAAAACGGTCACACTTTTGTCTCATCTGTTGATTTGTGATTAGAATCACAAATCAGCAGACAAATATCCTCTAGTTGTCAAGGGGTAACAAGCTCGACAATATTTAACTAGATTTAAGGAGTTTACTAGTTATGGCATGGCCCACTATTTAGCTTCTTTTGTGATGCAATAAATGAAATGCAACTATTATAATATGAAAAATGTAGAATAATTCCTGAGCTAAACTAGCAAAACTAAGGAGATAAATGTAACACCAAATATATCACTACTTTATATCTTTAGCAAGAAAGTTACTAGGAAAAAAAAAGTAGAAATCTAAATAACTAGTAGCATAATAGAGAAGTCTAAAAATGAACAACCAACTATAGTACTATGCTTATGTCTATAGAAAAACAATTCGCGAGATAAACAAAATAAGACAAATTGCTCATACATGAGAAAAGTCTATGTTGTAAAAGCAAATACTTATACCATTCTAAAACTCAATAAACTAGTACAATAAGTCTACACATCATAATCTTCAGATATGAAGTTTGTCTCCAATATATCTTGGCCAATAGTGTCTTCTCATTCATTAAGTTTCTAAAAGAGTTTACAAAATTGTAGAAGAAAAATTCTCCTTCTCACTCGAATTCATCTAATTTATAGAAAAAGAAGGGAAAAATACTCATGGGTTTGATACACCTGGCTGGCTACTCATTTCCCCTTCTTCCCTATTGAGATCCCCTATCACTTTGTCCTCTTTTCTCATATGAGGATTCAACTCCCTTTGACTTTTCTATCCATTTTCTTTGTTGTTCAAATGACCTTTCTAGTTGTTCAAATCCTCTTCTCTATGATATTGCTCTATTTAGATCAAGGAATCTCCTTACTTTTCTCTTCTCCATTTTCTTATGAAGGCTACCCATGCCTCAAAATTTTGACTGAGTGTATCCCAAAGAGGAAAAGTATGTTTCTTAGGGAAGGCTTTTTATGGTGAAATACTCCACCTTATTCTTTTCTCCCATTTCTCCATTTTAGGAAATATGTTATTGATTAGTTTCATGTGCTCAGTGGGAGCTTCAATAAAATTTTGGATGGCTACTTGATTAACCTTAGGCAGAGATATGGTATTTTTCTTATTGGTGTTAATATAACTTTCCAAATCTTTAGATACATATTCCTGTGGAAATAATTTATTTCTATGTAAAAAAGATGGGAAGAGGCAATTGTTTGCCATGTTCTCTATGAGTTGCCATATCATAACAGAGTTGTTGAATTCATGTGTAATCTCCCATAGGGAATCATGAGTTTTTTAATTCTAGTATTTCAGACCAAACTCCATTTATTCTAGGGCCTTTAAAGTGAAAAAAAGAACTTCAGGAGGAGCTTCTTTTAGTGAAAACTACCAATCTTTCACTCATTCAAACTACATATGAGCTTCTTAGTACTCATGTTTCCATGCTTGGACATATTTTATGATCTTGAATATATCTTTCCCTTGTGTTTGTAAATATTTTTCTCTATTATATAATTTTATCTACATAACATTCAATTCATTTTTTACCCTAAAGACATAGTTGTGGCTTGGGGTTTCAAACCCAGGGTTCAAAAGGCTTTACCAAAAAATACCTTATAGGTGTCGACATATTCAATATTTAAGGACCGAATAAGGTCTCACCCGAGACACCATGAGAATCATAGAGACCATATTTTTGTGCATAACATGAAGGAATAACAATAGGAGACACTTAACTAAGAGTTGTGTATTAGATTCTCTTCATTCAGATAAATATTCATGTAAGTAACGTGCAAATAAACATATATAACAACATACACTTAGAACAACGATATACACGTAGCATTCATTCTAACACATCTAAAAACCATTCATTTGGATCAAAACTCATGATAGGAATTCTCATGTCCCGTGCCTTCATTCATTAATCGTATATAAACATTCAAATACATGGAGGTTGTAGCCTACATAGAGACTCATTAAGCTTGAGCTAGATACCTAAGACTCAGATCTTGATCTACTTTCTCTCTCATATTCCCCTTGTAGCTCTACCATTACAAATGAATCTCACCTAGATAAATCCCTACAAAAGTTCAACCCTTACATGTTCACATGCATTCCTTATATATCTACCAAAGCATGGAAATTATAACAAACTTGTCATCTCACTCACAACATTGATCATGACTCATCAGTCTATTACATAAACAATTATAATCGTTACACAAGATATTCGAGGATTTGATCTACATGTGAACTTTACAAGTCCTTGTGTATAGTACAAAACCTATTGGTGCAGGTGATGTAGAAAATAATCATCACACACTAAATCTTGGCGCTACGTGGTACAAAACTTGTGGTGCGCGCAACCTTGCAAAAACCTTAGGGTGCTAACAATATTAAATGAAATCATAAGTTTGATAATTACTAGATTTATAGTATTTAACATGTTCTTCTCCTTATCTTCTTCAATCTCATCCCTCTTTCTTTTAGCTTCAACATTTTCTTAGGTTTCCGTCCCTACTTCTTCTTCTCCTGCTATTATGGTTGTCTTCCTGCTTATTGGTACTCTTTCCTAAGGATCTTCAAGTATTTCAATTATCTCTTTAGGTTGACCTACAATTGGGCTTTCTTGAGGATTTCTCTTCCTTCTTTCAAGCCCCTTGGAATCTATATAGAAATTCCTACATGTTAGCAAATCAAAAATAGGGCATACAAGGTTAACTTCCAAATCAAATTAATTGAATTGGTAGGTCCATTTTAACTATACAAATTAAGTAAGCTTTCAAGGTTTGAGAATACCAACCTCGAATTGAGGTGCATGATATTGTAATCGTTGAATTACGTCATATTTTGAATGTGTATCCTCAATGTAGATTCAAATTGGGAAAAAAAATGTATGAAGGACAATTGATACCAAAAATTATAATGAAAAATGCCCCTAAATGTTCAAACTTTAAAATTCCTACATTCTTCTGCAGCCTTGAGCATTACTAAGGGAAACAACCCATTAGCTCAACATATCTACTAATAGAACCATGACACATCTTACATTCAAACTTTAATTCATATTTAAAAATTATTTTTTATTACTAAAGTTTGAAAAGGTGGTTTTTTGGGTCGTTGATACATTATCATGCATTACTTAAGGTATTGGAATTGAACCATTTAAAAAAACAATCGAGTGAAAAGAGTTTGAAATAGGGGGTAGATATGATAATCGAGACCCCTTCTGACTAGCGTTTGATGCATGAGGCCTTGATTTGGTAATCGGGGACAAAAAATCCATAGTTCAAACAAAGATTATGAAGAGGAGGCTCGATTTGAGGATTAGACCGATTAGGAGATGAGTTATGAACATCCAGTGGAAAGGAGATCCTATTTTGAAATCATGCTAATCAGAATTGAAATCTAAAGGATTTTCGAAATAAATACTTCTTGTTTAGGAGTAAGAGTTCGAAGGTTGCATGGAGGCTCGGAAAATATCGAAGAAGCAAACAAAAGGTTTGTGGAAAGGGAGGCCTATTTGAAAATAAGAACCCTTCTCACTCATGTTTGATGGGGAAGGAATGATTTGGATATCGGGACTGATTGTCAAATTGGGTCAATATTTAAGGATCCTTGGTGATGGGAGAGCACAATTTGAAAAATGTTTCGGTTGAAGAATTATACTTAAAAAAGGTTTGTCTTAAAGTTTGAATAGGAGGTAAAATAACAAAAATCATTCAAACAAAAAACCAAAATTTTGAACAGTTCAAATGTTAATAGGAGGGCCTAATTTGAACATCGAGCTATGATCTCAAAATCAAAAGAGGGTTCAACAAAGGGAGGTAAGGTTAGGGCTTTATTTTAAAGTCAACCTTGATTTCAGGATTGGGGGGGAGGAATGTTTGAAGGAAAACATAATGGGGCCTGATTAATAAATTAGGAAGAATTTGGATAATCTAAACGGAGGGAAGGGCCCAATTTGGTAGTCAAGACCAATATAGAGATAGGGAGGCAAGTTCAAATAGTAATAATAATTCAAATTCGAAAAAGAAACAACCACTTGAACCAAGAATAAAAATGGTTCAATTTCAAAATCATGGAAGGAGAGTGCAAGTAAAATGAAAAGGGGTTTGATTTGACAATCAAGCCCAACTTAGAAATCAAAGGGGGTATAGTTTTATTAAAGAAAGATAAGGAAAAACCGAGCATTTGAAGAGTTAAAACAAAAAGACTCGGATTCAAAGGAAAAGAAACCTCAATAAAAAACAAATGGAAATTGAACTAAGGAAAAATAGAAGAAACTCTACACCAAAAGAAAATAAAAGTTGAGGAAGGGGCCCACTTTGTGAATCATGGAAAATTGAAGGGGAATAAAGGGCCTGATTTGGAAATTGGAGAAAATTTTGAAAAATATGGAAGTTGAAAACCTATTAAAGGAAAAAATCACTCAAGTCAAAAGGAATGAAATTGAGTCATAATCAAGAGAGTGAAAAATGGAGGATAATCTAACTTATTCATTTCAAAATAATTTAAAGAAAATAGGTTTCTAGTCAATTAGGGCATAAGATCATTGTAAATACAAAAAGAAGAAGGAGGGGGGGTGGTGAGTTTTTCTCAACATATGGGGTGAGTTGTTGAGGGCACAACAAATGGTGACACACTAGGTGAGTCCAAGAATATCTAAATCAATACTTATTGAACCATTTAGTTTAAAGGAAGCCATAAATTTCAGAAAGAACCGTACCTTGGAATTCAAATCAATAGATTCTTCAGGTCCTCCCTTTGTTGGGATATTTATACACTTAGGAGTTAGTCAAGATATACTTGGTCTAATGTGTCATTAGGTAAAAGTATGTTTCATAGTGTGTTTCTTTAGTATGCATTAGTATGCATTTGTAGTTAGGAAATCTGATGGTCACGATATGTTCCCGACATAGAGTGATGTGAGAGTTCATATTCCCCTCAATATTAACGAACATTGATCCATGGCTTAAAACCCAATTGGTTCATGATATTTATTTAAATAGCATGGAGGGTCATTTTCCGATGATCGATTGTGAGAAACTCTCTTGTAAAATATCTCTGTAATCTTTTTCTTTTGCATTAATAAACTGTTCCAAGTGGTCGCGTTGGCTGGGGCTGTGGATGTTTCCCCATAGGGTTTTACCATGTCAAAAAATCGGTGTGTTGATCTTTGATCTAGTCGTGTGAGTAGTTATTAAAGATGTTCATCCTCTATTGGAATACCTGTGTTGTCTAACATGGTATCAGAGCCTGTTTGAAGACCCGCTCCTGTTGTAGATCGAGATCGTGAAGACGAGTTTCCTCATCTATATTTTATGTCATTTTTGTACATTTATGGGCTGAGAGGACTGTTCCATTGCGTCCATAGCACTTGTTTCATTCAGGAAATCTTTTCTTTTCACTTGAAAAGGTTTCTGTTTGCCCAAGATATGGTCATTTCAGCTAGATCCAGAGGTATAATGCTTGAATACGCCCTTTTAAAAAAATTTGCAGAGTATTATTTCGGTTTTATATTGTTTGTTTCTAGGTTGCTACTCTTTTAGATTTGTGTATTTTATTTTCCCTGCACCCTGTGCGATCTCAAAAAATCAGAAACAGATAGGAAAAGGTGCATTTTCCAGGTAAGCTAACCAAGATCGAACCCTTGTTGTCATCAAGAAGCGAAAATGTTTACTTGTGTGAAAAGAGTTTTTTTTTTAGCACGCTCTTCAAGGCCGTCAACAAAAATAACAACAATTCTATTGCTAAACAATAAAATATGTTTTGCTAGCCCATTTGGTTAAAATTTTCCTTATTAAGTAAGAGGTATTGAGTTCAAGTCTCTCTTTTTGTTACTTTTTTTTGAAAAAGTTCATGCTCCATTGTAAAGTATATTTCACTTCAAGTATAAAAGTGAATCACTATAATAGATTTAATATTTTAGAGTTATTTGTTTTGCATGCAACTTTTCTTTTATAAAGTAACTTCATTGTAAAAGTGATCCCCACTTCTTTTTAAAAAATTGGGTCACTTCATCACGTGGTCCTTTAGTTACTGTTTATACATTTTTTATAAAGGGCATAACTTTCACATCTGAAGTCCGTTTTCAATGTCATTTGCTTTTAAAAACAACCTAATTTTTCGAGATATTTCCATCCAGATCATCAGTTTCAGTTTTTAAATCCATATTATCTACATATTTAATATGGCTTCTTCAAGTAATATTTTTCTTACCAACACCAACTACTTCCAATGGAAATCCCATATGGAGGATTTATTAAGAAGTAAATCTTTGTACCAAATTACCTTGGGAAAGGAAACACAACCTACTAATGCTGATAATAAATTCAAATGGGATAATAGGAATGACGAAGAACGTGGACTAATCAAAATGTCCATCTCTCCTGATTTAAGGTTCCACCTTCAACAAATTGATAAACCCAAATAAACTTGGGAAAAGATTGAATCTGTTTTTGGTAAACACAATATTATTCGAGCACAACAGTTAGAAAATCAAGTACTGACTTTAAGTCCAAGTGATTTTTCTTGCATTGAAGACTATCTATCTAAGTTTAAAACACTCATAATTTTATGTGAAGAATGTAAGATAAAGATAGAAGAAGATCGTTGCATCTATCTTATTCTTTCTAAGCTAGGTAGTGCATATTCTGTGTTTGTATCTACCTTTTATTCCATGCAAGAGGCTCTAGCGACAACTTATCAAAAACCCACTCTTGAGAACTTTTGTGATGATTTTATTAGAGAGCAAGATAAGCTCGTACAACTTGGAGTGATCAACACTATAGGTACCTCCAACAAAGCCTTAGTCTTCCATCAGAAAGATAAACCCAAGAATCCCAAGAAGCAACATCCTTGCCACAACAACAAGCAACATAAGGGTCCCAAACCCACTCAAACAACTTCCGCTCCTAATGGTGACAAAGGAGAAAAATATAAAAATAAGAAGACTGACAAACATTGCAACTTTTTTTATAAAGATGGTCATGATGAGTCCAAATGTTTCAAGAATATAGTAGCTTTAGAAGCAACAGTGAAGAAGCACAACATTAGTATTGATTCTTCTTCTTCTTCTTCTTCTTCTCATGGACATGCAAATTATTCTTCTAGTTTCTCCTTCAATACAAATTCTACTTCTTCTTCTTATGATGAGTGGCTTATTGATTCTGGAGCATCTTATCATATGGCTAAGGATAGAGACATATTTTATGCTCTAAATGAATGTAACACCAAGAAAATATTTGTTGGCGATAATAGAACTCTTAATGTTGAAGGAGCTGGAACAATTCAAGTAGAAAATGGTCATTTCAATGATGTATTATGTGTTCCAAGTATTTCTTGTAACCTTCTATTAGTATATCGAAGCACTCATTCAAGTGAAGGTAAAATCATAGAGTTTTCACCTCACCAAGTTGTAATCAAGGATCTAAAAGATCCTAAGCATGTTCTTGCAGCTGGAATTGCTGATGATATTACCAGGTTGTACAAGTTTGATAACTTTAGCTCATCATATTTTTCATCAATTTTTGTTTCTCATAGTGATGACTTGAGCAAACTTTGGCATGAGTGGTTTGGTCATCTAAACTATCACTCATTGCAGCAACTATGTAATCAAAAGATGGTGACTTGTCTTCCTTCTGTTTCATGTAGAGATTGTGTTTGTGTAGGTTGTGTTCTCGACAAACATCATCGTGTCAGTTTTGACAAACGTGCCTCTTGGCATGCCTCGGGCCCTTTGCATCTTGTTCATAGTGATTTTTGTGGTCCACTTTCTTCTCCTTCTTTTTTTGGGTGCAAATATTTCTCAACTTTCATTGATGACTGTTCTAGATGTACTTGGGTTTACTTCTTAAAACTTAAGAGAAATTTTTTTGACAAGTTTTTGGCCTACAAGGCCCTTGTAGAAAAGCAATCTGGACATCAAATTCAAACGTTAAGAACATATAATGGAGGTGAATATGTGAACAATAATTTTACAACTTACTACACTACATAGGGAATCCAAATGAAACACACTTCTCCATATACACCACAAAAAAATGGTGTTGTTGAGAGAAAGAACTGCACATTAAAATAAATGGCTAATTGTATGATCCAATATAAAGGATTAAGTATAAAGTATTGGGCGAAATCCATCAACTGTTCAAATTACATAGTAAATCACACTCCCACAAAGGCTCTTAAAAATATAAAACTCGGAGAAGCTTGGACTAAAATTAAACCATATGTAAGTCAGTTCTGTGTATTTGGAAGTATAGCATGGGCTCACATTCCTGATGAGAAAAGGAAAGCATTGTAGCCTAAAGGTGAGAAGTGTATATTTGTTGGTTATTCTAAAGATGTGAAAGGTTATAGACTTATTCAACCACATTGTAATGAAATTATTATTAGAAGAGATGTTAAATTTTATGAAAATATCTTGTCTCGCGAGCCTAATTTGGAGTTTATGCCTTCTTTGGCCTGTGAGCCTAATTTGACATTTGTTCCTTCTTCGGCCTGCGATCCATCTTCGACATTTGTGCCTTCTTCTGTTCTGGTTTCTTCTTCAAATGATGAAAGTGAGGATGAAAATCTACCTCCTCCTTCTCACCTTCCTCCATATGAGTCCTTTGAACCTGAACCAACACCATCTCCAGCTCCACCGCTTTCTAGATGCATTCATTCAACACGAGAAGCAGTTGGTGATCTTGTCAGTGATCCTTCAGATCAACATCAGACACGTTCATAGTTCCAACGAGCCTCTTCTCTTTTGGCTCAAGTTTAAGAGATTCATGATCCAAAGACATTTGCAGAAGCTTCAGGTCATCTAGATTCGGATACAACAATGAATGAAGAGTATCATTCTTTAATGGAAAACAATACTTGGGGTCTTGGACCTCTTCCAAAAGGAATAAATCTTTTTAGATGTAAATGGGTTTACAGAACTAAGTATGCATCATATGGAAGTGTTTAAAGACACAAGGATCAGTTAGTTGCCAAAGTATTTTCCCAAGTTGAAGGAATTGACTATAATGAAACCTTTTCCCCTCTAGCCAAAATGAATTCCATCCACCTTGTTCTTTCCCTTGTTGCCTCCCATAAATGGGAGGTCCATCAGATGGATGTTAAATCCACCTTATTGCATGGATATTTGCAAGAAGAAAACTACATGGAACAAACTCTTGGCTATGTCCAGAATGACTCTAGCCTTGTTTGTTTCCTTAAGAAATCTCTTTATGGTCTTAAGAAAGCTCCCCAAGCTTGGTATGCAAAAATGGACAACTTTCTTATTACCAGTGGATTCTCTATATGCCATTATGATCCTAATGTCTATACCAAGAAAGTAGGAGACCATCTCATAATCCTTTTCCTTTATGTTGATGACCTTATCCTTAGTAGTAGTGACTCAAAACTTTTAAACCATGTGAAAACTAGCCTTAAGAATAAATTTGAAATAACAAACTTAGGATTTTTGCACTGTTTCCTTGGCCTCCAAGTTTTGAAAACCA
This sequence comes from Picea engelmannii, assembly GCA_009831015.1. Classification (NCBI taxonomy): domain Eukaryota; kingdom Viridiplantae; phylum Streptophyta; class Pinopsida; order Pinales; family Pinaceae; genus Picea; species Picea engelmannii. The sequence goes on from ML785175.1 coordinate 265,782, forward strand.
ATGAAGGCATTTTTCTTTCCCAATCTAAGTATGCTTATGACCTTATTCATCACTTTCACATGAACGATTGTAAACCAACCCCTTCTCCCTTCCAGTATGGAGTCAAGCTTCTACCACTTGTACTTCTCCCAAAGTTGATGCCACCTTATACCGTAAGTTAGTTGGTAGCCTCTTATACTTGACTCATACCCGTCCTGATATTTCCTTTGTTTTTGGTTTTGGTTCCCAGTATATGTAAACACCCCATGAAAGCCATTGGAAAGCAGCTAAAAGGATACTTCACTATTTCCATGGTACAGTTCAATTTGGGATACATTACAATTGAGGGGGGGCTCCTTTATTGATTGGTTTCACTAATTCATATTGGGTCGGTGACCCTGATGATTAGAAGTCTACTGCATGCTATGTTTCCAACCTTGGTTTAGGACCTGTCACTTGGGCCTATAAGAAACAATAGGCTATTTCACTTTCTTCAATAGAAGCAGAGTACCGAGCAACGGTAAATGCAAGTCAGAAAGCCTTATGGCTTCGACATATTCTTTCAGAGTTTGGATTCGAGCAACAACATCCAACCAGTCTTTGGTGTTACAATAAGAGTTCCATCAAGCTTGCCAAAGACCCAATTCAACATCAACACAAAAAACACATCGATCTACACATGCACTTCATCAGAAAGCTCATTCATGATCAAGTTATTGAAGTGCTATTTTTCCCTACAGAAGATCAAGTTGTAGACATTTTCACAAAGCCTCTTACAGAAGGAAAGTTTTCCAAACTTTGATCTATGTTAGGAGTTCAGGAAGTTGTCATCAAGGGGGTATAGACTCTAATGCCTCCTTCCTTCTCCTATTGTGTCACTATTGTAAATCCTTCAATCTTATCCCAAGTTTTTATTAAGCGAAGATGTTAGGATATTTAGATACTTAGGAGTTAGTTGAGATCTACTTGGTCTAATGTGTTGTTAGGTAAAAGTGTGTTTCTTTAGTATGCATTTGTAGTTAGGAAATTCGACGGTCATGATATGTTCCTGACATAGAGTGATCCGATGGTTCATATTATCCTCAATATTAACAACAATTGATTCGTGGATTAACACCCGATTGGTCCATGATCTCTATTCAAAGATCATGGAGGGTCATTTGTCGATGATTGATTGTGAGAAAATCTCTTGTAAAATATCTCTGTAATATTTTTATTTTGAATTAATAAACTGCTCCAAGTGGCTGCGCTGGCTGGGACCGTGGATGTTCCCCCGTAGGGATTTTACCACTTCAAAACATCGGTGTGTTGATATTTGATCTGGTTGTGTGAGTGGTTACTGAAGGTGTTCATCCTCTGTTGGAATAACTGTGTTGTCGAACACCCTTTGTAACATGAACCCAAAGTATCCCAATTTTTTAGCTTCAGTGATTTAATAGCTTGTCTTAAAGATAGAAAACATAGAGTAGATTCGTTTTAAATCTTCACTTAATGTTTAAGGTAGCAGTCATAATCACATGGTTTTATTTTTTAAATGGGGTTGAAAATTTTAAACATACAAGTTGTTTCACTTTCGTGTGATGTTTCTCTTGCTAGCCCTAGTGGTATCACCTCCAAATCACAGAGCTTGCTCCAATACCAACAAACATCCATAGCCTTGGTTAATATATCTACATTCCCCCACATATGAATAAATTTCCTTTCCCAATCCTTTTACCAAATTTAATGTATATTTCATAGCAATGGTGGATAGGGGAAACAACTGGCCTTTACAACCAAGTGGGGATGATGCCTATTTAGGGAAAGGATTGGCCATACCTAAATAATAAAGATATGCCCAAAGTTTTTTTTAGTATATATACCTTATAGGTATGATTGAAAACTTTCGCATGGTGTGCTCGTTTAATGTGAATGGATGGCACCTTTAGGATAGCTTAATCACCACTTAACTAAACTTTCAAGAATTTTTGGGACTCCATTATTTGAGGAGGCCCCAAATCCACCACTATTTTAACTTCTTCAAGTAGCATGAGATATTTATTCACAACTTCTTGTTTAATTCATGTCTAAGAACTAAGATGGGAGATTCTAAGGATTAGCAAGGGTGTCTACTCTTCTTAAGTGTATATTTTAACCTTGTACACTATTTTACTGCAAATATCTTTTCAATAAAATAACAGAAAAGATACAATGGAAAATACACACATTACACATAGATTTTTCCCCTGGAAACCCAAATTGGGAAAACCAACATATTCTATATTCATTCATAGTGATACATTGTTTACAATACAATATACATATAGGATCTAGCGGCATCCAAAAACCTAACCCAATGACCTGGATTAGTCAACAACCCTAATTCCTTAACCGAAAATAGAAAACCATCGACAAAAACCATGTGTCGAAAAACTGCCCAACAATGGAATGGAAAATCTAGGCGACACTAAAAACTAGGAAAAAAATGTGATATGAAAATTGCCCCCTTGCAACCCCCGAAGGGGGGCCAAGAGCCCCCCCTCAAATCCCCCTTCACGCCCGGTGCAACGTAGCAGACACTAGAGCTAGTCGTGCAAAGAATATAAACATACCCAACATTCTCCCACTTGTTGTTTTCTTTGCATACAAGGGGTTATAGGGTTACATAGTCAACAATACAGGGCAACAATGCTCATGGATCCTCTACACCAAGAGAAATTCTCAGTGCTAACATATTCTGTTAATGAATCTACAACGTTCTTCGAAGTGTTCACCTTCATCAACAACACTTTATTTTATTCAACCATGTCTCTCACAAAGTGATATTGAATATCCATATGCTTTGTCTTTGAATGATAAGTCGGGGTTTTCACTAGCAAAATTGCATTGTGACTGTCACAATCTATCCTTACAACTTGTTGTACCAACCCAATACCTGAAAACAAACTTTGTAACCATACTACTTCCTTACTTGCATGAGTGGCTTCCATGTATTCAACTTCTATAGTTGAAAGTGCCACTACAACATATCTTTCTCTCATCCAACTAATTTCTCCTCCAAACATGTTAAACACATACCCGCTTGTAGATCTCCTACGATCCAGATATTTAGCCTAGAATGCATCCACAAAGATATGTATGTCCAACACTCTGTCCAATCCTTGTCTTCATTGGTAGCACAATCCATAGCTAGCAGTGTGTTATCACCATAACAATTATACATGAAATCCGAGTTTTAGGTTTAGTGGGAGACTAGAACGATGTAGAGACATGGCGCGATTTGGAGGACCAAGTGACGCAGCCGCACCCACAGGCACGCCTGCTCACACAGGATCTTCTTCTTCCCACAACCTGAAGAACTCAAAGGTTCTTCTATTTTCCTATCGGGAAATCCACACCCACAAATCTACCACTCATTCCCCTTCTTTTCTTATCGGGGAATCGGAACTCGCGACTTCGCAAGTCCAATAGTCGACCTTTTGATTTACAAATCCGTGAAACTCGATGCCTGGTCAACCGTTGACTTCCTCCTTCTCTTTATCGGGACTTTCCCTATCGGGATCTTGGCACTCGCGGTGTCGAACAACTCAATTCTCCGACTCCCGATACCCGATACACCGAAACTCCGACGCACACGTGCGAGTTGACCTTTTCACTTCCCGTCACTTCTAACGGGATTCCGGACTTCGCGGGATCGCGAATCCTGATGTCGATAGTTTCAGGACTTTACTTTCCCTGAACTCCGATATAGTGTGCCACCTGTCCTCCACTAACTTCCTGTGGCCCCACACAACTCTCTCGTTGGGATATCGTGTATCGCAATATCGCGATTCCTGATGCAATCTTTTGGAGCTTCGACTCACAAAACCCCGATACCCGATCTCACGTGTAGATCTAACGGTCCTTGTGGCCCTGATCAACGGATCCGCCCCTCCTGAGCTTGGAACCTCTTCCACACTTTCACTGTAACCTCCCTTCACCTCCGCGAGATCCAACGACTCACGGTGATTCGCTGATTCTCCCGGAGAAATTCGGTCGTTCGTTTCTCCTGATTAAATTTTACAAAATGACTAAGTGTTCTTTCTACAGAACTCGTCCACCTGCTCGCAAAACCTGTGATGCTTCTTGCAATTTTCAAGGCACCAACTCCCTATGCTTCCCTTGGTGGTTACTCAAGGTTCTATACCTCCTGATCTTTCTCACCACTCTCAAGTCCTTCAGAAAACCTCTTGCACGCACTCCTTGTGGAAAACCTTCAACAACATCTAAGTGTTGAAGTTCCTCGACTCTGCGCACACCTACATCAGCAGTTTTTCAAAGCTTCACTCAGGTTCACAACCCTGAGACTTTTACCCAGCCTGCACACTCCTTGCATGGCTCCTATGCCCAACTTCACTTCTGGGACGAATGAGAACAAAAGTTGTCTCTATATGAAACCTCTGTCAACGCACTCCTTGCAGACGATTCAACTACACTCCTTGCAGGAATCTCTGGCTCAAATAGAGAAACAATTGAAACTCATTCCATCTCCCTCTCAGACTTCAATTCATACATGAAATCACATACACAGCATATAAAAGCAAATGTATGACAGGAAGCAAACATTCATGAGCATATCAACATCAAATACATAGAGAACAACACAAACCATGAATTTGAATTAGAACTCTTCTATTAATTCAAATGTCTGTACATGGGTGTCTTTACACAGCTCTCTGCATACTCTTGCTCCAAATGCTTCTGAATTCTCTTCTATGCTTAGGCTTAGTGTTACAATGATACAATGAGTGTGTCTATATCCGTTCTCCCTCATCCTATCTAAAATTGTCTAATCTAGAATTAAAATCCTATCTAACTGCATTAACTATATTAATTGTCGACTATCTACTAAGGATGAGAGCTATCCGCTGAAGGTCCATTTTCAATATACAAAGTGTGTTTCATTAAATTATCACATTAATGTCTGCGCAACAGTTTCAAGGTGTTTTCAAAATTTGTGTTGGCTTGTCCAATTGTCCTCCACTTCCGTGCTGGCTCGCTTGATGTATTGGCGATGCTCTAGCATCATACTCCTCGACTTGAAAACTTTCATGGGATCCTATCCATGAGCTCCTGCATGGTCTATCCATGCTTTTGTATCTCCGCTTCACTCTCCCAGCTGGCATATTCCACTGGATGATTCTTCCATTTGACCAGATACTCGAAGTATTGCTTCCGCCTGATCTTCTTACCCACTCTCTTGTCCAGTATGCATTCCATCTGTGGTTTCTCTGCAACTGGCATCTGTTTCATCCACTGGATCATTGGCTTCTCAGTTCCAGTCTCTACTTCTCCAGCCCTGTATGGGTATAATTCTGCAACATTGAATATCAGAGATATTCCAATCTCATTCGGTAACTCGATCTCATAAGCATTTTCTCCGATTTTTCTCAAGACCTTACATGGCCCGATTTTCTTCATCTTTAATTTATTGTATGTTCCTCTCGGGAACCTTTCTTTCCTCAAATGTGCCAAAACTAACTCACCAACCTCGAACCGAAGTTGTCTCTTCCGCTGATCGGCTCTGCGTTTATATTCTTGGCTTGACTTCAGCAGTCGCTCCTTCACCTTGCTGTGAAGTTCCTTCATCGCCTCAACGAACTCTTCTGCACTAGCGCTGCTAGTCGTAGTCTGTTATGAATCCCTCAGTTCAGAAACTCCTCTTGGTTGTATCCCATAGACAACCTGAAATGGAATTTTTCTTGTACTCCGATTCACTGAGTCATTGTATGCAAACTCTGCCTGTGGCAATATACTATCCCACTGGCTGTGGTGCTCTGTCACCAAGCTTCTTAGTAAGTCTCCCAGACTTCTGTTGACCACTTCTGTTTGTCCATCCATCTGAGGATGATAAGCAGAACTAACTTCCAAGTTAGTTCCCAGCTTCTTCCATAAGGTCCTCCAAAAATTCCCTATGAATTTAGTGTCCCTGTCCGAAACTATGCTTTTCGGCAACCCATGAAGTCGAATGACCTCCTTGAAAAACATATTTGCAATGTGAGTCGCATCGCTGGTCTTCTGGCATGGGATGAAGTGTGCCATATTAGAAAACCTATACACTACCACAAATATTGAATCAACACCTCTTTGTGTTTTTGGAAACCCCAATACAAAATCCATGCTTGTCACCTCCCACGGCCTCTCTGGTATGGGCAATGGCTGATAAAACCCTGCATTCTACTTCCTTCCCTTCGAATGCTGGAAACCTCTACATCTGTCAACGAATCTCTTGACATCTTCTCTCATTCCCAGCCAAAAGTATGATTCACTCAGCTTCGCAAATTTTTTTTCATGGCCAAAATGTCCTGCTAAACCTCCACTGTGTTTCTCCTTTAACAAGTTCTCCCTCATGGAGAAATTTGGAATGCACAATTGATTGCCTATGAAGAACAATCCCTCCTGGATCATGTAGTCTATCCTGGGGATTCTATCTCTGAGAAATGGATTCTTAGCTGCTTCATACGCCTCTCCAAAATATGCATCACCTGTGTACATGTCCCTGAGATCATCAAAACCCAGCGTTTTGACTCGGAACTCCTGCAACAACAAACATTTCCTGCTCAAAGCATCAGGCACTTTGTTAGCAGTACCCGAAATGTGTTTAATCATAAATGTGAAATTTTTCATATACTCTACCCACTTTACATGTTTCTGATTCAACTTCTCCTGTTGAGTCACAAACTGTAATGCGTGGTTATCACTATACAATACAAATTCCTTTGGGATCAAGTAATGCCTCCAATTCTTCAGTGCCTGGATGATAAAATAAAATTCCTTGTCGTATGTGGAGTATTTCACCTTTTCCTCATTCAACTTCTCATTGAAATATGCAATCAGTCTATCTTCCTGACTCAAGACCGCTCCTATGGCAAACCCACTTGCATCGCATTTCACTTGAAACGTCTTCAGGAAATCCGGCAACACCAAAACTGGTTGTTCTGTGATCTTCCTCTTCAACAGGTTGAAGCTCTTCTCAGCCTCTGTTGTCCAGTGAAAAGACTTATGCCACTTCTTCACTGTATCCATCATCGCTGCGCTAATTCCAATGAAATTCTTGATGAAATTCCGGTAGAAACTAGCCAGTCCATGAAAACTTCTCACCTCAAAAAAACTCCTCGGTGATGGCCAATTCTTGATCACTTCCACCTTATATGGATCCATCTTCAACTCATTCACAGATATAACAAATCCAAAATAAATGAGTTCTGTCTTCATGAATGAATATTTCTTCATGTTAATCAACAACTTCTCCTGCTGTAGCTTCTTCATCATTGTAGCCAAATGCTCCAGATGTTCTGCCATTGATTTACTGTAAATCAGTATGTCATCCAAATACACGATGACAAATTTCCCGATGAACTCCCTCAGGACTTCATTCATCAACCTCATAAAGGTACTCGGTGCATTCGTCAAGCCAAACAGCATAACCAACCATTCATACAAACCTTCGTTTGTCTTGAAGGCCGTCTTCCATTCATCGCCTTCTCTCATGCAAATCTGGTGATATCCGCTCTTCAAATCAATCTTTGAAAAGTATTTTGCCCCACTCAGGCAATCCATCAGATCATCCATCCTTGGAAATAGAAACCTGTACCTGATGGTTATTTTATTAATCGCTCTTATGTCAGTACACATCCTCCAGCCTTCGTCTTTCTTCGGACTGAGTACTGTTGGAACAACACACGGACTCAAGCTTTCTCTGACCAAACCTTTGTCCAACAACTCCTAGACTTGCCTTTTAACCTCTTCATTTTCTTGCAGTGTTAATCTGTACGCGGCTTTATTTGGAAAACTGGCTCTTGGTATGAGATCTATATGATGACTCACACTCGTCATCGGTGGCAACGAACGAGGTAGTTCATCCACTATAATGTCAGCGAACTCTTCCAGCAGTTCCTGAACCTCATCCGGTAAATCATCCACTCTTGTGCTAGTCAAAACAATCCTCGGTTTCCTGACCACAAAGAATTGTGGATCTTCCCTCTTCTTAACCTCTATAAGAAGCTCCTTCCCACTCATGAGAAGTACTGTGTTTCTTACTTCTGGCTTCGCCTCCTTATCCTTTATCGGAAGCAACATATGGGTTCTCCCATTTTTCTCCAGGGTATATGTGTTCATTCTCCTGTCATGAATCACATTTCTATCATATTTCCATGGTCTACCTAGCAATAGATGACATACATCCATAGGAATAACATCACACAATATCTTATCATTATATCCACCTATCTTGAATTCAACTAAGCATTGTTTAGCAACAATTACTTGGTGTCCTTTTTGTAGCCACAAAACTCTGTATGGGCTTGGATGATCAGTCGTCTCCAGCTCCAGCTTCTCTACCATCTCCGTGGATACGAGATTATCTGTGCTACCACTATCTACGATGACCTTGCATGCCCTGTCCTTGGTCTTGCACGCTGTCCTAAAAAGTCTGGTCCTTTGGACTGAACTTTCCACCTCCTTCTCGGGTGTCAAAAAGACTTTTTGCATCATCAATGACCTTCCGCCTTCTGCATATTCGACCTCAACATCCCGCCTCTGCGCTTCGATGATGTGAGATTCCCCAATGTACTTCTTTTTCTCTGGACACTCATAAGATTTGTGCCCATTCTTTCCACATGTGAAGCATGTGATTATTACACCTCTTTCCCTTCCTCTGCCTCTGGTACGAGGAAAAGTGTTGTTGTCAACATATCCTCCGCTCTGCTCTGTATGCTGCCCTCTCTGTTCAACGTATGGCCCTTTCTGTGAGGTTCCACCTCTCTCAACTTTACCCTGAGGCTTCTTCCATTCCTCCTTGGGCTTTTGGTATTTGTCTTGGGAAACTGCTTTGCCTTTGGGCTGGCTTCTACCTCAGCCCCTCTGACTTTGTTTACGGCTCAGCTTCTCTTATGCTTTCAGAGCCATATAATAAGCATCCTCCACCGTCCTGATGGTAACCATGCTCATCTCGTCCTGGATATCATATCTCAGGCCATTCATGTACCTGGAAACCTTCTCATCATCACTCTCTCGATGACCCGCCCTGATGTTCAGTCGATAGAATTCCTCTGTGTATTCCTTGACTGTCATCAGCTTCTGTCTCAGGTTCTGCATTCTCCTGAACAGAGTAATTTGATAATCCCTGGGGATGAATTTCGCCTTCATCTTCGCGATCATCCTGTCCCAACTCTTGATCTTCTGCTTTCCCTTGCAGCGTCTGTCAGCTTGTAGCTCATCCCACCACAATGCTGCATGTCCCTTCAAGTGCGTAACTGCATGCTTGACTTTCTTGTCCTCTTCGACATCTTCGTAGTTGAAGTAAGTATCTAGAGCTCTAATCCAATCTAGAAGCTCCTCTACATCTAGATTTCCCTCGTAAACTGGAATGTCCATATTTGCTCTTGCACCCATCCTGGCAATAGCTTTGATCAAACGTTCGTTTGATGCATCTTCGGTTGCAACCTCCTCTTCTCATTCAGCCTCTATTTCACTATCAGAATCACTGAGATCCCCTGCACTAGTTGTGCGTCTTTGCGTTGTCTCCATGTCTTCAAGTCTTGCTTGGATATCACACATTTGTCTCTCCATTTCTAGATTTGTTAACTTCCTGCCTCTTCTCCGCACCTCCCTATCCTCTGGATCGGGTGATTTTCTTTCTCTCCTCGGTGGCATGGTGAATTCTCTTCTCCTCTGCTACAGAAAACAAAGAATCTTTCTGTGCTCTGATACCACTCTGACGCAGCCGCACCCGCAGGCACGCCCGCTCACACAGGATCTTCTTCTTCACACGGCCCGAAGAACTCAAAGATTCTTCTATTTCCCTATCAGGAAATCTGCACCCACAGAACTACCACTCGTTCCCCTTCTTTTCTTATCGGGAACTTCCCTATCGAGATCATTGACTTCCTCCTCTCTTTATCAGGAATTTCCCTATCGAGATCTCGACACTCACGGTGTCGAACAACTCAATTCTCCGACTCCCGATACCCTATACGCCGAAACTCCAACACACACGTGCGAGTTGACCTTTTCAGTTCCCTTCACTTCTATCGAGATTTCGGACTTCGCGGGATCGTGAATCCTAATGTCGATAGTTTCGGGACTTTACTTTCCCTGAACTCCGATATAGTGTGCCACCTATTCTCCACTAACCTCCGGTGGCCCCACACAACTCTCTCGTCGGGATATCGCGTATCACAATATCGCGATTCCTGATGCAATCTTTTGGAGCTTCGACTCACGAAACCCCGATACCCGATCTCACGTGTAGATCTAACGGTCCTTGTGGCCTTGATCAACGACTCTGCCTCTCCTGAGCTTGGAACCTCTTCCACACTTGCACTGTAACCTCCCTGCACCTCTGTGAGATCCAATGGCTCACGATGATTCACTGATTCTCCCAGAGAAATTTGGTCATCCGTTTCTCCTAATGAAATTCTGCGAAATGACTAAGTGTTCTTTCTACAGTACTCGTCCACCTGCTCGCAAAAATTGCGACGCTTCTTGCAAGATTTCAAGGCACCAACTCCCTGTGCTTCCCTTGGTGTTTACTCAAGGTTCTATACCTCCTGATCTTTCTCACGACTCTCAAGTCCTTCAGAAAACCTCTTGCACGCACTCCTTGCAGCAAACCTTCAACAACGTCTAAGTGTTGAAGTTCCTCAACTCTGCGCACACCTGCAGCAGCAGTTTTTCAAAGCTTCACTCAGGTTCGCAACCCTAAGAATTTTACCCAGCCTGCACACTCCTTGCATGGCTCCTATGCCCAACTTCACTTCTGGGATGAATGAGAACAAAATCTGTCTCTATATGAACCCTCTGTCAACGCACTCCTTGCGGATGATTCGACTGCACTCCTTGCAGGAATCTCTGGCTCAAATAGAGAAACAATTGAAACTCATTCCATCTCCCTCTCAGACTTCAATTCATACGTGAAATCACATACACATCATATAAAAGAAAATGTATGACAGGAAGAAAACATTCATGAGCATATCAACATCAAATACACAGAGAACAACACAAACCATGAATTTGAATCAGAACTCTTCTATTAATTCAAATGTCTGTACATGGGTGTCTTTACACATCTCTCTGCATACTCTTGCTCCAAATGCTTTTGAATTCTCTTCTATGCTTAGGCTTAATGTTACAATGATACAATGAGGGTGTCTATATCCGTTCTCCCTCCTCCTATCTAAAACTGTCTAATCTAGAATTAAAATCCTATCTACTTGCATTAACTATATTAATTGTCGACTATCTACTAAGGACGAGAGCTATCCGCTCAAGGTCCATTTTCAATATACAAAGTGCGCTTCATTAAATTATCACATTAATGTCTGCGCAACATTTTGAAGGTGTTTTCAAAATTTGTGGTGGCTTGTCCAGTTGTCCTTCACTTCCGCGCTGGCTCGCTTGATGTATTGGCGATGCTCCTGCATCACCAAGTCACATATGGCGGCATGTAGACAAATATAGTGGGAGCGCAAAGGAAAGATTCAACATACCGTAGATTTCAAAGCGGCCCACATCAACGATGGAGACCCATATCGGACACTAAAATAGTGCGAAGTTTAATGATGCGAAGGTAGGCTAGGGAAACTACCACGGTTTTATTCATGGACGCATGGCGCCCTTAGAGGTACATCGGGGCGAAAAGTAGTCTGCCTAAAACCATTTTCCACAAATCCTCGATGTCACATTTTCTAATGCCATTTGAATACGTAAAATCAACAATTCGTGTGGGGGAAGGTGACGGCTGGTCAAATCACCTCATGCCACTCGTTCAGGTACTTCACGTCTGTGCAATGCCAGGTGAACGCCACTGGATAACCAACTCAAAGACTCATCATTCAGAATAGATAGGCCAAGGGGGATAAAACAATGTACCTGCAAGTGATCCTGTCAGTAATTCATGATTAGAACTCAATGATTACTAATATTCAAAATATGGGTGGCGTTATCATCGTCTCATTCATAAGTAGAGTAATATCAAACTGGAGCAACTTCCCGATTTCTGTAGAGTTAAGGGGAAAAAAATCGTGGTCTTTACAAAATTGGAAGGCATGGACAAAGCCAAACAAACAATATCTAGTGAAACAAGATTTTCGACTAACATGGCGAGTTCATCAATGACTAAGAAAGAAAAATCGATCGCATAGATATTATCTACCAAATTCCACACTGACCCTGCGATAGAACCGGAATCAGAGGTCAGACTAAATCCTGTCATGAGGGATCTAATCATCAACAGACACATGGATGGACTCTACAAGCGAGCAGTAAAGAAGAAGCGAAGAAAATGACAAAGTGAAGAAATCATAGTTGAGGCGGTTGAGAGCGTTGGGGAAAACCAACCAATCTAGTTGAACACTCTAAAGGAAGAAATCGCCAAGAAGAAATAAATTCTCAGGTAGAATTGAGTATGTTCCATAAATGTTTGGACATATGGCGTTCAAAGAAAAAGCCTCAGATTTTCCAGACTTGTTTGTAACGATCCCTGTAAAATAGGATAATTGTCGTTATACATTACTCCTTTTGTAACCAATCTCTATCTTTAGAACTATGGGGAATTTTAATCGTTTTGTATCCCACGTGTAAATCCTCTATATATATATCAGACTGAAGATATAGAAGGACTGAAGAAAAGGGGGGCCTTCCCTCATCGTAGGTATACTGAGTAAAATCATGGAGCTAAACTGAAAGTATGATGTAGAGACAATTTTTGAACTGTTTATGAAAAGATTCTAATCGGCTGTGATATGATTTATGTCTTCTTTCGTAGTATGTGTTTCTTGTGTCTTTAAAATTCCATTGCAATTTTTTCTTTTAAATTGGAGAGTTAAAAGTCTGGAATTCGTCTGATGATGCTTTAGACTTAGCAATTTAAATTCATGTGATACTCTTCTTAACTATTTCATAATTCATTTTAATATTCTCTGAAGCAGTTATATGTTTTTCCTTTTCCTTCTTTTTCCATGCAAATCTCAATTCGAAAACTCCTACTCATTGCCTCACTTAGCCTTTCTCCTCTACATAGCTCTAATGACTTTCCACAACATTGTTCATTTCTGACTCCATAGCCCAAATGTCACCCCCATTTCTGACTCCATAGCCCAAATGTCACCCCCATTTCTTCAACAACTTTATAATACCCCCCTAAAACAAACTCAATCTAGCCATTGATTGCCAAAGAAATCTCAAGTGACACAAGAGAGCCCTCTCTGAGTTGAGCAGGCTAGTGCCTCATCTCCAAAGTAGGTTGAAATAGTTACCTCTATCGTTTGTCTATTCAGCCAGACAAAATTTAAAGAGTGCTAACATTTTGGTGCCGTTCCCAGGGACGATATTGGAAAATTTTCCCTAGGAAAGAAAGACATGGTTGAGTTCTAAGGTCTGAGAGAAAGAGACACTTAGGCACATATTGGCTGTATTCCTACTCTAGTGACTCCACATGTCAAAAATAAATTTGAAAGTGATTCCACTGGTAGGAGAATCCATAAATTCAAATCTTCAATGGCGACTCCACTCTCAATGCATAATCCAGCTTCCAAAATATTACTGGCGACTCCACTCAAGCTTCGAATGAAATTCAGAGACTCCACTGGAAGATGAAATCCCTTGACAGAGGTATGAAAAGAAATCATGGAAGAAAAAAAGTACTTAAATTTGGATTTTGTCCAAGTCATTTTATTGTTTGTTATAAATTGCCTCTGGTCCTTCCTTGAACATGTCAAACAAATTTTTCTTTACCTACTGCATTCTAATGATGATCATGAGAATCTTGCAATTATATATCCTCCTCTTAATGTTGTACATGCATATCCTCACTGTATCACCTATTTTGATAGAAATATCCCATCTAATCCATGTGATAACCGTGACCAAGTTGATGAGTCCCATGAAGCCAAGGATGATATTTCACCTCCTGTACCTGATTCGATGTCCTCCAAGATCTAGCATAGATACATACCCTTGAAGCTACCCCAAGTCCTCCATGATTTCCCTTCAAAGTACTATGAGTGCTTACCTGTGTTTGACGGGGAACCTAATGCCATCTCATATGAAAAACACATCCAAGGGTTTGATCATTTTATAGATTTGTTTGAGATTTATCATGAGGATGTTTGTATGAGAGCCTTCTCTCAATCCTTAAAGGGTGATACCAAAGATTGGTTTAAACATTTGCATCCAGAGACCATTATCTCACGGGAGGAATTGAAAAACGTCTTTTTAAATTTTTGGGGAAGAAATAAATCTTTGGGTCAACAACTTACAGAGTTTTATGCCTTAGAAATTCAAAGCAATGAAACCGTTTTTACATTCAGCAGGAGGTTTTCTAGTATTTACTACAATTTGTCAAAATAAATTCAACCCACTGAAGCTACTTCCATGCTCCATTATGCAACTACTCTTCATCCATATTTGTCTTTTCTCTTGATGGAAAGAAGACCTAAGTCCTTACAACAAATGCTTAATGATTCCCAGGACATTCAACACAACATCCAAGCATGTACTCAAACTCAAAATGAGGGGTTGGATGCTCAAGAACATGAAAGTGAATAAGAACAAAAAATAGTTGATTGGAATATTGAGCATAGAATTGAAAATATCATAGGTCCTCTTGAAGTTTCCCATGCTCAGGATTTTGCAAAAAACTGCATTCCACTTGTTGAAAGAGGAGGTGTTGATTTAGCTTTGATCCATGCCAAGATGAGCAAAGAGCCGATTGTTTTATGTATTCATTTGTAGATAGTCAAGAATATGAGTTTGTAAATCAATTTGTTGAAGAATAGGTTGATGTTCCAAGTTTGTTCTTGTCAGATGACATTTCATATGTTTCTGATTTTCCCGTATATGATGAATATGATGATGAGTATGATGTTGACTCCCTAGAGCAACCAACTGCATGTTCTCTATCAGAAGAAAGTATGGAATCAACTGAAAGGAATTCTTTGCCTTTATGCTTTTCTACATTCAAATTGTTGAAAGAAAATTATAAGGCAATCATTGAAGCAAGGGAATGCGTGTTGATTCCAAATCACACGGATTCACTAAAAAACGTTGACAAGAAATTGCAACAATCTTCTCAGGTGTTTGATAACCCTGGTACTTGTTACTGTAACATACGTACTTGTCACGACTACCATTCAAATGACGGGTGCAAAAGTTATACGTTATAATCATATATATATTTTTTTTGATGAAGTAACCCCAGTTTCAATTGCATTAAGAAAGGTCCAAAGTCCTTATTTTGTAGGGAACACCAGTCACTAAAATTTTTACCTTTTATTTACATCGACATATGATCCTCTTCACAATTCAATACAATTAACGTCACACCCTAGATAACTATATAATTGAATTTATCAAAATGCCATCATGATTGAAATGACAGGATGTAACCATTATCATATTGAAATGCCACACTTTAAATAATCATAATTAACATCACCCCTAAAATAACAACATACTTGAATATACCAATATACCCCCATAATTGAAAAATGACAAATACAACCATTATCATATGACATAACCATAATTAGCACTACCTGAATTAACCATATGATTGGATATTCTCTAACCCTCCTAATTACAAATGACAAGGAAAGCATTTCATCACTTAATGAACTTACTTAAGTATTAGTATAAAAACTTAATAACAACTCTTGATCTTGAATAATAATATCTCATCGATATATTACTAACGCAACAATCAGTTTAAATAGAATTGACCAGATTTAGCATCCCATAATTTAATGAGCCAATTAAGTAACAATATTTATTACTAACAATATCTAAAACTTGATGACATCACTTCAYGTTGAGGTTGAGTATAAACCAATAATAATATCCCATTGCATCTCTAAAATAAAACGAAGATAGTAATTACGCTAGTTTAAGGCCTATTTTCATAACAGAACTCCCACAAGGGAACCCTATATAACATCATCATAACTGGCGTGATCAGGTATCCGAAGAGTGGTTATAATGTTACTGTAACTTAGGATACAACTGTTGAACTTCAGTTAGACAACAAATACACTGCTAAAGAATCATATCAACGTTCATCTCAACTATTAGTCAACGGTAAGTCATTAGCTAAATTTTGGGATGGCTCCTTTGTTTTTGTCAAGACACGTAGCACGCCTAAACCCTAA
>ML785175.1:289325-305788 GCA_009831015.1 Picea engelmannii
CACCTGTCTACATCAAGGTAGTAACACATCATGTCATATAACTTAACGCATCATAATGAAGGAAACAATTTTATCATCATAAAAATCCAGATCACTTGCGAGCAAGTGTCCTCAAAGAATAAGTTTGGTAAGTGCGCCGGAGCGGGATGTTACAGTTACATAGAATGTCTTGTTAGTACAAATTTACAACCATTGGTCGAAGACAAAGCTGAAAATGAGTGTGTTCAACAATCCAAAGAAGTTGAAAAATGTGTCTGTGACAACAATGAAGAAAATGAAGGTTTTGAATAAAGTAAAAGAGCCTTGCCATTATGTTTTTCCTCTTTCGAACTATTGAAACAAAAAAACTATAATGTTTCAGATCAGAAAGAATCCAGGCATGATGTTGAATATGAAGAAAGAAATGGATTTACAAATAAAAAATCTCTTCCGTTATGTTTTTCTTCCTTTGAATGGTTGAAATCAAGTCATGATATATAAGAGAAAAAAGGGAGTTCTGACTGCATTCACAGTGGTACTATTTTACATGAGAAGATTGTTACTGTTGAGGAATACCAACGACATTCGCATGCATTAAATGATCATTACTTGAAAAGGTATTCCAATTTGGAGTTTCAACCTGTGCTTAACCATCCAATTAAAAAAGAAGAAGTTGATCAAGAGATTATTGTTAAAGGTCATTTTCCTTCTCCTGAAACTAACGTAGATGTTCAACAATATTTCCAGCAAGACAAAGTGTTTCAAAGTTGTCTTTCGTCCCCTGAAAATGACGTGGTGATCCTATTTTTAAGTTGCCTAGACATGTATGAAGACTTTGAAACTTCATCTATGAGGACTCCAAGCAACGAAAAAACACTTGTGAAGGAAGCTTGCTATTTTGTCTTGGCTCCTGAAAAGGAAATATTCTTTCATGATCCCAAGATGCATTATATGGAAAAAGTTTACAATTAGAATTTACAAATAATAGTGGATTGCAAGCTTAAGGATAAATAAAGTAGCAAATCAATGTCTGTATCAAATGTGAGTCTTTTTACACCAGATGATGTTCTCCAACCATGGTTACCTTACAACTCAAAAAATTCTTACTACCAGACTTCTTAGCGAATCTGTTAGTTTCAACAAGTTGAATCACTTGAAAATGAAAATGCAGTGAAACGTGATAGTTGTTTTGTGCATGTTTTGGAAGATCCATTTGCGGTCATGTTGGAGGAAGTGAACAGTCCAGGTGCTTTTATTGGACTTATGGATGAAATTTTGAATGAAATAGCAACTAAAAATCTTTGGAACAAGCAAGTGCAAAGAAAATGAATAATGGATAGAATGTTGTCATGTCTACAATGGGATTATGATTTCACTTGATTGACAACCCTTTTCAATAGTTAGGGTAGGTAGAAGTGTGTGAATAAGCTTGTTGGTCAGGTGTTGTTTTAAATTTTCAGTAGTGTGTACAGTTAGATCCTAATGATATTTTTTTAGCATCCAGTTAAGAACAGTTTGCAAAGTCCGGTTTTAAAATTTGACGTTCAGTCTCTAAGACGCAACAGGGTACACGCACATATTTTGAAAGCAACCCAACAAAGAAGGCATCAGGTTTACATTTATTTTCTACCTCACAGGGAGGATACCATCTCCAGTTGGAGCCTATGTTATCACGATAACAATTGTACATGAAATTCGAGTTTCAGGTTTAGCGGGAGACTAAAGTGATGTAGAGACATGGCACGATTTGGAGGACCAGGTCACATATGGCGGTATGTAGACAAATATAGTGGGACCACAAAGAAAAGATTCAATAACATAGATTTCGAAGCGGCCCAGATCAACGGTGGAGACCCATATTGGGTAGCGAAATAGCGTGAAGTTTAATGATGCAAAGGCAGGCCGGGGGAAACTACCGCAATTTTCTTCATGGACGCATGGCACCCTCAGAGGTACATCGGGGCGAAAAGAGGTCTGCCTAAAACCGTTTTCCATAAATCCCTAATGCCACATGTTCTAATTCCATTTGAATACGTCAAATCAACAATTCGTGTGGGGGAAGGTGACGGCTGGTCAAATCACCTCATGCCACTCATTCAGGTACTTCACATCCGTGCAATGTCAGGTGAACGTTGCCAGATAACTAACTCAAAGACTCATCATTCAAAATAGATAGGCCAAGCGGGATAAACCAACGTACCTGCAAGTGATCATGTCAGTAATTCATGATTAGAACTCAATGATTACTGATCTTCAAAATATGGGTGGCATTATTATTATCTCATTCATAAGTAGAGTAATCTCAAACTGGAGAAACTTCTCGATTTCCATAGAGTTACGGGAAACAAAATCGTGGTATCTACAAAATTGGTAGGCATGGACAAAGCCAATTAAACAATATCCAGTGAAATAGGATTTTCGACTAACATGGTGAGTTCATCAATGAGTAAGAAAGAAAAATCGATCGCACAGATATTAGCAACCAAATTCCACATTGACCCTGTGACAGAACCAGAATCAAAGGTCAGACTAAATCTTGTCATGAGGGATCTAATCATCAACAGACACGAGGATGGGCTCTACAAGTGAGCAGTAAAGAAGAAGCAGATCAAACGACAAAGAGAAGAAATCAGAGTTGAGGCAGTTGAGAGCGTTGGGGAAAACCAACCAGTCTCGTTGAACACTCTAAAGGAAGAAATTGCCAAGTTGAAATAGATTCTCAGGTAGAATTGAGTATGTTTCAGAAATTTTTGGACATATGACATTCAAAGAAAAAGCCTCAGATTTGTCAGACTTGTTTGTAACGATCCCTGTAAAATAGGAGAATTGTTGTTATACATTACTCCTTTTGTAACCGATCTCTATCTTTAGAAATATGGGGAATTTTAATTGTTTTGTATCCCACGTGTAAATCCTCTATATATATCATCCCGAAGATATAGAAGGAATGGAAAAAAAGGGGGGGTTGCCCTTGTTGCAAGTAGACTGAGTAAAATCATGGAGCTAAACTGAATGTATGATATAGAGGAAATTTTTGAACTGTTTATGAAAATATTCTAATTGGTTGTGATATGAGTTTTGTCTTCTTTCATAGTACGTGTTTCCTGTGTCTTTAAAATTCGATTGAAATTTCTTCTTTTAAATTGGAGAGTTAAAATTCTGGAATTCGTCTGATGACACATTAGACTTGGCAATTTAAATTCATGTGATACTCTTCTTAACTATTTCAGAATTCATTTTAATATTCTCTGAAGCAGTTATATGTTTTTCCTTTTCCTTCTTTTGCCATGCAAATCTCAATTCGAAAACTCGGACTCATTGCCTCACTTAGCCTTTCTCCTCTAGATAGTTCTAATGACTTGCCGCAATATTGTTCATTTCTGACTCCATAGCCCAAATGTCACCCCCATTTCTTCAACAAATTTTTAATACCCCCCTAAAAAAAACTAAATCTAGCCACTGATTGCCAAAGAAATCTCAAGTGACATGAGAGATCCCTCTCTTAGTTGAGCAGGCTAGTGCCTCATCTCCAAAGTAGGTTGAAATAGTTACCTCTGTCGTTTTTCTATTCAGCCAGACAAAATTTACAGAGTGCTAACACAATGCCACACAAATACCTGGAAACCCTTTTTATTGATGTCCAATGCTCCTTCCCTGGTTTTGACATATACCTGCTCAAAACTCCCACTACATGTGCAATGTTTGGTCTAGTACAAACCATTGCATACATAAAACTTCCAACTACACTCACATATGGAACATGAGACATGTCTTCCTCCTCTTCTTGTGTCTTGGGACACTGATCCACATATAACTTTACACCAACAGGAATAGGGAGCTTGACCGGTTTACATTCCTGCATATTAAACCTCTGCAATATTTTCTTGACATATTTTCTCTGATTTAACCAGAGTTTCCTCTTTTTCCGATATCTTTTAATTTCCATGCCCAAAATGAAATTTGAATTACCGAGATCCTTCATGGAAAATTTAGAGGACAACTGCATTTTCACATCCTAGATAATCTCCTTGTTGTTTCCTATCAGCAACATGTCATCCGCATACAAGACCAAATAAATCAATTGATCACCAATTAATTTAAAATACACACAGTGATGTTGTTTACTTCTTGTGAATCCAAGTCCCAACATATAAGTATCAATGTTTTGATACCACATCCTTGGTGATTGTTTTAAACTAGACAGGGATTTTTTTAGCTTTCATACCAGCTCCTTATTTCCCTTCACATCAAATCCTTATGGCTGCTTCATATAGATTTATTCTTCCATATCCCCATGTAGGAATGTTGTCTTCACATCCATATGTTCTACTTCAAAATCAAATAAATCAAAAACATATAACACAAATATTATAGAATTTAACTTGGAAACATGAGAAACAATCTCCCCAAAATCAATTCCCTCAACCCGAGAATAACCCTTTGCTACTAACCGAGCTTTCTATTTCTCCATTTTTCCTTCTGCATTCTACTTCTTTTTAAATACCCATTTTCTACCAATGGGATTTATTCAGTCAGAAAATGCACTAGATCCCAAGCCTCATTCTTATCCAAGTCTAACATTTCTTCATCCATGGCCTTTTTCCAGAGCTTTCCATCCTCTGAATTCACTGCCTCCCTAACAGTTCTAGTATCATCATCAGTAATAGACAAAGAAAATTTTGAACGAAAATCATATGGAGTATACCTTTCTGATAGCCTTCTTTCTCAAACTGATCTCCTCAATACTGGAGTATGAGGATCTTCTTCTTCTTCTTATTCATGTTCTTCTGTAGAGTTTGATTCATCATCCTTTAAATCAAACTCTATTTTCTCTGGTTCTTACTTACTTGGTAGGAATTCATGTTTAACAATCCCTTCATTTCTCTAAATACCACATCTCGGCTATGCACAATATTATAACCTTTGAGACCATATTTATACCCAATAAAGATACACTTTTCATCCTTCTTATCTAACTTACTCATGTTTTCCTTTGGAACATGAACATAGGCCTCACAACCAAATACCTTGAGATGTGTGAGAGAAGGTTTCTTACCAATCCATACCTCTTATGGAGTCTTGTCATCTAGCGTTGATGAGGGTGATCTGTTGACTAGGTAACATGTAGTAGCCACTACCTCTGCCCATATTTATTTCCCTAACTCGACACCACTGAGCATGCACCTTGTTTTTTCCATCAATGTCCTATTCATCCTTTCTGCAAATCCATTCTACTGAGGTGTATATGGAGTAGTCTTCTACCTTGCTATACCACACTTCTTACATAATTATTCAAATTCACTACCGCATAACTCTCTTCCATTATCTGTCCTCAACACCTTAATTCTTTTCTTTGTTTGATTCTCAACAAGAGCCTTAAACTCTTTAAACCTGTCAAATACTTCATATTTCTTCCTGAGGAAATATATCCAAGTGTTCCTTGAGAATTCATCTATAAATGAGACATAGTACATAGATTTTCCAAATGATGGAACCAACACACTTCCAAACACATCATTGTGAACTAGCTGTAAAATTACTTCTACCCTCATTGCACCAGAGGGGCAACTTACCCGATTTTTCTTCCCATATACAAAATGTTCACATAAATAAAAATACAGAGAGCAGTTAGACATACCTTCAACCATACGTTTACCGTGTAGTAGTCAAAGACCCTTCTCTCTGATATGCCCCAGTCTTTAATTCCATAGCATAACCTTTTCTCCAGAGACTGTAGGAGTTGTTTCTTCTTCCACTCCAATATCAGGAACAATGGAACTATTACACCCATGACTAACAGTGATTCCTTGCAACTTATACAGAGTTCCAAACCGAAATACCTTTAGCAACACAATTGCTCCTCGAACCATCCTGCAGGTTTCCTTTTCAAATATTGTTTTTACCCCTGCATCGTCCATTTTTCTTACATAAATCAAATTTATGGCCAAACCTGGGATATGCATAACACCAGGTAGTGTTCCTCAACTTGACTTTTCCTTGTCCTATGATTTTGGTTGTCGAATCATCACCTAGGAAAACATTACCTCCATCATACCTTTCATATTCACATAACCACTTCCTGTGGGGAGTCATATGAAAGGATGCACCTGATTCAACCAACCATGCCTCGTGATTTTCATGTGTGCTTGAAGAAGCAAAGTACACATCCCCTCCTTCTTCCTTGGAGGTATTTTCTTTTGTAGAAGGAGCTTCCTTAGATCCCTTCTTTTTATCAATTTTGGATCTACATTGCTTCTTGTAGTGCCCTTCTTTTCCACATCTCCAGCATGCATTTACAAAATTTCCAGGAGATTTAGATTTACCCTTAGACTTAGATCTCCCACTTGAGAACATAGATATATTTATTTCCTGGGAGCGTCCTCTTGAAAATAATGTATTTGTGCTTTTTCCTTCCATGTTTTTCCATCTCATCTCCTGCGATAAAAAGGATGATACCACTTCATAAAACTTCAAGGAAGTTGTATTACTACCTATGGCCACAACCAGAATATCCCATGAGTCTGGTAAAGAACATAGTAAAATGACACACTTATCTTCATCTGAAAATTTAATCTCAATAGATACTAACTGACTTACCACATTATTGAAGGAATTCAAATTCTCTTCCACTGAGTCTCCATCTCTCATCATCAGGTTATATAGCTTCTTTCTCAGGATAATTTTATTTTCTAGGGGCTTAGACTGATACAACTTCCCTAACGTATCACATAAATCTTTGGTTGTAGCTTCCTCTGACACATTCAATAATAATGAATCTGAGAGACATAGTCGTATTGTTCTCTTTGCCTTCTAATCCAACTTTTTCCAGTCATATGCTAAAGTTCTTGTAGGTGCAGTACCTTGATCCATCATGATCCACTAATCTCTGTCCACCAATAAATCTTCCATCTTGAGCTTCCACAGCTCAAAATTTTTCCCATTAAAATTATTGATCTCCATTTTCAAACTGCTCGCCATTTATTTTCACCTGAAAAATCAATACCATAGATCTTTCATTGTAACAAGGCTTATCACAATCCTAAGCCAAAACCTTGAACACAAAGGATTCCCTATGAAGCCCACAAAGCTATGATACCAAATGTAGATTTTAACTGTGTACAATATTTTTCTACAAATAGATTTTCAATAAAAGAACATAAAAGATAAAATGGAAAATACACACATTACACAAAGATTTTTCCCCTGGAAACCCAAACCAGGAAAACCAACATATTCTATATTCATTCATAGTGATACATTGTTAACAATACAATATACATATAGGAGTCAACGACATCCAAAACCCTAACCCAATGACCTGGATTAGTCAACAACCCTAATTCCTTAACTGGAAATAGAAAAACCATCGACAACAACCATGTGCCGAAAAACCTCCCAGCAATGGACACAAAAATCGAGGCAAAAAAAGCGACATGAAAAATCGCCCCCCTGTAACCCTCGAAGGAGGGGCCTAGCGCCCCCCCATAAAACCCCCCTGCACGCCCAGTGCAACGTAGTAGACACTAAAGCTAGTCGTGCAAAAAATATAACACATACCCAACATTAAAACCCAACCCTTAACCATTCAGGGAGACTCTGAATTGGTTAGTAAGTGTACAATTGATGTAGAGAAAAAGAAAAGTGATTGATAAAAAAGAAATAAATGCAAATAAAAAATTTCAAAGTGAAAACAATTCTATCAAACAAAACTTATAATAAATCAAAATAAGAAAACTTGTTTTAGAGATTTAAGCTCAAATTAGTAAAGAACCAGAAAACAAGACTAATGAAATGAAAACTACTATATACATCTTGACCATTTTGAGGCAATTAACAAAAATATATTTTCAACATTTGGCCGTTGACATGAAGAAGTTCCACCTCCCCCTCCATGTTCTAAAGTGTATAAGTGCCTAGGCCAAGTTTTTTAGCCACCTAAAATTGACCAAGCCACAAGTGTTGAAACTTTGTGTGCTTTCCTTTAGTCTCTTTTAGTTTATCCCATTTTAAAATAAGGTATCCCACCTCAAATGTTTTTCATGTTTCCAAATGTTTATCAAATCATCTTTTCATCATCTATTGATAAACAACAAACTTTTTATTAGATTTATCACTTTCTTCTTCTAGGTTTATTAAGAGATTAATTCATATTTGGATAGCCTGGAAATTCTACCCCAAGTATCTTGGGTAAATTGGAAGGAAGGTAACAAAACATTAGGAGGTAAAATGGCTTCTTTTTCGATATACCAGGAAGTACGGAGAGGTTCCTAGAACAACTTTGGGTGTAACTCCATCAACCTAGAGGGAATTTGACAGTGCATTGTGCCAATTCCTTCGATGGTCAACTAAAATTTTCTTGATAATAATGATTAGGTTCTTGTTCATGGACTTAGCTACACTGTTACCCTAGGAGTAATAATTGGTCAAATACCTCAAAATGATTCTCTTTTCTAAACCAAACTCGATCAATTTCAAAGAGAAGAGATATGTAGCATTATAAAAAACAAGAATAGAAGGAAACCCACACTTGGTAATCAATTGTTGTTTATTGAACCTAATGACAACCACTTCATTCACTTTGATTAGTAGGATTGCTTCTATCCATGTTGTGAAATAGTCTATAGTTTTTAAAATGTACTTGTGTTGTTTTGAAGAGTTTAGGTTTATCTCCCCTATAAAACCTCATTGCTGAAATGGTTCATCAATTTTCATGGGTTGCAATAGGATAATGAGCTTCTTCTCTCGTCTAGAACAAGTTTGGAAAGATTTACACGCTTGGGCATATGAATGAGTATCTTTGAACAATGTTTTCCAATAATAGCCAACTCACAAGATCCCATGAGATGTTGTTTCACCAACAAAATGTCCTCCAGTTGGTCCATCATGTAATTCCTTGAGAACATGGTCAACATCTTGTTTTTCCAAGCATCTCAATAATACCTCGTTGTATTATTTTTAAATAAAACAACATTTAAAATTTGGTATTGAGTAGGTTTGAGATTCAATGCTCTCATTTGATTCTTATTTAGATTTCTTGGAATCTCACTAGTTTGTAATAAATGTTTCAAATCAACGTACCAAGAGTCCATTGTAATTGAAATGAACAAGACTTCTTAAGAACAAAGTGACATTTCATTTTCCCAACCTTCCTTAGGAAAGTCATCCAGATCTATCTCTTTTGCTACTAGTTTACATAAACCTTTACCTTTAACTATTTTTGTAGGTTTAAATTCCAAATCATATTCTTGTATGGAAACCATCCAATTTTATCTCTTCTCACCTAGTTCTTTTTGGATAAATAAAGATGTAACAACTGGGTGAGGGACAAAAACTTTGGTATGATTTTTTAAAATATAGGGTTTGAACTATTTAATGGTCTTAAATACTACAAATTCTTGTTTATCAATGGATGTATAACTTAGTTCAGGCCCCTATAGACAAATGCTCATAAACGAGATTGGGTTTTCATCCTTTTGATTATTCTTTTGTGTGAACACTATATCAAGGGAATAGTAAGATGCAAATGCATATAACAAAATTTCTATGCTAAAATTTGAGTTGTGTAATGCTATAGTTTATACAATTTCATATTTTTTTTTTCAAAGGCTTCTTTCTTAACATATGTCCATTTAAAAACAACATCTTTCTTAATCATTTCTTGTAAAGGCTTGATGGTTTCAACAAAGTTGGGCACAAACCTTATAAAAAAGTTTAGTTTTCCAAAGAAACATTGCATTTCCTTATTATTATTGGACATGGGAATATATGTGATAGATTTTTTTCTTTCTAGTTCAATTAGAATCCCATTTCTTGAAATATTGCAACCAAGAAGTTTTCCTTTTGAAACTGTGAAGATGCTCTTTTTTGGATTGAGATAAATTCCATACTTTTTGCATCTTTAATTTTAATTTTATTTTAGATGGTTTATGTGGTCTACCCTATTTTTGAATAGACTATTACATTATTAAGGTAAACTAATACACTTTTATTTATAATCCCCTTGGAGGCCATGTCCATGGCTCGTTGAAAAGTAGTTTTGGCGTTGGTGAATCCAAAAGGCATTAGAAAATAGGTAGATGTTCCCAATTTCGTACGAAATATGGTTTTAAGCCTATTTTCTTCTACCACCAGTACAATTTGATTATAACTAGAGAAACTATCAAAAAGTGAAAACATTATTGAACCTTATAACACCTACAAGATTTGTTCCATGGGAGGAACATGGTAGTTGACTTTGTTTGATGCTCTATTCACATTTCAAAAGTCTACACACAATCTGATTTCTATGGATTTCTTACTAACTAGAACCAATTCTACCCATTCCTAATGACTAACTTTAAAAATAATTTTAGCTTCTAGCACTTTCTTCAACTCCAAGAGAAGTGGTTCTAATGTTGGATGAACTTTCCTTAGCTTTTTATAGAATTATTTGACACATTTCTTCAAGGGAATGACTTGTTGTATAATTCTCATGTCATGGGCCTTCCAATCATCATAATACCAAGAAAACACATCGATATTCTATCTGAATAAGCGAATGTAACCTTGTCTTTCTATTGGTGAACAACAAGTTCCAAGATTAATACTTTTGGGGCTTTCAACAGTACCCAAATTAATCAATTAATCATTCATGGAAGATTTGTTGGTCTTGAAATTTACATATCCTCGAAATCTACTATGTAAATAATACAACTTCTCCAAAGTTAAGATCTTATTTGGAATGGAATTACCCTTGACATCTTTCATTTCATCTTGGAAATTTGATAAGGCTTTCAAGTGTTCTTCATAATCAATTACTACATCTTTGAAAATATCTTCGTTGGTAAGAAACTAGATAATCTATTCATCATCATTAAACACCCTCCAATTAGTAATGTCATAAAGAACTAATGGGCTAAACAATAATTCAGTAGAAATCCATCATTTACTGGAGTCAACTTAGAAGCAACATTAGCCAACATATTAACAACTACATTTTTAGATCGAGGAATAAAAGTAATATTTAAGGCATCAAATTAATCAATTAACCTCCATAGCTCAAGTTGGTAACTTTTCAAATGAGGTGATAAGCAGTGAATGGAATATTTTACCAACCTCTCGATTGTCTTTGAATCACCAAAACATTTCAAGGATTTTACCTTTAAATCAATTATTTTTCTTAGGCCTTGAATTGAAGCCCCATACTCTATAGTGTTATTGGTAGATTCAAATTCAAGCCTACAAGAGATAAGRTGGCACTTTTTTGTGTGTGGATTACTCAAAATATAACTAGCTCCCATACCTTCTTGTGATTTAGAACCATCAAAAAACAAAGTCCAAATGTCAGTATTCAACTTAGCTGAAATACTACTTTCTACACTTCTTATAATATGTAATACCCTGGTTTTGAGTCCCTAGGTAAATAATGTATTTTATTTATTTTATGAAAGGATGGAGCGCCCAAACAATTAAAAGAAGCCTTAGTGCATAGGAAATGTAATTCTTTGATCATTATTAATAATAAAATACATCGTCAGATGCAAGACAGAGAAGGACAAGGGTTATATGGGCTTATGAATCTATGAGAGAGGGGGATTAAGGGACTAAGTCTTTTTATTATATTTTATTTATTCATAATTATTTTAATTGAGAGAAGTGGATACATGAGCTTCTTTGGGAAGACCATGTGGTTCTTGATTTCCAAGTAAATATATAAATCCATATTTGGGATGCTTCGGGGTGTTACAAGGGAAAAAATCTCTATGGCCAAGGGTAAACCACAACAGACAGGTATGACTGCAGAAATCAACTCAATTACAACATATGCTATATAGACTAATGTGCAATACAAGAAAGAGGCTGAACTCTATCCAATGTTTGATGATGTTCCACCATTGAGCACGTTGACCCAAAGCTTTATACCTACAAGAAGTTCTCAATAGACAAGAAAATCAAGTATATAGTGATGATATAAAAGGGTTAGCACATCAGATATCATAATCCATTAATAAACATTACAAACACACCCATGGATAATAATCATATATTTGCAAGATACCAATAGGATGGGAAAGGAGTATTTCTATTAATAATTGATCAACAGAAGTGACAACATTACAGAATTCCGTGTTGGCACGGTTCGAAACCAAGAAACCGAGTTCCTTCCAACTGGGTCTCCACCACTTCAATTCTCCACCAAAGGCAAGCTCATAGGAAAGAGGTAGTGAGGTCCTCTCAACAATAAGGGAAGAGATTGGGGGCTAAACACTGTGTTCAGACTTGAGGGACAAAGGGATGCAAACTCAATATGAAGTAATTTCTCCAGAGTAACTTTGCTCTCAAAGTTGAATGCTTTCTCCTCTTTTCCATAGCTTGAAATTGTGCTCTTATAGCCTTCAGAATGCAAATGAAGGGTCGATTTAGAACGTTTCCAGTATATGGAAGGCCAAGGATCAGAGATCCCTTGTCGTGACATGGAAACCCGACCTCATTTTGTATTTTCTAGCACAAATCCTGAAATATGTGAGTTGTAGTGGAGCAATAAGCATATACGCTTCTTGTATAACTGATAGGGAGCATATATGTGGAAAACTATATATTTTTAGCTTTGGATTCATCAAAAAGGGATGATAAGTCTGCATAGGGAAACGGAAAAAGGCCCTTTGTGCAAGATAGAAATGGTGTTGCAAATATTGCTATAACAAATGCCCCCTAATGTGTGATATTAGAGGAGTATCTGCGATGGACAAAATACATTATAAATACCCAGAAGTGGAGTGGTAGAGAACCAGATGGATGAACACAATTTCTCATTACATTATGTACAGACTTTGCATACATGGATGCCAAGAATACAATGTAGATCCATGTGGAAAATATACCAAACAAGTGTTCATGGCCATGGATAGGCAAATACAAATGCGGTTACATGCTAAAAACTATCATAGTCATGAACAAGGCCCAGTGAAACCAGTCTTAAAGTCAATCTGAAGATATCTGTATACCATGGAGTACAATATGATCTCCCATGATCACCAAAGTCAAATAGGTGTTGGTCCAATGA
Organism: Picea engelmannii; assembly: GCA_009831015.1. Taxonomy (NCBI): domain Eukaryota; kingdom Viridiplantae; phylum Streptophyta; class Pinopsida; order Pinales; family Pinaceae; genus Picea; species Picea engelmannii. The sequence goes on from ML785175.1 coordinate 302,347, forward strand.
AAGAGAAGCAACAACTCAAGAAAGTTGCGGCCACATAGTGATGTCTTCAAGTCTTCTACACTATCTGCCAAGGGTGCAAGTCTACATCATGTGAATAAATGAGTTGAGGTCAAACACGATGAGACATCGTTTGATTACCGGTCATTGAGGTATACTATTAACAAACGCGAGATAAGCTACCAATAATGAAAGTAGGTATCAAGGCACTGAGTACATCTCTACAAGTGTGAATAAAGGAGTCAGTGTCGAACACTTGAGAAATCCATTGATCAGGAGACATTGATGTATTCCCATCTGTCAATGGCGAGAGAGCCTACCACTAATGACTGCAAGCCTCAAGGTACTCGTAAAAATCTAGGTCCCGTATCCAGAATAAATGAGTTGAAGTCGATGGAAAGAGACCCACTGAAAGGAGATCATTGAGGCATATCTCATCAGTTAGCACGAGGAACAAAGAATGAGCTTCATGATTTGGTGGAGATTAGACGAAGGACATGTTCACAAACCAACGACCCTGTGCATATTTTGTGTGTGCCAAATGCAAGAGGTACACGAAAAAGACCCTCTGAATAGCATCCAATGATGAAAAACTACTGAAAAAGGCGAGGAAACCACCAATAAGGCTAATGGAATCCAAGACACTGCATGAATCCAAAAGTGTGAATAGATGTCTTGCTGTCGAACATAAGGGAAACCACCCAGTCAATTACCAATGATGAAATGTCGACTACTGGGTTCAAGGTGTCCTACCAACGATGAAAGTAGGGCCAGGGTGCATGATAAAACTAAAGTATCATGTGATTCTTAGACAAACTGAGGGTATGGCCGACATGCAAAGTCAAGATTTTCGAGGAGTGGCCGACACAGGTTGATAGACTTCCTTTGAACAAGAGCATGAGACATATGGTGGAATCTGGCAGCATAGACTCAATGATGTGACAATTAGATGTAGGAGGAATCCATAATGTTCTCTATAGGGACTGGAAGAGTAGCCAGTCAGTAGAGAAAACTCTATAGCGAGAACATCTTCCTAAGGCCACGCTAAACCCAAAATTATGATTACACAAGGACTCAATAACTTTGTGCTATGTTCAAAGGTGACACGACTGTTGTCAATTACAATATAGTACTCCCTTCCCGCCCGTCTTTTTTTGTTTTTTCATAACAAAATGAATGTTATGATACAGAGGAGGGAACGAGTGTCGCAAGTAAGCAAAAACTAGTTCCAGCAGTGGAACATACCTATGCTCAATGCAAGGAAATGCATGCGGGAGATGGACACTCGGGATGATGTTCCCTCTAGGATATATGGTTTCAAATTGCGAAGGATATAAACAAGGCTCTGCTTGGTTGAGGATGCAAATTGTTTAGGCAACGGTTTATAACGCAAAGTGAGAACCAGATAAAGGCTCAATACTGCAAGCGACGGCATGAGATGCAATCACAACTTAACGCCAAAAAGTGTACTTTTTTATATCTTTTAGTCTACTTGGTGTGAAAAAGGGGTAAACTTGTGCCAAATAGACGTCTTTTCAAATCCAATTTACGAGCGTGAAAAAAGACAATTTCACTCAGCAATCTTTTCAATTTTTGATAGCGAGTTGGAAAAGAGCTTAACTAAGACTCATGACCTTTCAAATCCAATTTTAACGAGTGTGAAAGGGAAAAATCACTCGACAATCTTTTCAGTTTTTAGACGAGTCGGAAAAGAGCTTAACTGAGACTCATTTTTGAGAGTCTGCGGGTAATAAGGCCGCATGTGCATGAATGAGTAATGAGGCTCATTATAAAGTCATGTATCGAATTATAATGGAATCCCGGTCCTAAGGAAAAAATCGGTGATAGGACCACACAATGCACCTTTTTGCCCATACTTTTTGCCATTATTATACCCTTCATCACTTGTATTTAGACTCATACTATCACTTTATCTGATCATCTCAAAGGTATACAACGTCCCTTCCCATTACTATATGTTTAATCTATTTTGCATAATATTTTACATCACTCTCGTACTTAACCATTGATTAGAAATGCATAAGTGTCCAAAGTTGCAGATTTGCATTCAAGGCCTATTGCTGAAACACAGAACTATCCAAGGCCGTCGTTGCCGAAACACAGAACTGATGCTGAAACATGGAGCTGCTACACAGTCCGAGGCTGCAGATGCTGGAACACGGAGCTATTACACAGTCCAGAGTTGCAGATGTTGAAACACAGAAGAAACTGCCAGAACTGACGATGCTGAAACACAAGGAAGCCGCCACAAGTCAGCAGTCAACGCAGTCAGAGCGCAATTCACATGGCTGAAACAGCCCGTGAATTGCGATGCTGAAACAGCATCAACAACGATGAAGAAGAAGCTGTTACACCAGTCGTAACAACATTATCTCGTTCAGTTCCTGTAATAGCATTCGGTTGCGTGAGACTAGGACATCCTATGTTGATTTAGAAAGAAGATCCGACTTAGGATAGGATTCAGATATGCATTGTAATGATTGTATCGAAGGGTTTTCCTCTTTAAATCAGAGGAAATCACCATTCGAGATATCCAAGTTTTGATGTATTGAAGCAACTTCAGAGAAGCGGGACGTGTTCTATTCTTTCAATTTGTAATGTGATATTTCGACAGATGAATATAAGACTGCTTTGAGTATCCTTCTTTAGCCTCTCGTCCAGGGGAATCTTGTGAGAAGGGAGGGCCCACCTTCATCACAAGATTCACCCATTAGTTAGAAGTGTGTTAGTATAAATTATGTTCATGCTTTGTTTAATTATTGTTTGCTGAAACACTGTTTTAATGAATTTCGCTTTGCTGAAACACTACTGACTCTGTCTTAGTTTATTGAATGGAATTTGTATTTCTTTTTATCAGCAAGCTTGTGTGATGATTTTATGAGGCTAGCAGAGGTTTGGTTCAAGGTTCCTGCTCAGACAGAAAGGAATCGGAACATCATACCCTCTGTAGAATTCATTTACTGCTGCAAGTACGCTAGCCAAAAGTTCGGTTAGAAGGTTCCTGCTTAGACAGGAAGGAATCCAATTACCTCGACTTCTGTAGATTTCATTTACTGTTGCAAGTGTGCTAGTCAGAGATTTGGTTAAAGGATTCCTGCTCAGACAGGAGGGAATCACAACACCTTGTCTTCTGTAGATTTCCTTTATCTCTGCAAGTGTGCTAGCCAGAGATTTGGTTAAAGGGTTCCTGCTCAGACAGGAAGGAATAATGATACCTTGTCTTCTGTATATTTCCTTTACCTCTGCAAGTGTGTTAACCAGGGATTGGGTTAAGGGTTTCCACTTAGAAAGGAAAGAACCAAAACATCCTGTCCTCTGGGAGCTTTCATTAGTGCTAGCCAGAAACTGGGTTAGGGATCCCTGCTCAGAAAGGAAGGGATCAGACTGCTCTGTTCTCTGTAAACCTCAACCTCACAAGTGTGCT
>ML785175.1:317859-353945 GCA_009831015.1 Picea engelmannii
TTTCCTTTATCTCTGCAAGTGTGCTAGCCAGAGATTTGGTTAAAGGGTTCCTGCTCAGACAGGAAGGAATCACGATACCTTGTCTTCTGTAGATTTCCTTTACCTCTGCAAGTGTGTTAACCAGGGATTGGGTTAAGGGTTTCCACTCAGAAAGGAAAGAACCAAAACATCCTGTCCTCTGGGTGCTTTCATTAGTGCTAGCCAGAAATTGGGTTAGGGATCCCTGCTTAGAAAGGAAGGGATCAGACTGCTCTGTTCTCTGTAAACCTCAACCTCACAAGTGTGCTAAACAGAAGTCAGGCCAAAGGCTCCTGCTTAGAAAGAAAGGAACTAGGTGGCTTTGTTTTCTGTTAGATAGAGTAATTGTTTTCTGCATTATTGTTTTCATGAAAAGAGTGTTAATGCTGAAGTCTCTGTTTGAGAGTAAGGGTCCTGTTCTCTGATTTCAGAGTAGATGTTCTTTCCCATTGCAAGTGTTATTTTAATATAATCCAGGATTCTTAGATTGATCTTTAAGGAATTGCAATAGGGAGGTTACTTTCCTGCAATTTAATTCAGAGCTTCAGCAAGAGTAATTAGTATAATTTCTTTACTGCAACACTAAGCTGCTTTTGGAATTGAGCATATATTGTGTGTGGTTATCTTTGAAATAAAAGACTTCCCTGGGTTGATAATTTATGTTTCACTTGGTTGTTTAAAATTAATTAAGCAATTATAGTGACCAACAATCGGCATGGGCACCAAATGACAAAGAGGTTCTAACTAGGGTACCCATGTTTGGTAAGTCTCTACCATTTATTAACGACGCTATTAATAGTAGATGGAGGGTTATGCATCATAATAAATGGGTTTGTGCCTAAGGCATAAAAAACAGTAGTCTAAGGATAATGCAAAATGCACGATGGAGTGGATACCTATCCTATATGCTAGGTCATGAAAATACCTGCCCAAGGAGATGGACGACCAACCATGACGTTGAAATACGCAAGAAAATTGAGTCAAAACTACAAAAACCATCTTAAAACCATTCTTGAATTAGTCCATTAGGAAAAACAATAGCATAAAACTATATCAAGTGGGTAAAAATATCTTATAAATAGTAATAAAATAAAAAATTATTGTATCATTTTCATTTTTACCCAAATAATGCAATTTGGACTAAAATACCTCCAGGATTCAAATGACGATTGCGGGAGAAATAGGCAACATAATCACGAACCGTCTAGACCATGTAACTCTCCATCCCATCCTCTTCAAATTCAGTGGTTTACATTTTTGAATTAGGTTCTATTTTATTAGTTTTTAAGGGCACAAATTGGGTTTTTCGTTATACGCGGGTTTCTCTGAATAGGTCACGTATACGACTAGATAGATGCCCCTGTGTGAACCACAGGGGGCATATATCAGGCCCTACCCACGATTGTTTGTAAATAAACTGCGTATACGTGCGCAAATGGAAAAAAAGAAAGGTTTCTAACTTAAAAATGATTTGTTTTTTGCAGGATGGTGTTAGAATGGAGAGAGAGAGAGCATGAGGAGGTAGATGCCGTAGTGGATCGAGATCCGGTGGCTCAAGCAACTCTAAAAATATGTGGTTTGTACAAGTTTTTGGCTCTCAGAGGAATGAGGGCCCAAGTGAGGTTGTTGGAAATGATGGTGGGATATTGGGATCCTGATAGTGAGAGATTTATCCTTGATGGACAACCATTAAGGATCGAAGTAGAGGAAATCTACTTCTTGATTGGACTTTCACACTGAGGAGAGGTTGTGGACCTCAAGTCACGCGGGGCAGCGAGTGGGATGAAGGTCAAGGAATACATCGAGGCCCACTGTGTTGCATGGACTCCCATGGTGGGAAGTCAAATCCCCATCCGAGCTATATGTAACCTCAGCCTGAAGATCACTGTGCTCGTGTTTACCAGGATCATAAGATAGGCCTCACTGCACCAAGCATCGAGACCACTTATGTTTTGCGCATTGGAGTGTGTGAGGCCCACTGTCTATGATTGGTGTACCTCATTGTTGACCAATATGAAAGGTCAGTTGACAGAGTGAAAGCAGGGGTGTAAGCGTAACTTCGGGTTTGCCTCTATCCTTTGCAGCTTATTTTTAGAGAGGGTTCTAGGTCTGGGACCCAGAGTGGAGATCCTTCCTAGAGGAACACGTGATCTAGCCATGGCGTGATGGATCGAGGTCATGAGACAATAGGGGGGAGGTAGGGTGGCGACACCCTACAATGATGATTTTTTCTTATTGTGGAAAAGACAAATCATTTCTTTGGACGACTATCCCTATGCGGGGATTGATTTCAGAGGAGACCCTCATATGCCACTTCCACTAGGAGCCACCTACAGTACCATAGGTAAAAAGTTTTTACATATTTAATTTTTTTTTTTTTTTGTATTTAAGAGAACAAAAATATTTTTGGATGGTGTTTTAAATATTAGCTAGATACTTGTGTGATCGCAGATGTGGGTTCGCGACGGCCAGAGGGATTCCTATGACATAGACGGAGGAACTGGGGAGATGAGGTGGCAGGAGGAGAAGCAGAGAGAGTCCTACAGAACGTGCAGGGCAACCTGTCTCGTTTGACATAGAGGATTCCTATGGTTTAGGTAGAGGATCTACCTGAAGCCATGAAGCAGCAGGTTGTCGGTGTACCTAGAGCATGGGTACGACTCTTCCGATGTCTCACAAACATCGTGGTTTGCTATCATGATACACATCCGGTGCCACAGGCGTAGATGTCATGGGATATGTATATCGGATATATATGTATTTTGAGGGTTTTAGCCCCAATTTTGTAATATAAAAACCATATTTTTTGAAATATATAAAGAGGGATCTTTGGCTTTACTCATATATTACAATGTGTACATTTATTTAATGGTTTTCTTTGCTTTATTAATGTGACAAATGCCAATATAAAACATAATTAGCATGGGCATCAGATACATGATTAGAACTTCTGGGAATGTGAAAATATGTAATAAAATCAAATTGTCATTCTAAAAGACGTACCTGTAGGAATCGATGGAGTAACATAGGATCATGCACATGGTAACAACCGTTCAAATGACATACTACTAAGTGAGAATCCAGGCAAACCTCTAGAGAGAGAATACCATGTGAGATAGCATCGCGAAAAAGTTCTATGATGACGCTATATTCGGCTACATTATTCGTGGATGGCCCTAGGCATATGTCACCTGAAGACACCAGCAGACCCTCGGGTGAGTAAATCACCCAAGTGGTGGAAGCCAAGTTCCGTGTATGATGATTGGCTCCATCTATGAATCCTAGGTAGACCGAAGACTTCGTTGACATCTGCCAACCAAAAGGGAAAACTCGATAAGCAAGCCAAAGACAAAAAGAAAAGGGGAAAAATATGTATATACACTAAATTTACATTAGTATACAAAGGGTTTCTCCCAAGCCCAGGGCTCAAGCGTAATATCTTTTCAAGTAGAGCCCATTTCTGGGCTCAGCCAATTTATTCCCTTCATAATATTCCAATTCATAGGCTCCTTTTTCTAGAACACGTCGCACAATCTAAGGACCATGCCACATGGGTTTAAACTTGCCTGCCCCTAGAGGTTCTTTGTCTTGATCGTATAAGAGGACCAAGTCACCCTCAGCATACAACCGGGGATAGACAAACTTTTCATACTGAACCTTGACACGTTTCTTGTTTGCCTCGATAGTCGTAAAGGCATCTCGACGCTGCTGGTCAAGACTCTCTAGGTGTACAAGGCGTCGCTCTAAATCTGAGGTGTGAGGTAGGAGCTCGACTACCCATTTGAGAGAAGGGATTTTTCATTTAATAGGAAGTATCGACGCCACATTGTGCTCTAACTAAAAAGGGGAAAAACTGGTGGCAGTCTTGACCGAGGTTCAGTATGCCCAAAGTGTGGGATATAGCATGATGTGCCAATCAGAATTACTCCGACTGACAGTTTTTTGCAAGATGGTCTTGAGAGACTTGTTGATGGCCTCTACTTGACCATTTTCCTGGGGGTAATAAGGAGATGAGTGACCATGTTTAAACCCCAGATTAGATGCTAGTTCTACCATCATTTCATTCTGAAAGTGACTGTCATGATCAGTGATAATCTCACTCGAGATACCGAACCGGGTGATAATTTGGTTGAACATGAAGAAGGTTGTAGTATTCCCATCGTATTTCACGGTAGGAATGGCCTCGGCCCACTTGGTAAAGTAGTCGACATCCACGATAATGTGTCGATGCCCCCCAGCCGATGTTGGGTTGCAATCGACAAAATCTATCCCCCACTTGGTGAAGGGACCGATGGTAATGACTGGGTGAAGAGGGGCTAGGTGCAAGCACATTTTTCAAGTGAACACCTAGCAGGGGTGGCACTTCTTAACTGCTTCAATGCAATCTTTAAATATGGTGGGCCAGAAGTAACTAGCTTGTAGGAGTTTTTGGGTTGTCGCAAGCTTGGATAGATGACCACCACAAACCCCTTTGTGGAAATCATTTAGGACTGACTCAATTTCCTCGTTAGTTAAGCAATGACGTAAGATACTATCTATTCCTCGGTGATACAAAGTGTCGCCGACGATGGTATACTTTTTGGCTTGGTATCTAACACGTCGTTGATCATCTCACGAGAGATGCCGAGTGAACTTCAAGGTTTGAATATATAAAACAATGTCTCCATACCAGGGGTTGGACGACGAGACAAGGAAAATGTGTTCGTCTGCAAACAAATCAACATGGATAACATCCTCATCTAATCGAAATAGGATATTAACTTTGCAAAAACTAGTGATTTCTTGGACTTGGCCGAAGCAAAGTCGAGATCAAATTCTTTCAATATGACAATCCATTTATTATATTTCCCACCTATGATATGCCTAGTGAGGACGTATTGAAACGGATTGGCATCGACAACCAGAGTAGTCTTGAAAAGCAATATATAGTGTCGTAAACATTGGACTGCGTGAACAACAACCAAAGCTATCTTTTCAACATGGGAGTAATTAATCTCAGTACCGACTAAATTTCGACTGAGATAGTAGATGACATGCTCGTGGAGCTCATCATCCTCCTAAACTAGAACCATACCAATTGTTTATTCAGACGCGACAATATACAACAAGTAATCTCTATTGTAATCCAGAGATTTCAGCAACGGGGCCGATACCAAGGCTTTCTTTAAAGCGTTGAAAGGCTCCTGGGCTCACTCATCCCAGATAAAAGGAGTGTCTTTCTTCAATAGGTGCATGAAACCCTTAGTGATATTGGCATAATTCACTATGAACCGACACAGAAAGTTAGCTTTCCGTTGTAAACCTTGAAGTTGTCTAATCGTGTGTGTGGGAGGCAACTAAAGTATTGCCTCAACCTTAAGAGGATCTACCATGATCCTAGCCTCAGAAACTAATAATCCTAAGAGACAGACAGACCTAACGCAAAAGATGCATTTGTGAGGGTTTAACTAGATTCTATAGTAATGACATATTTCAAAAACCAGCCAAAGATTTGTAACATGATCCACTCTCTTGGGAGAGTGAGTAGCAAGATCATAGAGGTAAGCTTCGACTATGTTCTTGAGATCGTGAAAAGCGAAAGTGATGGCACATTGGAAGGTCGCTTCGGTGTTTTTCAGGCCGAAAGGCATTTTCCGGTATGCAAAAGTACCCCAAGGACATATAAATTCTGTCTTTTGTTGGTCCTCAGGTTTGATCTGGATTTGGTTATATCCTGAAAATCCATCCATAAAGGAAAATATTCCACTTCCCGCAAACTCATCGAGAATCTGATCAATGAAAGGCATGGGGAAGTTATCTTTACGACAAGATTTGTTCAGGTCGTGAAAGTCCACACACACACGGATGGTTCCTTTCTTTTTATTTACATGAACGGGGTTGGATACCCATTCGGTTAAGGGAACTAGGTAGATGAATCCAACATTAAGTAGCTTCTCCACCTTTGCCTTAATAGTAGGGGGCTTCCTAGGATTAACAGCTCTAAGATGTTGTCGAACAGGTTTAGCATCCGGATAAGTCCTAATATCATGTTCGAAAATACGAGGGTTGATCCCTAGAATCTCTTCATATGACCAAGCGAATACATCTCAAAATTCTTTGAAGAGGTTGGTGTAGATTAGAATTTCTTCTGGTGAACAATGTGCACCTATATTTACATTCTCAATCTTGCTAGGGGTATGAGAAATATCGATCGAGATGGTAGGAGAAATACTTTCCATATTTCCTTTGGCATAAATTTCATGCGTATCAAGTGGAACTACGACGTGACTGACTATCTCACTCAAGGTAGACCAAAAGTCATCTTTCTTGATTCTTTCATTCATAGATTCAAGGATGGCTTCGTCTGAAGGAAAAGTCTCATCTAAGAAAACATGTGAACAAGATAACGAGGTGGCCCATACAGGCCTAAGAACGGGATCCTCCTCGTCCATCTACGAGGTAATAGGATCGGGATTGGCAGAAGAGTCAAGAATGGCTTGATATGCAATCTTCATTGTCGATAGTGGCATAGCCATGCCAGCATGCGACTGACCTTCACTCGACGAAGTCGGAGAAGGTAGGGTCCATGGATCACTAAGATAGGAAGTGCAGAAAGGTATGGAACTCCCTACTAAAGTAGGCCTACTAGACATGGCATAAACATGGTGAATTGGTGCCAAGAAGTTGAAAGTACCCATGAGGGAAGAATACATTTCGACAATGATATTCTCAGTTTCTAGCTGAGAATTGTCGATCATTGGGATCGACGGTCCAACAGATGTGTTCAGACTAGAGTAAGCAAAGGATAACTGGTTGACCTTCACGATATTCCCCTGATGAGGAAAACAAAGTGTGTGAAAGACAGAGAATACAACAATTACCATAGCATAGGTCCGATTGCGACCTAGTAACAAGTTATAATTGAGTGGTGCATCAACTACCTCTACTTCCACCTCTACCATCTTCCCACCTAACTGGACCAGAAAGGCGGGGAGAATACCATGAGGGTGGAAGAAATGACTGTCAAATGCAGTCAACATGTTTGATGACTTGGAAAGGGTCAGAGAACCGATTGCTTTCCAACAGACCAGGGACATCATGCAAGTGGCAGAACCTTCATCAACGACCGCTCGTTTGATAGTATATTTAGAATACTCCACGTGGATTTGGAAATCCACATGGTAGGGTAAGAGAGGATTCACATCTGTGACATCAAACTTGATAACTTTCGAGCCACTAGGTTCTAGAGATCCTAAGGCAAAGAGTAAGGCATTCCTCTATGATGGACACATCTAGAGTACCTCCAAAGCTGACATCGCATAAGGGGTTTGGCCCAGATCCTCAACAATAGAGTAGTTCTAGGTGGCTCTAGCATTAGGGTTGTGGGTAGAGCACTTGAGTACTCCTTTTGGAATACAAGGTGGTGGCTTTGGTTTCTCGATCTATAAGTTCATCTCCGGGGGTGGAGGAGGAGCTTCTAGGATGGTACTAGCTTTTGAAGAGTCGTAATATTGAGAGAGGGTGGCTATATTGATTTTTGCGTCGACCATATTGATACAAACATGGTCGCCATCTTGCGGTGGTGGCTTTTGACTTCCACCAGGTGCATTTCCAGTGTTCGAAGAACTCAAGGCTAAGTGATGGTTTTGTGGGAATGGATTCATCATCACAAAGGGTGGTAGATTTAAAAGCCTCACAGCCTCTGCAAGTTTGGGGCATAAGTGTGTAAGGTGGTCATCAGTACAAATTTTGCAAGGAAACTTCACCCTACACTTCTCTTTCTTTCCCTCTCCAGGATTATCATTCCATTTCCCAGTATTATCTTTGTCCTTGGGTTTATTATTATTGTTCCCACCCTTAATATTACTTCGACCTTTCCTTTTATTCCCATCTCGTTGCTGGTCACCATTTTGGTTTTTCGACGATTGCACGGAATGTACATCCACCGAATGGATGGGTTTGGAGGATCCAAACGAAGCTGCTCCTCCGACAGACTTTGTTGCCGAGTCTATGGATTTTACATTGGCGGACCCTACAATTCCATTGGCATGAGGTCCAAGATTCTGTCTAGGATCGTGATTTGGCCGTGGTGCATCGGAAAGAAGGTTGTATAAAATCCCAGGCTGAGTATATATCAGATCAAGTTGTTGGGCTCTAAATATAGCTTCTTCCTCGCTGAAGACCCCAAAAGTAACAACGTCCTTTGAAATAGGAGCGTGAAAAGAATTTAGGAACCATTCTAAAAGAAAGGCCAGGGGTATAGGAGTCTTAACCAACCGCCTTCACCTACGCCATTCCTGGATATGGTCCGAGATGTGAGTGTCAGTACCCTGGCGTAAAGTTGGAAAAAGTTCAAGGCCAACATCATAACGAATGGGCAGTTGAAAGTGGTTGAGAAAGGATATCACCAACTGATGAAATGACCCATATGTCCCCCTAGGTATATCATTGTACCATTGTGACACAACTCCAATAAGAGTGTGTTGAAACAATCATAATCTAGTAGAATCATGATTCAGAGAATTCGATGAGCACCAAAGGTGAAAAGTAGTGACATGATCACCAAGGTCCTCACCATTCTTCCCTTCAAACTTTGGAATGTCTGACGAAATATTGGTAGGGACATGGGGCCATGTGGGATCATGACTCACCGGGTCATTCATTAGTTTAGACAAATATGGCAGATTAAGCGTGGCCAGAAAGGGAATATTGGGTTGTGACACCTGACCCCATCCTCCCGCGAAAGATTGTGCGTTAGGAACTGCATTCCATCCAGGATTCTAGTAAGGACCAAAACCTTGTTCGGAATTATAAGACCCTCCTCCAGGATGATTCATAAAAGATGGATTGGGCATCATTCCAGCAAGAATGTTCTGATAAGGGTTATGAAAATTGCCCCCAGTTGGATTAGATCCAAGCTGAGGGTTGTTAAAATTTCCCCCAAATGGATTAGATCCAGGTTGGGGGGTTCCCAAAGTGTAAGACTGACCTCCTCCAGGTGGGAATCCAGAGGATTGAAGTGGATTTGTCATGCCAAAAGTATTGGTTGGAATCGACACTGAGGGGATAGGGATATAGGGCGGAACTTGTCCACCAGGTGGGTTGTTCCATCTAGCTGTAGAAGGATTAGAACCGAGGTTAAGAATAGGGACACTTCCTACATTAGGATTCGCTTGGGGAATATGAGAACCACCAAATGGGAAGGGAGTGTAAGGAGGTGTAGTGCCCCCAAGTCCAAGGCTAGCATTATGGCCAACAGCTGGGATGGAAGTTGGAAAATGTGAAGTGAAGTTAGGCATACCATAAGAAAATGGACTATAAGCCATGGGGATGGTCTGAACATTGTAACTTGGCGAGTGGCCAAAACCCCCAAAAGGGTTTGAGGCAAGAGATGAAGCATTAACTACAGGCCGAGACGTAGTATCGGTATAAGCCTCTGGCACTGCAACTGTAGTGGTTGTATGTGTCGAAGGAGTTCCATTAACTATAGTGGGATTGGGAGTCGAAGAACTCCCAGTGTTCTGAAGACTAGACTTAGTACTCATCCTTGTGGGACCACAAGTCTAAAAAGTGGATGTGTGTGTACCACTCTTGATAACTCTACGCCTTTTAGAAGGAAAGAACTCGAAAACTGGTGGTAATTGTAACAACCGACAAGACCTGCGAGGAACATGGTATGACTCCACGATGACTTATGATTCCAACCAATAAAAATATATCCTAAGGCCAACTAGTAGTCAAAGAGTATACCAAAAATTCAAACGACCAATATGCATGCAAACGGGCTAAAGTGGTTGAGTGGCCTCCTTCGCTAAAGAAGGTATTCCTCATCCAAGAGGGACTTGAGACTCCCTGCTAAAGTTTGGAGGTAAAAGAATCAGTTATAAGGGCCCTCGTAGACTTAACAACCAGTCGGTCGGATCCCCCCGGAGAGGTAATCCTCCATAAAGGTTGTGTGATGTCCGACCCCTATCTGACTCAAGATACAAGCAAAATAACCCTTGCAAGTAACCTATGAGATACCTAAGTCAAGCAACTAATTAACCACTATATGATTGATGCACTGGCCAACAGTCGTAAGTCCGGATTACCATATGGGCAGGGTAGCAAATCCTGAAACCTTTAAAGTACCACCTCTCACAGAGGTACGGGAACTAGCAAGATCCCCAAATACGAATAAATCCACAGAAATATCTCTGACGCTAGGTGAGTATCCAGGGGTTATCCCTTCAACTAAATTCGCGTGACCTCGTGCTTAACTCTAGTGTGAGCAGAGCCTCCCGATATTACCAATTATACAATGGAATTTTCAACTCCCTATCTCAGACACATATGTTGATTTAATTTCCTTGGATAAGTTTACTCACAAAATCATATTCCAAGGCACTAAATCCTAGGCTAGTTTGTGCACCCTAAAAAATAAAATCGTGACTAATCAATTTTAGTTTAAAGTATAAATTTTATTGGCCTTGGTTACTCAAAAAGGTATGGAAGTGAAACTCATGGTGTTATGACTCTACAATAAAATAAATATGGATATAATGCAAAGTCTATCTTTAACTTTTCAATGAATGATATGCTAATAAAGACAGTGCAATCTTCAATTTCAACTCTGCAATTCAGAAGTAAAATGCAATCTTTCACTACATGTGTTAAGCTAATGATAAAGATTCAAAGACAAAAAATGCCAACCAATGTAAAATGCTTATTTGTTTTTTGTATTTTCAATATACTGAAATGAAAATGTATGGACTGAGGAGCAACCTGATATATAAATTCTACTGTGTATGAAATAAATAACTCGAGAAGAATACCAAGTAGCCCAGAGACCTAGGAAAAATAAAAAACGGAAAACAAAGATAAAGATTCCGCCCAAAAATTGAACTCCAAACAGGTTTCCTGTCATCCCAGATAATCTCAATAGGCACTATAGATACCTAGGAAGGCTCAACAAACTTCAAATCTCACCCATCAGTGACTAAGCCAAGAAAAACAAAAAGGGGAAGTGGTATACACGACTGTTCAGGAGAAAAAAGCGTATATACACTTCTTGCAGTGAGACAAAAAGCGTGTATACATGACTGTCAAGGAAAACATGGTGTATATGCTTTAAAACAAGGCCAGGCAAGGGAAGGAGACTGAAAACTTAGACCCATAGTGAAAAAAATCTATCAAGCAGTGATACGACAAGAAACAAAAAGGAAAAATAGTAATGTAAGAAGAAAAAGTACTTCAACCATTAGAAGGAAGATCTCTCCCCAGTGGAGTCGCCATTTCTGTTACAAGGGAAAAACTCTCTATGGCCAAGGGTAAACCACAACAGACAGGTATGAAAAAAGAAATCAACTCAATTCCAACATATGCTATATATAATAATGTGAAATATAAGAAAGAGGCCTACCTCTATCCAACGTTTGATGATGTTCCATTGTTGAGAACTTTGACCCAAAGCTTTATACCTGCAAGAAGTTCTCAACAGACAAGCAAAGAAAGTATATAGTGATGATATAAAAAGTTTAGCACATCAGATAGCATAATCCATTAATAAACATTACAAACACTCCCATGGATAATAATCATATATTTGCAAGATACCAATAGGACGGGAAAGGAGTATTTCTATTAATAATTGATTAGCAAAAGTGACAACATTACAGACTTTCGTGTCGACACGGTTCGAAACCAAGAAACCAAGTTCCTTCCAATTGGGTCTCCACCACTTCAATCCTCCAGCAAAGGCAAGCTCATAGGAAAGAGGCAATGAGGTCCTCTCAACAATAAGGGAAGATCTTGGGGGTTGAACACTATGTTTAGACTTGAGGGACAAAGGGATGTAGACTCAATATGAAGTAATTTCTCCAGAGTAACTTTGCTCTCAAAGTTGAATGCTTTCTCCTCTTTTCCATAGCTCGAAATTGTGCTCTTATAGCCTTCAGAATGCAACTGAAGGTCCGATTCAGAACATTTCCTGTATATGGAAGGCCAAGGATCAGAGATCTCCTGTCGTGACATGGAAACCCGACCTCATTTTGTATTTTCTGGCACAAATTTTGATATACGCAAGCTGCAGTGGAGCGGCAAGCGTATACGCTTCTTGTATAACTGATAGGGAGCATATATGTGAAAAAATGTATATTTTTAGCTCTGGATTCATCAAAAAGTGATGATACGTCTGCATAGGGAAATGGAAAAAGGCCCTCTGTGCAAGATAGCAATGGTGAGGCAAATCTTGCTATAACAGGGGGTTCACACTATTCATTTTGTTCACTCTCTCCATTCACTCTTTCAGTCATTCATTATTCGTCATTCATACTTGATCTTGGCTTGGGAAAGAAAAAAAGTGAATTGTTGGGAAAGGAGACATTGTTTGTTGGATGTAGTAATTGTTGGTGTATTCTAGCCATGAATTGATGCATGTATTCCTGAGATGCACTGGCATTTACTAAATTTTATTCACAACTATGAATCATGAGAGTCCCAGCATGGAGATTCTTGACCATATGCACTAGAGCCCTGGAAAGAAGTGAACAACCTAAGGAACTATGTGGTAGTGAAGGGGGTTCACTGTCTTTGGGTGGTGCAGGCTGGAGAGAATATAGATGGTGTACTTTATATTTCTATGTGTTGGGAAACCTGTGAGAGATTGAGTACTGACTAGTTTGGGAAGTTGAGTGTCCTCTAGGAACCTATCCTTATGGATCCATAGCCCTGGCTCGGGGGTGATGGCCTGTTGTTCAGATTTGGAACAACAACATATATGGTTGGGTGGAACATCCTTAGTCTCCAACCAGTTGTTGATTGGTTTTATTAAAGATAAGTTCTATATGTCATGTGTTTCTATGCTTGTATGTTTATTTTCATTGTCTATTAATTATTATCTCTGAGATTCGTATTTATAATATGCAAACTTGTTGGTTATCTGTGTGCATGTCATATTGTTCATTTATTTTATGTTGTAGAATGAATCTTGATTGTTGCATGTGAGTCCTTCATGCTTCTTTATTAATTTAATGTTATTAGAATTTGAAATTGGTTCAAGAAGTGTGTTTTGAGGTAGCGTGGCTAGCCTGCTAGTTGTTGGGTATGTTACATATTATTATCAAAGCTCGAGGTTCAAAACTAAACTTGTATGGGCTAGGCGCCAGCATGAATTGAGCATATTTTTGGTTGCATATTTTGTCCCATGACGAATTCCAGAAAAATAGGGAACATAAGTGAAATCCCCAAATTTTTGAGCATATTTTGCGTTTTAGTGCTTTAGAGCAGACGAAGAAGTAATTCATGGTGTCAAACTACAAGTTGGAGAGTCAAATTTGGCCTTGGATTTCAAATTACTATGTGTCTGTGGTGGCTATGCAGTTTCTAGGATCGATGGCCTATATTAATTCGATCGTGAGGATCCATGGTCAAGATTAAATCGTAGAAGATCATAGCAAGACATTCATGAAAGGCCTTTAGGAAGAAGGTTTTAGAAAGACTTGGAGTTGGGCATGAGGCTGAGTCTGATGTGAGGAGACCGATGGCCCAAACTGAATGAATAAGGATCATTCATCGTATCGAGGGCCAATCCTAGCCATTCATTGGAAGTCAGGTTTCAGAAAAGTGCTAAAATAGGGTGGGAGTTGAGGTCTAATGATCCAAAAAATCCTTAGATGTTGATAAACTTTAAATACATATAAACATCTACTTGATCTTCAAAATAATAATCATCACTTGACTGATTGCAATTACATGTGAAATACTTATCTAACCATATACACTTTAATGATAAATAACTTGGAAATAATTGAGCATAAAATGAACAACAATAATGAAATCACATGCACAAGATTGATAACGGAGTTCACCCAATTTGGGATACGTCTCCGGGTCCACTTCCAATAGAGACCTCTTTATTAATGCTCAAATTCTTGTTTTTTATAATGACCTTTTTCCATGTTGCTCAAATGCTTGTGTTTTACAATGACCTTTTTGGATGTTTCTCAAATGTAGAAATAAAATGGATTGTTGGATTCCTTATGAAAAATCATGAAAAATAAGTATAAAGTTCTTGAAATTCCATCAAGCGGCCTCTCGACATGCTTTATGGTGTAGCCTCAAAGCCTATGTACCCTCGGGCATGCACTTCGAGACAAGACTCTATGCATTAATGAATGTGTGTACAATCCTCGAGCTACACGCCATTCAATAGGGTGTGCCCCTTAAACAATCCCCAAAATCTGTGGTCAGATTTAATTACAGAGTGGGTGGTTTTTTTTAACAGCCGTAAGCATGGTATTTTTGTTAATTCGTTGAGTTATGGGGGGAAAAGGTCACGGGATCAAACTCGTGGACCTTCGCCCATCGACACACTTTTTGTTATAACCATACTATTGTATAGTTCAACATACATATAATATGAGTTAGCCCCACGAGCATTACGATTATGGATACATTCAATATCCATAAAAATAGGGTTGAGGTATTATACCTTGACCCTTTTTCCATTTGACCAAACCTCCATTCAATTTTAAATAGAATCACGCCCGTATGTGGTTAAGAACCAACCAGTGGGTATAATGGTGAATTCGTTCTGTTGTTGGTTGGGAGACTCGAGTTTGATCCTTCGGGATCACAACTAATTTTTATAAACACTATTCATAAGTATCCAATGGGAGGTTGCAACGTGGAAACTTCTCATTGGATTACTATTTCCATGTGTCGCCTTGTTATTATCCCACATAATCTATACGATCTGCCAACACATCTTCTCAGTCAGTGTACGGTCAATCCATGTGGCATCTTGGGATTGTTCCATGTCATCATCATACGATTGTATGGTTGCTCCATGTGTCACCCTTCTAGTGGTGACACATGTCACCTTTTCCACTTTGACTTTGATTTTTGACCAAACTTTAACCGCTCATAACTTTTTCATACGAGATATGTTTGACTTTTCGTTTGCATCGTTGTAAATATGACGATGAGATCTATGAATTGATGTTATTTTAGAGAGAATTTGGGAAGGTTTAATTTTGAACATTTATTAACCATTCTAGACCTCTACGGACGTTACAGATCTTTCTGGACCTCTATGACAATTCATGGATCCTCCTTGATCATTCCTCCCCATTGGAATCCTTTTGGACCACCAAAAGCTTTGATTACTCAAAAACTAGGTGAGGGTAGAGTTCCCTCACCCTTTCGATCTCCATCCATTTTTCTTTACTCGGTTTTACTCCTTTAAGACCAACTCGAAGCTATTCCACATCACCTTGTTGTGAATTCCTTATTCTTCTGTCGAGAATAACATCTTCCTATAGCTTGTCCAAATATTATGAAGCAAAATCATCAACTGCTAGAACCTGAATACTTTCATCTTCATCCATAATCAAAGGAGACTCATAAAGATTCAAATTCTCAACATTTACCATTGAATAAATTTTCATCTAGGATGGTAGATCTAAACAAAAGGAATTAGTATCAATCTTCTCCAAGATATTGAATGGACCATATTGTATTGGCCTTATCCTTTTACCTTCACCCTTCATTTTATCCTTGCTGATATGTAACCGTACTTGATCAACAACTTCAAATTGATGATCAAATTGATGTTTGTCATGCCTTTCCTTATATTTGGTTTGGATTTCCTCCAATTGTTCCTGTACTACTTGATGTACTCGTTGAATCTTTTGAATGAACCTATGAGATTTATCTGTATCATCTTGTCCATATTCTTTACCTACTTCTCCAAAAACAAATTCCATAGGTGATTTAAGAAAGTACCCCAAACATACTTCAAAAGGATTTTTCTGAGTAGAAGAATGCATGGCATGTTTATAGGCATGTTGTACATAAGGTAATTTTTCATCACATAACTTAGTGTGCTTTTTGTAGTATCCTTGAAGTAGATGTATCATTATTCTGTTTACCACCTATGTCTATCCAATTGTCTGTGGATGATAATATGTGCTCTTCTTCAACTTAGTGTCCATGAGTTACCATAAATGAAACCAAAACTTTCCCAAAAAGTGAGAGTATCAATCTGATATAATAGATGTAGGAAGTCCAAAATGAACCCATACATTAGCAAAGAAAATTTGTGTGGTTTGTTCATCTGTGACCTATTTCTTGCATGGAATTCAAATACAAATCTTTTTGAATCTATCCACAACAACATACAGATAATCATGACCTCTCTTAGATGTCAGAAAACCCCCTACAAAATTCATGGAGATAATTTTCCATCGTTGAGAAGGTACTAGAAGTGGTGTATATAACCCCAACTTTTTGTTGCTAGGCTTACTTGTGGCACACATAACACACCCTTTGACATACTTGGAAATTTTTTCATTCATTCGAGGCCAATAAAAATATCTTTGCAATTGTGCTACTATCTTACCAACCTGAAATGACCAGAAATGAGAGATGTGTGAGGTTATCTTATTTCATTTACTCTTTCATCTCTAGGTATACAAAGATTTCTAAGATGATATAACAAATTTTCATGCACATAATAATCTAACCATTGATTGTCATGAGTTAATTCATCATATACCTCTTTAAAATCATCATCCTTTTCATATTGTTATACATAACTTTCATGTGTTAAAGGAGTATACCTTAGTATAAAAGATGCATTGATTACTGGCCTTGACAACATATCTGCAACCTTCTTATGAATACCTTTCTTGTACTTGATTACCAAATGAAACATTTGTAAGAAACCCATCCATATGAAGTGTCGTGTTGTTGTAGCTTGGTCTATGACTGCAGATACTGTAATGGTTGATGATCTATATGAATGATGGTCTCCTATCCCATTAAGTAATGCTTCCATTTTTTTACACTTTGTATCAACACATACAATTCCTTATCATATGTGGGATAGTTAATCACAACTTGAGTAATAGTCTCAAAGTGAAAATATATAGGTTTACCTCGTTTCATCAAGACTGCTCCCATTGTATATCTACTTACATCAGTTTGAATCTCAAATGGTTGTTGTAGATCTCGCAGTGCCAAAACTGGTGCAGTGCATATATTTTCCTTCAATGTCTTGAAGGATTTATGTTGCTTTCATCCCCATTGAATAACTTGTTTAACACTTGTTAATGCATGTAGAGGAGCTGATATGTATGAGAAATTAGCGATGAATTTACTCCAGTACTATATTTCTCCTAATAATCTCTCGACTTTTATGGTAGTAGTTGGCTAGTGCCATTTCACAATGACTTCTACTTTCACGGGATCTATCTTTAGTTGACAATTCCCTACAATGTAACCCAAATATACCAGAGAATTTTTGCCAAATTCACATTTAGATAACTTGATCTACAACTTCTCCTTCTTCAAGAGTTCAAAATCTTTCTTGACATGTGTTATATGATCTTCCCATGTTCGACTAAAGATCAATATATCATCCAAATAGACAATAAAAATATCATTTGTGTAGGGTCTAAACACATCATTCATTACCCTCATAAACATTTTTGGTGTATTGCATAACCTAAATGGCATAACTAACCATTCGAACAATCCTTTCTTGGTCTTGAAATCATTTTTCCATATATCACCTTCTACAATTCTGATCTGATGGTAACCACTTCTCAAGTCCAACTTAGTGAAATAAACATCATTCTTTAATTAATCCAATAAATCATCAATTATGGGAGGAGGATAATGGTTCTTTGCCGTAATTGTGTTCAGGGCTTGGAAGTCAATACACATCCTCCACATGCCATATTTATTTGGAACAAACACAATAGGAGAACCACACATAGAGGATCTTGTTATGATGATTCCTTTATGGAGCACCTCATGAACTTTCTTCTTTATTTCTGCATTATCGATTACTGATGACCTATACACTCCAATATTCAAAAGAAAAGAATCCTGCTGCAAATATATTTCATGTTCAACTTCTCTTTTAGGAGGTCCCAACCCTGTAGGCTCCTGGAATAACTCATCGTAGTTAGATATGATTTTGACCAAGTCCTGTTTATGATCTGGATCACAACCTGATAAAGCATCTATTATCTCTTCTTCTTTCTATTTCACTATCACAAGCACACAATATTTACTTGCACACACAAGTCTCTTAATTTGTCATGTGCTCACTAAAGAAACATTAGTCTTGATACGATGAGATCTGACAATATATTCAACCCCATCCTTGAAAAGATGATATTTTCTTTGCGATAGAATATAGCCTTCCTGTCAAATAGATATGGACTACCCAAGACAATTCCACAAATGTCAAGAGGCACAACATCTAGCTCAACCTCATCAAAGAACTTAGTTGTAATTGCAAATATGATCTTACACTGTTTCGTCACCTGCAACTTAGCATCTTCACACACCCATCCTAATGGATATGTCTTATTATTAGGTGTCGTCTTTAAACCTGAATTCTTAACAATTGCTTTAGATATAAGGTTAACTTGGGATCCACTGTCAAATCAAGTATCTACCTTTGTATGCT
Source organism: Picea engelmannii (assembly GCA_009831015.1). Classification (NCBI taxonomy): domain Eukaryota; kingdom Viridiplantae; phylum Streptophyta; class Pinopsida; order Pinales; family Pinaceae; genus Picea; species Picea engelmannii. The sequence goes on from ML785175.1 coordinate 336,320, forward strand.
TGACTATAACTCTGACATGAAAAATCTAACTTATTTTCTTTTGATCAGTATCGCTTTCCAATTTAGTGGATTGAACTGAAGAATTAGAATGAATAGTTGATAACCCTTTGCTTCCTATTTCAATGATATTAGATTCATCTCCAGAATCTAACCCTATATCCTRATGAGTTGATGCAATAGTATTATGCTTCCCTTTATTCTTGAATTTCTTTGTTCGTAATTCTGGATGTAGCTTCCAACACTATGATTCCTCATGTCCCTTTTTCTTATAGTGGGAACATGTAGGTATTTCCGCAGCTTACTTTGTTGTGGCTATTTTCTTACTCTTACATTTACCTTTCAGTTTCTTTTCAAACTTGTATGGATTCTTATCTTCACTCGCATGCTTACCCTTACTAGCCTCTAGATGCATAGCTTGTACAGACACCTTATCAATGTTAGTAGGGTTAAACATTAGAATAGTATGATAAATATATGAGTGCATGGCACCAATATACTTCAGAAGAGTTTCATGGGTATACAACATAATCCCTAATGATAATGCCTTTTTTTTTTAATTCTTGTGTATATTCCTAAAAAAAAATTCCCTTACCCTGTCTTAGATGATGCCATTCTATCATTGTCACTTGTGTATAAGCCAATGGAAATAATTGTTTTCTTATAGCCTTAGTAAACTTATCCTAGGAAGATATTACTTTACCCTTTTGAACAAGAACAACTTGCATATTAATCTCCCACCATATTAAGGTTGTGCCACTTAGTCGAAGAAAATCTCACTGTATCCTTGTAGCTTCATCCACGATTTTGTGAACCCTACAATATACCTCTATTTGCTTAATCCAACTATCTAATTTCTCTGCATTCAATTCTCCATCATAGGTCAACAATTTGAACTTGACATCGAACTTTAGAAAGTTATATTATGATCATAATTATTAGAGGACTTATTTATCCAAGAAGAATGTTCAATTAATTCATAAGAAGATGACGCTGAGGATGGTGAGGGGGGTTCTGAAGGTCTACCACCTTCGCCTTCTCCTTCTCCTTTTACTGAAGATTCCCCACCTATAGGCTTTTTAATTCTTCGTTGAAAATCATCTCTTATCTCTCTCATTGAGAAAAGTGATCCAGATTATTTTTGTAACAAAATAAAAGAAGAGATATTATAATGAAATACACATAAAAATTTCCAAAAACAGAGAAATGCAACAATACATGATTTCTATTAATGAAAGAAATGTACATAGACTATAAAATACAGAGTGCAAGACTCACTAGAATGGTGGCAGCTTTAGCTCTGAGAAGAGATGTGATGGATAAGCTCATTCACAAGAAGATGAGTACAATGAGGCTCTGAAGGTATTTTTATGATAAACATGAATGCAAAAACCCTAGACATTCAAAAACCTAACCCTAGGAGATGAAGTGCCAAAAGTCATGTGGGCCTCATTGGAGTAAGTTAGTACATTAACTTCCCAGGGTCGTAAATTTTTCATGCGATCTCTGTTTTAGGCGTGTGATAGCCCATTGGAAAGGTATTTTTGAGAACTATGCATTATGCCATCAAAATCTAAATTTGTCCATAGTTTGATTGTGACAAGGAAATAAAACATTGTTTAGGGCCCCAAAACGTCCCTGGAAGTACATCAATATGTACTGACATGAAAAATTCCAAAAAAAGACAATTGGAATAGGTGGGAGGCCACCAATATCAACCTAGATGTTGTGTAGGGATTCAAGACATCCCCAGAAGTGCAAAACCCACAATTACAAAGAAATTTCCCTGTTACAGAGAAATGTGTTGAACTGAAAACTGTTAAGATGAGCCAGTTGGGATTTGGAATAGGTGGGTGGCCAAAAATATCCACCTAGATCACAAAGTGTATCCATCATTTATTTTGGAATCATGGGGGGATCTTCTCCTTCCTTCCCTTCATAATATATCTTATGCTTACAAATTTTTATTTCAATTTCAGACTAATAACTTGTAAGTTTTCCTTTACCAAGTTTGAGTTTATCTCTTGTAAGAATTCCCTTGCAAACACTTGTCAAACCTTGCTCTAATTCCAATTTGATCCAAAACTTCCTTAGATGCTGATAAAATTTAAATATATATAAACATATTATTGATCTTCAAAATAATAATGATCGCTTGATTGATTGCAATTACATGTGAAATACTTATCTAACCATATACACTTTAATGATAAATAACTTGCAAATAATTGAGCATAAAATGAACAACAATAATGAAATCACATACACAAGTTTGATAAAAGAGTTCACCCAATTTGGGCTACATCTTTAGTTCCTCTTCCAATAGAGAACTCTTTATTAATGCTCAAATTTTTGTGTTTTACAATGACCTTTTTGCGTGTTTCTCAAATGCAAAAACAAAATGCAGCATTGGATTCCTTAGGAAAAATCATGAAAAATGAGTATAAAATCCTTGAAATTCCATCAAGGGACTTCTTGGCACACTTTAAGATGTAGCCTCAAAGACTATGTACCCTCGGGCATGCACTTTGAGACAATCCTCTCTACATTAATGAATGTTTGTACAATCCTTGGGTCGTGAGCCATTAAATAGGGCATTCCCCTTAACCAATCATTGGAATCCATGGTCGGCTTTAATTACAGAGTGGATGGTTTGTTTTAAAAAACCATAAGCATGGTCTATTGGTTAAATTGTTGAGTTATGGGGGGAAAAGGTCACAATTTTAAACCCGCAAACCTTCCCCCATTGGCGCACTTTTTTTTATAACCATACTATTGTATAGTTCAATGGACATATAATATGATTTATCCCTACATGCGTTATCGTTATGGTTACATTCAATACGCATAAAAATAGGGTTGAGGGATTAGCCCTCGACCCTTTTTTAGGCTGATCAAACCTCCATTCAAATTTATATATAATTGTGCTCATATATAGTTAAGAACCAACTGACGAGTATAATGGTGAAGTCATTGTTTTGTTGTCCGGGAGACCTAGGTTCGATCCTCTAGGTTTCCAAATAATTTTGATAAAAAATATCCATAAGTAGCCAATGGGAGGCTTCCATGTGGCATCTTCTCATTGGCTTACTATTTCCATGTGTCGCCATCTGATTATCCCACATAATCTGTACGGTCTGTTAACACGTCTGCCCAATCAACATACGGTCAGTCCTCCATGTGGAATATTGGAGTCGTACCACGTCATCATCATACTATTGTATGATTGTGCCATGTGTCACCCTTCCAATGGTGACACATGTCACCTTTTCCCCTTTGACTTTGAATTTTGACCAAATTTTGACCACTCATAACTTTTTCATACGAGCTCCATTTGACTTGTCGTTTGTGTCATTGGAAATATGATGAGATCTCTATGCATTGATTTTGTTTTAGAGAGAATTTGGGATTTTTCAATTTTTATAATTTATGAACCATTCAAGACCTTTGCGGATGTTTCAGATCTTTCTGGACCTCTATGAGCATTCCTAAATCTTCCTGGATCTTTTGAAGAGGAGAAGCCCAATGGAAGAAGTCTAAAAGAACAAGAATCCTCATATCAATCAGGTTCATTCTCAACTATCAGATCTCGTGGAGATGTTATTTTGGAAATATGTTTTTGGAAGATCTCATTCAGAATAGTTTCTAATGAAGTCAGTCTGACCGAGGTAACCAATGCACAATTTTGGAGCCTGAGATGATAGTGGTTGTTGATCGACATGATTTATGACCATCCGATCTATCAGATAATAATGTTTCCTTGGGAGGACTGAGGGTGAAGGAGAGTAAAATGTAAGTTTCCACATCAGCATGCCATGTTAGAGGACATGTCAGCAAGGGCGAGCGAATCCGTTAGTGCCACGTAGTGGTCGAGTGTAAGTCTTCGGAAGGAGGTTGTAGGAAAGCTCGTTCGAGAAGGTTTTCGATGGGAGAGTATGATAGAGTGATCCTGATAGATTATTTGAGCTCGAAGTTTGGAACGATCGAGGATCATGAAAATTTGTGTTCCGACAGAGGGTTTCTAATGGGAGGAGTCAGACAGTGCTTCAGTCTGTGATTTTCGGGAGTATCCATGTACCCAATGATTTAAATTTTCTGATAGGAAATATTTTGATGAAGAAGAGTTATGATAATACTGCATAGGGATAGCCATATATTGTCAATTCAAAGAATATCAACGGGTTAGATTGCTTCCAATTTGAAATCGACGGTGCAAATTGTACATAGGAAAAATTGGAGCCATTTTCTTATTTTGGCCATAAATGGAGAAAATTACATCATATTGGGATGAAACTTTTGTGTTTTTCCCGCATATAGGAGATATACAAAAGTTCCAGAGAGAGCCATTTCCCATCTCTGCTTGGATTTGTTAGAAATTGCAAAATAGTGATATTTAAAGATTTGGGTCCATATCATTGGTAGAGGTCCAAATTAAGCTGAAATTCATGGAGAGAGTCCATAAAGTAGACACGAAAAATAACATAGATTTAGAGGAGAATAACTTGGAATTATTAGAATGTGGAGAACTAGGATATAATTCTTCATGAATTGAGAAAAAAAAATACATGTAGCATTAATAGATAAAAAACTTTTGATATGCATAATTCTAACAAAAATGGTTGCTTGCACATTTTGCATACTTAGGGGATATAAACATATCAATTCAATATAATAATACATGTTTGGGACATGGAGGAAGGAGAGGGAGCCTTCATTCATGATAAAGAATCCAAAGGTCAAAATATCAGTGTTGGTAATGTAGAGACAAAATCAAATGGTCACAAGAGCAGAGGGGAACAAGAAACATTAATAGAAATTGTGAGAAGCATAAGAATAGAAGTACAGATCTACAAATCAGGAAATGAGATGTTGATGAGAGAACAAAACCAAATAAATTCTTAGGTTATGCAAAGCCTAAATCAGTTGCATAGGCAAGTAAATAAGGGATTAGGCTCAGAACATGAGGAAGAAGGAAGACACCATGAAAGAAAAGATAACTACAAAAAGAGATAGTTATTCAAGCAGTGCTAGTAGGACTCATAGAAAACACTCACCTCCTTACTTAGTAAGGAAATTGTATGCATCTGAAGATTCAATAAGCAGTACATAAGTGTCTCATATTAGGCTCCAAAGAAGAAGATGTGAATTCGACTATTTGCAAGGAGATCTAAGGAAACTCAAGCCACCATCCTTTGATGGTGAAAGAGAAAGGGAAGATTATGTTGAAACATGGTTGCTTGGAATCATGAAGTATTTTCAGTTGCAAAACTACTCATGTAACCTAGAAACTAGAATTTCCACATACAATTTGCATGGGAAAGATGCTATGGGAAAGATACTAGATCAGTTGAAGCAAGTTGAGCACATTAATGAGAGTAGGATCACTTGGAGGTAGTTCAAGAGATATTTTCAGAAGGGGTATCTTTCAGAGGAATTCTATGAAAAGAAGATGAAAGAGTTATTTGAACTCAAGTTGGGAAGCATGACCCTGACATAATATAAAAATAAGTTATTGGGATTGATGAAGTACATGGGGTTTATCAAGGATGAGAAGGTAAATATATAAAGGTTTTTGAGTGGATTTCCATCCTTTTATAAGGAAAAGATTCAATATGATGAGCCCAAAATTTTAACAGAAACCATTAGGAAGGATAAGTACTTGTATGAGCAAGGAAAGGTCTGAGAATCCTTGTAGAAATATTGGAAGGATAAGAAGAAAGAGGAGTCTAATCAAAGAAGGAAGGGATTCAAACCTCCTTTTAACATAAATAGTCTTAATAAAAATCAACAATATAAGTCTGCTAAGGATGAATCTAAGAGAGAAGAGTCCTTGCCAAAAGGGGAAGACGACCAATTAAATGTTGGGGATGCAAAGAAGATCACATGTACAAGGATTGTCCTCAAAGATAAGAAAAAATGAGGACCATACACAACATCCAAGAGACTACAAAAATAGAAGACTTGGGCAGAAGTATTCCAAGAATATATGCAGCCTTGGAAGTTTGACAAACAGAGTTCCAATACAATATGATCGAAATGGAAGGTAAGGTCATTAATCAACATGTTGTTATTTTAATTGATTCAGGTGCAAGACATTGTTACATTTATTCTAAAATAGTGGATAGAGCACATTTGGAGAAAAGTAAGCTTGAAAAATTAAGTTTGGTTCAACTATCCACGGGAACCAAAAGAAGGATCAATGAGGCTATTAGAATTTGTCCAATAAATATGAATGGAGTACAAATGTTGATATGAATACCATACCATTAGAATATTATGATATCCTAATTGGAATGAATTGGTTGGAAAAGCACCATGTTGTCCTAGACTGTCATAACAAGACATTTGCATGCCTTGATGAAGAAGGAAAACAAAGCACTGTGAAAGGAAATCCAAGACCCATTTCTATAAGGGATATTTTAGCCTTACATATGAAGAGGTGTTTCAGGAAAGGATGGCAATTGTATGCAACTGATGTGGATGAGCTAGAAAAGATAAAGGGTCCAAGACTTGAAGATTTTTCATTATTGCAAGAGTTTGAAGATGCATTGCAAGAAATACCAGATTTTCCACCAAAGAGGGAAATATATTTCTCTATTGCTTTAGTACCAAGAGCTTCCCCATTATCAAAAACACCTTATAGAATGAGTACACCAGAATTAAAATAATTACAATTGTAGCTGGAATAATTGTTGAAAAAGTGGTACATACGTCTAAGTGTTTCACCTTGGGGAACACCCATACTCTTTTTCAAAAAGAAAGATGGAACATTGAGGTTGTGCATTGAATTTAGACAACAATTGAATAAAGCCACTATGAAGAACAAATACCCTCTACCCAGAACTGATGACCTCTTTGATCAACTAAGAGGAGAAAAGATATTTTCAAAAACAGACTTGAGATCAAGCTACCATTAGGTAAGAATCAAGGAAGAAGATATCAGTAAGACAACCTTTAGAACTAGGTATGGAAATTATGAATTTGTGGGGGTGCCATTTGGACTGACCAATGCACTAATTGTCTTTATGTGCTTAATGAATGGCATATTCATAAGTTATTTGGATAAGTTTTTCATTGTGTTCTTAGATGACATACTTATTTATTCTAAGTTTGAGGAAGAGCATGAACATCACTTGAGGTTGGTGTTACAAGTGTTGAGGGAAAACCAAATTTATGCCAAGATAAGTAAGTTTTATTTTTACGTGGGAACAAATCTATTATTTGGGATAGATTATTTCAGAAGATGGTATAGCAATAGATCCAGAGAAGATTGACGCCATTAGAGGATGGCCAACACCCATGAATGTTTCACAAATCATATCTTTTATAGGATTAGTCGGATACTACAAGATATTTATAGCAAGGTTCTTTAAGATCAATCATCCCATCACTTCTTTCCAAAAGAAGGGAGTTAAGTTTGAATGGTCAACAAATTGTGAAGACAATTTTACTTTGTTGAAGGAATTACTTAATAGTGCACCTAATTTAAAGATTGCTAACCCAAATGATAATTTTGTGGTATGTATAGATGCATGCAAGGAATGAATTGGTGGAGTCCTCACTCAAAATGGATATGTCATTAGTTATGAGTCCAAAAAGATGAAAGAACATGAGATAAATTATTCCACACATGATTTGGAGGTTCCTGCCATAGTTCATGCATTGAAGATGTGGAGGAATTATTTAATAGGGAAGAAATTTGAATTAAGAATAGACCAGAGTGGTATGAAATATATTTTTGAGAAACCAACTTTAAATGTTAGGCAAACAAGATAGATGGATTTTTCAAGTGAATACAATTTTGACATCAAGGATATCAAAGGAAAAGAAAATAAAGTTATTGATGCACTCAATAGGAGAGTACATCTCATGCATGCTACAACCATTAGTATGCATTAGTGATATTTAAAGAGAATAATTTTAAATGTTGATGTTATAGACCAGCATTACCTACAAGTAAAAGAGATTTTATAGTAAGATAATGTACAACAAAAATTCAAAAGGTATGAGATTAAAGAGGATGGATTTCTTATGCATAAAAATAAAATTTATGTTCCTAATTCCGGAGAACATAGGAATTTGGTATTAAATGAAATCCATAATGTTCCATATGTTGGACATGTCGGTTATAAAAAAAAAAATTGTAGTAGTAAGAAGCCAATTCTTTTGGACTAGGATGAAGAAGGATGGTGTTGATTACCTTGTCAGATGCATGGAATGTTAGAGAGTTAAAGTTGAGCATATACACCCAGTGGGTTTGCTACAACCATTACAAATTCTAGAGAAGAAATGGGAAGTGGTAACCATTGATGTTATAACTAAGTTTCTCATGACAACAAGGAAAAATGATTCAATAATGGTAGTTGTGGATAAATTGACAAAGGCTACTCATTTTGTCCCTGTAAAAATGACACATACAACAACTTATATTGTATAAATTTACATGAGGGAGATTTCTTGGTTGCATGGGATACCTAAGGCAATTGTTTCTGATAGAGATGCAAAGTTTACTTGAAATTTATGGAGGGGATTGCTTAAAGGATTTGGTACAAATCTAAATTTTAGTACAACATACCATCCAGAATTAGATGGGAAGACAGACAGATTCAACCAAGTAATTCAAGAAAAGTTGAGAATGTATGTGATGGATAAGCCATATGAGTGGGAAGATTACTTGCATTTGGTTGAGTTTTTCTATAATAATGGGTATCAAGCTTCCTTGAATATGAGCCCATTTGAAGCTTTGTATAGTAGAAAACACAATACTCCAGCGAGTTGGTACAACCCAACAGACAAAGTGGTACTTGGGCCATAATTGCTCAAGGATATGGAAGACCAGATGTTTAGAATTAAGAAGAATTTGAAGGTAGCACAAGATAAACATAAGAGTTATGTAGATAAGAACAAGAACACAAGAGAATTTAAAGTGGGAGAGCATGTACTTTTGAAAGTGAAGCCCAAGAAGATCTCAATAAAGCTAGTGAGTTGTACAAATATGGCGACCAGATTCTGTGGTCCATTTGAGATATTGGAAAGAATAGATCCATTTGTATACATGCTTGCATTTCCTGCTTCCATGAATGTGCATAATTCATTTTATGTCTCTTTGCTGAAAAAGTATGTACATGATCCTAACCATGTTAATGATTGGAATTTGATTCAAGTGGAGCTATAAGGAGACTTTCATGTCCATTCAGTGCACATATTGGATAGGAAAGGCAAGTGCTCCAGAATTGAGTCATAGAACTGGTAAAATATCAATGGACGTGCTATGGTCCTGGAGATTCTACTTGGGAGCATGAAGATGTCATGCGGGAAGAGTACCCACGACTTTTTGAATAATTTTGAAATTTTGATTTATTCTTTGTATATGCACTAAGGATAGTGCCAAAATAAGTGGGAGGGAAACGTAATACCCCAATTTTGAGTCTCTAGATTAAATAATGTATTTTTTTTTATTTTATGAAATGTCAGAGCACCCAAAAAATTAAAAGAGGTCGGAGTGCTTAGGAAATGTAATTCTTTGATCATTATTAATAATAAAATACATCGATGGTTGCAAGAAGGACAAGGAAAAGAGTTATAATGGGGATATTCCATGAGAGAGGGGAATTGAGGTCCTAAGTCTTTTTATTATATTATATTTACCCATAATTATTTTAATTGAGATAATTGGTTACATGAGCTTCTTAGGGAAGGCCATGTGGTATTTGATTTCCAAGTAAATATATAAACCCATCTTTGGGTTGTTTGGGGGATCACACTCTTCATTTTTTTCACTCTCTCCATTCACTCTTTCACTCATTCATTATTCCTCATTCATACTTCATCTTGTCTCGGGGAAGAAAAAAAATGAATTGTTGGGAAAGGAACCATTGTTTGTTGGTTGTAGTAATTTTTGGTGTATTCTAGCCATGAATTGATGCATGTATTTCTGAGATACATTGGCATGTACTAAATGTTATTCACAACTGTGAATCTTGAGAGTCCCAGCATGGATATTCTTGACCATATGCACTAGATATTTGGAAATGAGTGGATAGCCAGAGGGAATGTGTGGCAATGAAGGGGGTTCATTTTCTTTGGGTGGTGCAAGCTAGAGAGAAGAGAGCTATTGTACTTTGGATTGTTGTGTGTTGAGAAACTTGTGATAGTTTGAGTTCTTATTGGTTTTGGAAGTTGAGTGTCGTCTAGGAACCCATCCATGTGGATTCATAGCCCTGGCTTAGGGGTGACTTGTTGTTGAGATTTGGAACAAAAATGTCTATGGTTGGGTGGAATGTCCTTGGTCTGCAACTAGATGGCGATTAGTTTTATTAAAGATATTCTCTCTCTATCATGTGTTTTTATGTTTATATGTTTATTTCCACTTGTATTAATTATTATCTTTTAGATTTGTATTTATAATTTGCATTCTTACTGGTTATTGTTGTGCATGGAATATTATTCATTTATTTTATATTGTATAATGAATCTTGATTATTACATGTGAGTCCTTCATGCTTCTTTATTAATTAAATGTTATCATAATTCGAAATTGGTTCAAGAAGTGTGCTTTGAAGTAGTGTGGCCAGCTTGCTAGTGGTTGGTTATGTTACATGATACAATTATCATTTTCATTAGCTCGAGTGAAATGGCGAAGTTCAAATATTTTATCAGACTTCAAGGGTGATTCTTCTTCTATGTAATTTCCAATTTCAATTTCAAGAAAATAATTGGCCATAATCGAATGTGCAAAATTATATCAGTTCATTATCTCCTTCCAATTATTTGATTGTATACTTCAAATGAGGCTCTCTATCAACACAAATTTGGTTTTACCATCCATTCCATGGTAACCATAGATGAGATCAATCTATGGAAAAATATCCTTGCAACTTCTAAGATCGATCCCTGCTAAGAAAAAAATGACCATATGTTGTGGATAAATTCGTAAATGCGGACATAAACAAATCTCCCTAGTTTGGGAACTTGAAACTAGAACAAAACAAGACAGAACACACTCATTTCCTTAGATTTGAATGAAATTCAAAAGGATAGAAAACTTGTACCTTTTACACTGACGTTTTTCCTCATTAATTTTAGCTCCAAGCTTGATCTAATATCTTTTCAAAAACATAAATCTATAAAAGGATCAAACATAACCAGTGGAAGTAACAAACATACATATGTTTCAATGAATCTATGTAAATAGCCAAGGATAAATACAAATAAAGACTGTTGACAACCTTTAATAGGAAAGGAAAATGTATTACTACATTAATAAATAAGGAAATAAATTACAACCAGGCCTTGGAGTTGACAAACTCCTTCCAGCAATTCAATGTTCCAACACCGAAGTGGCCTCCATCAATGCCATCACCATCTCTTGAACACTTTATCCAAAAATATCTTGAGACCAAAATGAATTTCACAAACTCTCATTACAAACCAGGAGTTATTCTCAACTTACCATTATGTCATTAGTCATCACTTATTCTACCTAGCCTTTTCCTTTAGAAGATGCCTTCATTTATAGATTGGAGAGGAAGCCATGAGTAGGTCAGTATGAGAGGTTAGGATCTCACTAAATTAGGAGAGATGGGTGAGATCCAAACCCATCGAAAAACAAATCATCATCGGAGTTTCTCTTCTAGAATCTTCACGAATTTCTTTTTTTTTCCCACATACATAGGTTGTCACACCCTTAAACCTCAGAGAAAGGCAACATTGTTACACTTTATAGTGATGAAAAATGAAACAAGTGAAGTTGTCACACCTTTCTAGAAAGAAACAAGAAAAAACTTTGTGATTTAGGGATTTTTAAGAGTTGATCCTTCCTAAGAAGACTTTCTCTCAATTTTCTTCCAAAGTTCTATGCTTTAGATGTCAGAGAATAGGAAATATTACTTGCTGCGACAAAATGTTGTATAATAGAATGCCCCCCAAAGTATGAAGTTAGAAGAGATGATAGTTGAAATACTTTGCCAAATGGGTATTAGAAACAAAGGATGTACATGTTGGAGACCTACCAATAAAACAAGGACACTACAGTATAGTGTTAAAACATCGTAGAGATAGGCATTCCCATACTCGAAATATGAATGAATTTAAGCATGGTTGTTGAAAAATACATTGCAAATCCATGATTACTTTTACTAATGATGTGGCCACCAAAAATACAATGTGGATCCATATCGCCATGATTTCAATGGATTCATAGCCAAGAGAATATACACTGTGGATCTATGAATTATAATAGTAACATAGCCATGGACCAATACAATGTGGATATATGTGCCAACATTACTCTAGTGATTCCCATCATAGCCTGGGGAAATAAATATCAAAATAAGTTTCCCAGGGTCTTCATCTCATCCTTGATTCTGAAGTATAATTCTAACCATGTGAATAAATGTCTTGACATTGAACATGGTAGAAACCACTTGATTATCGGTCATTGAGGTATATCGTTAACAAGTGCGAGGGAAATCACCATTAATGTCAATGACCCCCAAGGTACTATATTACATCCCTTTGAATGTGAATTAATGAATTGAAGTTGAACATTTGAGAGAGTCTTTTGATCAGAGAGAAATGATGTAAACTCCATGTCAAAAGTGCAGATACCTGCCATTGAGGCATGCAGGTTCCAATGTACTAAAATGATTCTAAATCAACTTCCTAGATGATTATTTGGCGTCGATAGGAAGTGATTCATCACAAGAGGGCCTTGATGTATCCCCCATAAACGACATGAAACCGTTACAATATTTATAGTAAAAGCACAGAGTAATTTCAGGGTTGACTCAGGGATGGCCAACGAGATAGGAGTCTTAAAGGACTGTAGAATTTGGTCAATGCAATAGAAGGATTCTTGGCTGAACTTCTCTTAAAAATTGACATGACAGAGGTCTTGGTAGCACTGACTCGAAATAAAATATCATAAGGACAAATATTGCATAAAGGGAATGATCGACAAGAGACAAGTGGATTTACCAACTTTGATGAAAAAGGTAAAAGATGTCATGTTCGAAAGCAACTGCTACCATTAATATAGATTCAAGTACATATTCCCTTCCCAATTTCCCCCCACCATGCTTGGCGAGTACCTCTTTATTTTTTAATGAGCTTGAGGAGGATAACAAATGCTCATGTATAAGCTCGTCCTTCAGACAAGTCCCTCGAAGTATTTTTAATGAACCCTAGGAAGGAGTGGTTCGGTTCCATATGGGTCTTCCAATGTAGGTTTTACGAGTCTAGAAGATGTAAAATCGGTGGATTTTCATATTTAAAGAGTTTGAAAAATAATTAAACAAAACACTAAAAAAGGTCATTTTTCGTAAGTTTAGTCTCCCAAGTTCGAAAAAGTATAAAACAATTCAAGGGAGAAATTTCCTAACCATAATGGATAGGGTGTTATTTTTTTGTAAATAGTTTGATGAGACTGAAAAGAGATAAAATACCACTCAACAAATGTTCTTTATAACTCACTTTAACGAGCGTGAAAGACAACTAGATCACTCGACAATTTTTTCATTTTTAAGTTGTCGAAAAGAGATTAAAGAAAACTCTGAAAGTTCCTTTTTCGTATCGATTTTACAAGTCCAAAAAAGTGATAAATGTATACTCTTCATTTTTGTTGTGGATAAATTCATAAATGAGGAAATAAACAAATATCCCTAGTTCAGGAACACGAAACTAGAAAAAAACAAGACCGAACACACTCCTTTCCTTAGATTTGAATGAAATGAAAAAGGGTAGAAAACTTGTAACTTTTAAACTGATGTTTTTCCTCGTTAATTGGAGCTTCAAGCTTGATCCAATACCTATTCAAAAACACAAATATGTAAAAGTATAAAAAAGAACAGGTGAAAGTAACAAACATACATATGCTTCAATGAATATATGTAAATATCCAAAGAGAAATACAAATAAAGACCATTGAAAACCTTTATTAGGAAAGGAAAATGTCTTACTGCATTAATAAATAAGGAAAAAGTTTACAACCAGGCCTTGGCATTGACAAACTCCTTCCACCAGTTCAATGTTCCAACACCCAAGTGGCCTCCATCAATGTCATCACCATCTCTTGAACACTTTATCCCAAAATCTCTTGATACCAAAATGAAGTTCACAAACTCTCAATTACAAACCATGAACTATTCTCAATTCACCATTATTTCATTACTAGAATTATTCAATTAGACAAGTCAAATATAACCAAGGCATCGCATTTGAGGATGCTCCTAATCAACTAAATAGTTATGCACATTGTGGTTGCAAAGTTCAAAGTTTATCAGAAAGGGTGGGATTTGAGACTTGGATTGATTACCAATTATAACATCATTCATAAAAAAAAATTATTTTGTCTCAGAGTTTGGTTTTATTGTAGCAAGATTTTGTTTTGCTTCAAAACGTGCCGCTATGTTTTAAGGTACATTTGGAGATGTCTTGAAAGTTTTCAAAATAAGGTATCTTTGTTGAAGAATATTATAGAAGTAAAAAACTAAAACATTTGTTTTTGTTTTCTTCATATCCTCAATCAAAAAGTAATCCATTCTCATCCAAGGTATGTTTGTTACTATTGTTTTCTTAGGTGAGGCGAGAACTATAGTTTTCTCAATATTTATGGCAGGTTGTGATATAGAAGTATCTAAATGAACATGCCCCTTACTTCTTAGGTTGTAATATCTTTGTATTTTTTGGGTAGCCTAGATTTCTTCCACCATTTTCTCCTCATCCTCTTGAAGAGAAAGTGACACATGTTGTAGAAACATCGTTGCCTATTCTATTTATTCTTCTTCTTCCATAACTTCCTCATTTTTATCTTATTGAATGGGTATTTGAGTTTGTTTTTGTTTGTCCAAAAAATTATTTTCCACTAGATTCATAGAATGCAACCATTGCGGACATGATTTTTCAATATGATTTACATGATGATAAGTGCAATAGTTGTCTATCCCTAAATCCTCCAAGTTCAAATTAAAATTTATAGGTTTGAGTCAATTTCAAGAAGTGATAGCTTTCCTATAGAAAGGTCTAAAAGTTCTCATGTTAGAAGTGCCTTCTCTAGATTTGTTTTTCAAATCAACAATCTCATTTGATAATTTATTAACCAAATGTAAAACGATATCCATGCCTATAGGGTATTTATCCCGAGGCCCAATATTTTTTTTAGAGGGTGGTTTGGATAGAGCAATGAATTTCTTAGGAGTAGCTTTAGTTTCCTCATTTCCTATATTTCCTCCCAAATTTAGCATCTATTTTCTACATTCTTGGCTTCAAAATTTTCTGCTAAATTATTTTTACTAGCTCTCTTAACAAACATGGAAATGGATGCATGCAAATAAAAAGTATAATCCTCAACCACTAATTCTTCAAGTATGGAATATTTACTAAGAATTTATTTAGGATGGTAGTGAACCATTGGATAAAGTGTTTTATCCATTCTTTTTTATTCATCTTAATTTCTATTGGTTCTTTCAAAAGTGCAACTCGGGTAGATTCATCACCAAATTTACCAATGAACACTTTTTCAAAATCATTCCAATTATTGATGGATTCTATTGGTAGATTGAAATACCATGTGGAAGATTTATTTTCAATAATATAAGGAAAAATTTGACATAACACGTATTCATGTTCCACATTCAATAATCTAATAACTATTTTTTTTTTAAATGTGGTCTTCTTGTGAGTCTAACTTATCTAGATCAAATTTTGGGGGAATACATTTAGGATGTTTGGGAAGATCATGTAGTGGGATTTCCAAATTAAGAGAATCTTGAGCTCTCCAAGTAGGTAACTAAGGTTGATTCATTGTCATTTGGGTAGCAACAAGCTATCTAATAATATCACAGGTTTACTTGGAAAAAATTGAATCAAAATCTGGAGTTTAAGGGCTTGAAGAATGAGAGGATGAAGTTAGAGGAAATTGTGGAATTGCATATAGAGGCTATGGTATTTCCTCAAGTGTGAGATTAATCAATTCTTCTACAATTTCAATGGTGGTATCTGAATTAGTATGAAAGACATCTTATTATCTCTTTTTCATCTAGGGAGTAAGGGAGTGATGGGAAGCTTGCCAATTTTCTTAACATATGCTTGAGTAAGTAAATGAAGCTCGTTAACTTATTGATTAGGAACAACATATAATGGTCTAGGTTTTGTGAAACTAGGAGTCTTGAAATAAGTACTTATATCTTCAAAAACGTTTTCGAGGTTAGAATTAGTATTGAAAAAATAGTGACTTGTATTATGATGAGAACAATTACTATGAAGATTATATCTATTAGCCATACAATGATGACCCTCCTCCTATTTCCAATACTATTGACATGGCTAGATGGCCCTACCCAATTAGCAAGGGTTCTCCCGAATGAAAGTTCCAATGAGACTTTATGATGTTTGGAATAACGAAAATGTCTGGATTGTGGTTTCACAACCTTCTACTGGTTTTGAGGGGTTTATCAGTTGCAGATCCATCCACCGTTTAGGTTTTTGTGTGATGCAATAAATGAAATGAAACTATTATAATATGTAAAATGCATAATTTTTCTTGGGATAAACTAGAAAAACTAAGGATATAAACATGGCACCAAATATATCACTACTTTATATCTTTAGTAAAACAAGTTACTAGGGAAATCAAATAAAAAATCTAAATAACTAATTGCATAACAAAGAAGTCTAAAAATGAAAAATTGACTACAATAATATGCTTATGGATGTAGACAAACAATTTACAAGATAAAAAAAATAAGACAAATCCCTCACATGAGAAAAGTCTATGTTGTAAAACCAAAGCTTACACCATTCCAAAATTTAGTAAACTAGTAGAAAGAGTTCCACACATCATAAGATTCAGGACTAAAGTTTGTCTCAAAAATAGCTTGGCCAACAATGGCTTCTCATTCATTAATTTTCTAAAAGAGTTTACAAAATTATAGAAGCAAAAATCCCATTCCCACTCAAGTTCTTCTAATTTATAGAAAAAATAAGAAGGGGGAAAGAATCCTGGGTTTGAAACACCTGATTGACTATTTGTTTCCCCTTATTTCTTGTTTATATCCCCTAGCACTTTTTCCTCTGTGATCATATGATGATTCAACTCCCTTTTACTAGTTTTACCTTTTACTTGGCATTTCATATTACCTTTCTAGTTGTTCGAATCCTCTTCTCTAGGATAACACTCTACTTAGCTCGAGGAAGTTCTTCCTTTTATCTTCTCCATTTTTTTTTGTAAATTCCACCCATGCTTCAAAATTTCAACTGAGTGCATCCCCATGAGTAAAAGTATGTTTCTTAGGGAAGGCTCTATATAATGTAATAATTAGCCTTATTCTTTTCTCCCTTTTCTTTGTTAAGCAATTTATTTTTTATTATTTTCATGTTCTCGTAGGAGCATCAATAAAATTTAGAGTGGCTACTTCATTAACCTCATGTGGATCTTTGATAACTTTCCTACTGGTGCTAACATAACTTTCCAAATATTTGGACACCCGTGCTGTTAAGGTCCTAACCCGCACATAGGTAGATTAATGTATTCGGATGTAATAAAGGTCAATATTAATAAGACCTTTCAATAAAATAGAATAAGGCGGATGTAAGAAGACCTAATAGAAGCTTCCGCTTCTAGAAGGATCTT
>ML785175.1:369157-405443 GCA_009831015.1 Picea engelmannii
TTTATTTTGGAATTATGTTGGAGGAAAATTAAGGGGTCAACCCCATTTCTATTTTGTAGTTGACAAATTGTGTGGATAAATTGTATTAGGGTGGCCTCATATAAGAAGGCCACCCTCACTTTTCATTTTTGGGATCATATTTTGTCACCATTTGTGAGATTACTTCTGAAATGTTTTCTCTCTAAGGATCATTGGTTATCTCTCTCTCATGCACTATGCTTGGAAGGTCAATTGTGGATGTTTTTTTCTATTTTTGGATGGAATTTTATGCAATTAGGGTTTTATCTCATGGTTTCTTAGATGGAGTAAGTAAATTTTCTCCAATTTATTCTTATGATATTAATTTTTCATGGTAAATTTTATATTTTATGCTAGACTATTTCTTGGTATGAAACCCTAAAAGAGAAACATAAGTTCTTCTTCCTCTCACCGGGTAATTTTTGTCCAAAATTTGTGAAAGAGTCCTTGCTAGGATTAGAACCATAAAGCCCCAAAGTGATAGAACTTCATGATTTTATCCCTGGACTATTATATTGACCTAGTTGAAGCTACAAGAAGGGAGAAATGTTTTATATAGCCCAAATGTGCTTGCACCCTAGAATCCCTTCTCCTCAAGATTCAAAACCTAAGGCCCAAATGTGTTTCCACCTTAGGGTTTGAATCCTACCTCTTGGTTTCAAGTAGGCCATCATTCAAGCTTAGTTTCATTTGTTGTTATAAGAATCCATAATCCTTAAAAGGCACTAGTCTTAAATCATTATCATGGTGAATTATTTGATAAACTCATTCTCTCAACTCTCTTAAGAATTCCACTAACTTCACCAACACTAACATTGGAAAACTCATTGAATTGCTTGTTGTTGTTATAAAAAGTTTGCTACAAACATATAAATTCTATTTGTTTGTTTCATACACTCATACATTGGTGGCCTAACTTATTCATAAATTTCCCTAAACAATTGGATATTATTCTAGTGAATATATGCTAAGTTTTCATGGTCAATTGTTGCATTTTTTAGAATTAATTATTGTTGTTGTTATAAATCATTTACTATTGTCATATATTTGTTTATTAATACCAATTTATAACAACCATTGCAACTTATCCTGTGTAGTGTCTTAAAGAGGTATTAATTGCATGTTTATTCTTGTAAATCATTATATATATGTTGTAAATTGTTCTTGTTCCAGGCAGGTACTCAAAAAAATTCATACCTCTTCCACTTCCTTGACCTAGACCATTATTTCGGTGATGAAGAGAGGGGTGGTAAGCTTGGCTACTATACTTTCTATTTTGGTCCCTTTAGATCACTAGGAAAGCCTCCCTTGTGGTAGAACTGTTTCATCACTAAAATGAGGAAAGTCCACACTAAGGTGACAGTGGTAGGTTCTTCCATAGTTATGCAATATTTGGGGGACTTGTGGTGGTATTTTCACAAGTACAAATCCTGTGATAATAGTACCCATGCATTTGTGAACTGATAACAATTTATCTCTCCATACAATTGACACAATAGTTCCATAAGACACATGTAAGGATGTCTCAAATTTATGATAGCATACCAACCAGTTTTTTAATGGAAGAACCTTTTATCTTCCCTCCAAAAACTTGCTAAAATATTTTACACATCATTTTTGTCATAAAACTCATTTACAAAAGGAGTAACTAGCATGACTTTAGGTTTTGGAAACATAAAACACCTCTCAAATTCTTAGTTGGGAATTAACCCACACATTCACCCTTCTCATCTACAACCATACTATTCTTTTAATAGTGTGGTCTATAATCCACTCAATGGCCTCAGAATAAGGGAAGACTAGTGCTCTCGCAACAACAAAGTGAAGAAAAGATTTTATGATATTCATGAAGACTTTTTCATTAATTTCCCTAACCAAAGGATCATTATGAGGTATCACCTCTGGATATTATTATTTACTTAACTTCAAATAGAAATCATTCCACCCTAGAAAAGGGATTTAAGTTCCTATCCTTGCTTTAATGTTTTTGAATATTGGTTTTGGTAGATACTCCTCGAGTATAGGACACTAAATTACAAGAACATGTTCTTCTACTGGATCCTCAATCTCTATTGGATTCTTTCAGGAACCCTCCCCTATTTCATTAGATTTTTCCTTTGGATATTTAGTTGTAGTTAACATAGGGTTTATTCTTGGTGACATGTTTCATGCACCATAATCAATTCAAACCAACATAAAGAAAACAATTGTATCCATAAACATGACGAACAATTTTTTAGATTAATAAAGGTTTAATGGAAGTTCTGCTAAATAAAACAAATATTAGATGAATTTAGAATTAGCAGTTGTATCATTCAAAAGAAGATTCTGAAACATTACTTCATTCCAAATTCATCATCTGAAATGTATAGAATTAGTTAAAACTTCAATTCTAGTAACTTACATGTGCTAAGAAAATGAGAAAAATAAGAAATTGAATTAGGGGAACTAATGACCACAATCCACCTTGGCTCACAAATCTATCTCCTACATATTGGGACATGACAAACAAAACAAGATTACCACACACAATTGATAACACTGTCAATAATAACTCTAGCGCTCAAACCAGGCTCTTACATGAAGTTAATTCTATAAACAACACTTGAATTTCACAAAATATAACCTAAATTCATACTCAAAATGGTTCAATCAGATGACATATTCGAATTGTATAAAAAATGGACCAAATATTGGTTCTATGATGACAAAATATCTATGAAACCTAATTGGCTTCACCTAATCCACAAAATTAAATGCCAGTTGGACATCCTAACTGCCAAATCAACAAATTAATGACCAATAGATTTACTTCATCGATGATTGCTCAACACTTTCCTTTTAGAAAAGTTTTTTAAGACAATGATTTCAAAGTGAATGTGATTGAGCAATCATACCTACCTTGAGAATTGTGTACAACAAGTATGTCGATTGGTTTTTATCAGTGGCGAGAGAAACTTTGGACATGAAATAAAACTTATTATCGGTGTGAAAAATAACTTTCATTTTCATCGAAATGAAAAAACTAAAATGTTGGTCGATTGTCACTTGTTGGTGAAATGATATACTTTGTATTGGAACCCCAAATAAATTTTCTATAATTGTGTTTAAAAAATTTCATATTGACACATTCAAATTTCCTTGTTGGCGCTCGTAATAACATTCTCTCATCGACGAGTGAAATAAATTTTCCATCGACACAAAAAATATCTTTCATTAGCGGTTCCAATGATACAGGTGGACATAGATTTCCTCCCACCTATTCCACTGGCTCAAATTATAGTTTCCATCTTGGCATTTTTTCTACAGGTTTTCGGGTCCCAAACTTTCGGGGCCGTTTTGAGGCCCTAAATGATGTTTTTTTGACTTGGCAACACTCAATTAATCCTTGCTTGGATGTATTAGGTTGTCTGGAATGTGTACTCATCGTCTAGACCTTTCCAAAGGGGTACCAAGTGCCCCAAATGGATATTGTATGAAAAAATTGTGCCGTCAGGAAGTTGACGCGTCAACTATCGGCCCCATTGGGGCCCACAAACCTTTTGGCATTTCATCTTTCAGGGTTATGGTTTTGGATGTTTAGGGTTTTCTCATCTATGATTTATGGTAAAAATTCATTTGTAGCCTCATTGTAATAAGATTCTTGTGATTGATCATAACCGACACATCTCTCTTCAGAGATAAGATACCACAATTCTAGCTAGCTTGCGTGCTTTGAATTTTACAATCTTTTATATTCTAGATAGTCATTAATAGAATCTGAGTTTTATTGTATTACTGTGTTCCTTGAAATATATTTGTGTATCTCCTTGTTATATATCTGCTATATTTTTGTCTTTGTGTCATTCTCAAAATAATATGGAAAAATGGTATCAGAGCAGTCTACTCCTTATCGTTCTTAGTGCATGTACCTGACGAGGTCAGGGTATAGAGATTTGGGTATCGATATTTTTTCTCTTGAGGAAAAACTATCTTACCCACCACAGAAACCTTCCATGGAGGAAGAAAAGAGGGACGTCGAAGTAGGATATCCTATCAAACTATTTCTCAAGGAAGCCCTCACGCAACAGAGGAACGAGATGACGGATAATTTTTCCCATATCCTTCGACGACTACCGACAACAATAGAGGCACCTTCAACCAACAATATTTTCTAAGGTGTGACACCCTTTAAGGTACAAGTTAAATTTGATATTTCCTTATTTGAATGCCAGATAGACGTCGATGCTTTGGGAAATGGTTAATTCTACTAAAGGGTTATTTCTCTATCCTCTGTCCAAAAATTTTCCAACAATGAAAAAATAACTTTCGTTCTCCTTAAGGACCTTCCCCATGTCATATATTGGTGGGAGACTTATTGTGAGCAACATTTCAAGGATGAGTCTACAAAATTTGGGCTAGGACCCACTTGGGCGGATTTTGTTGATTCCCTCAAGGAACAACATTACCCTGTTGGAAACTATGATTATCGGTACACGAGATAGACCACACTATGTTAAGAGAGGGGCCAAATAGTGCTAGATTTCACAAATACCTTTCATATCTTGTGCACCAAGATGGGTATCAAAGACTCTAAGATGTATCTGGTTCTAAGAATTAGAACAAGTGGGAGTTTATGTCTACAAATCCGCAACAACCGAAGTATGGTAAGGGTGGCCCTAAATCTCAAGGAAAAGGACAACGGAAGGATATCTAGTCCCAAGACAACCAATCCAAGACACCAACAAAGAAGGGTAATGGGAATTCAAGGAACGAAACTGGAAAGTGGTGCGAGTTTCAAAAGATCCCTTGGCACAATACTGATGAATGTCTCTCTAGACAATCATTATCGATTGAGACAAAAGCCTTAGGTTCATATGCTAACTCAGAATCTGATTCAGAACTGGACTAGATCATTGATGCGAAACCTGGTGTCACCATCACTACCAAAAAATTCTATCGAGAGGAACTAGAGGATCCTGAAGAAGGGGAGCGCCTCTTTCACTCATATATGTGGGTGAAGGGGAACCCACTCCATTTCATTTTTGATGGTGGTAGCCATAAGGACGTAATATCAACAGAGGTTTTCAAGATGTTGATCCTGAAAAATGATGTTGCATCCACAACCATACACCATCTGTTTCCTCAGCCAAGGACGGGACATCTGAGTCATCCAACAAATTTTCCTTCACTACGACATCAAACCCTTCAAAGATGAGGTATTGTGTGATGTTGCCTCCCTTGAATTTTGTGATGTTTTGTTAGGACAACCATATATGTGAAATCATCATGATGTTTATGAATCTAGGCCATGTAGTGTCATTACTACTTTGGGAGGTAAACTCTACAGGGTACTGGGATATTTGTCCTCTTTATGGTTCAGTTAGAAGGTGTATGGAAGGTCACTAGAAACCTCTGAATGGGGTATTTCTACATAGTAGCAACAGGTGGAAAATATACTAGAAGAGTGTAAAGACATATTTTCCTTTCCTACTAGGGTGCCTGTGCACTATCAGGAAAATAACTCAATTGATTTAACACCTAGTTCTCCTCTACCTAATGGCCTTGCGTACAGGTGTTCTTTTATGGAAAATTAAGAAATCAAATTCCATATCCAAGAGATAATTTTTAAAGGCCACATCAAACAAATATCCTCACCTTGTGGGAGCCCAATTTTTCTGGTATAGAAGAAGGATGGGACATGGAAACTTGGTATTGATTACAAATCCTTTAACAATATCACACTCAAGAATCAGTACCCAATCCATCGAAATGATAATATTCTCGATCAACTCAAGGGAGACAAGTTTTTCAGTAAAATTGATATGAAGTCAAGCTACCACTAGGTGTTGATAGAGAAATATTTGGGATACATCATGGATGAGTAGGTTGTGCATGTGGATCCATACAAGATCAAATTCATCCTCTATTGGTTGGCCCTGAAGACAATTACCGAGCTTCGCAGCTTCTTGGGCCTTGCCAACTTCTACCATCATTTTTTGTTGGGGTTCTCTCATATCACTTGGGCCCTAATCTAGGTGACCAAGGGTGGAGAGAAGGCCAAGTTTGTATGGGCTGCGTCCCAACAAAAAACATTCAAGGATTTGAAACTCCACCTCTACTCAACACCAATCCTTATTTTTCCATACTTGCAACAACCATTTGAGATTGAGACATATGCTTCAGATTATGTTATTAGTGTAGTCCTCACTCAACATGGGAATCCAGTATCCTATCAAAGTGAAACACTATCTAATGTGGTTCACAGATACCCCACCTATGACAAATATATGTACTCCATTGTGTAGGCATGTTGAAAGTGGAAGCATTACATCCTGGGGAAGGAAACAATAATCCACACTGATCATAGGCCTTTGCAATTCATGTAGACATAAGAAAAGCTAGAGAATGACCACCATCATAAGTGTTCCACGTACCTGTAATAATTCCACTTGAACATCGAGTATAATAAGGGTAGCGCCAACCGTGTCACAAATTACCTCAGTCGACCCTCGATTATGGTGCTAACCATAGTTCCTACCTCTTGTGGACATGAGACCTCCGATTGGCCACAATTATACAATAATGACTCTGACTTTGCTGCTTCCTATCAGACATTGAGTGCAAGAAAAACAGTTCCATACTTTCATCTCCAAGATGGATTGTTATTCCATCTAATCCATCTATGTGTTTCTTCAAGCGAGCATGCAAAGTTGGTTTGGGAATCTCATTATAGCTGGGAAACAAGAAATTTTGGTGTAGACAAAACATTGTAAGTACTACAAAAGCATTTTTGTTGGCCAAATCTTCAAAAACATGTCTACAAGTACATCATATCCTGCATTTCCTATGCCATTTCCAAGCCTGACATCAAGAAACAATGGCTATACACCCCTCTTCCTACTCCAGATAGTCCTTGGGAGTCCATCTCCATGGATTACATGCCTGGTCTACCTTCAACCAAGCATGGGAATGACTATGTCTTCATGGTCATTGATCAATTCTCTAAGATGGTAGTTTTGGCACCTTTCAAGAAAAGAATCACAGTCAAAGTCACTGCTAATTTATTCTTTGAACATGCTTGGGTTCATTTTGGGCACCCACAAACCATTATCTCAGATCAATATAGAAGGTTCCTGAGCATGTTTTGGTCCATTCTATGGTCGATGATGGATACAAAGTTGACCAAATTGACTTCCTTCCACCCATAGACTGATGAACAAACATAGGTAGTCAACAAGATGATTGTCCATATCCCAAGGATGCAAAATTCCAAACATCCACTCACATGGGATGAAATTCTTCCTTTTGTTCAACATAGCTACAACAAATCCCTCCACAACTATATTGGCCATGACCCCTTTCATGCATGCTTGGGGTTCCAACCATTAGCACTCATTGACATAGCTCTACCCATTGCCATTGCACAGGAAGAGTCCTCCCATGCTTAGACCAAGGAATATCAAACAACCAAACTTTTTGAGTGAATCTAGCACATCCAACAACAATTTCATGATATTTTTTAGAAATACAATTCCAAGTACAAGCAACACCACAATCAACATCAGGTACCACACAAGTTTCAATGGGAGATAAGGTATGGTTGCATTTATAGAAAGAGCGCCCCAAAGGATCCCATAGAAAGCTATTCCCATTTTGATATAGGTCTTACACCATAACCAAGGTCATGGGTGAGAATGCTTTTGAATTAAGTATTTCTCATTTCCTTGGCTTGCACCTAGTATTTAATGTGGAACTACTTCGACCATATTTTCCACATCTGTTAGACACTTCGGATGTGGTCGAGCACTTGGCCCCTACATAACTCAATCCTGATTGCATTGAAAATGTGACATTTGATCGGATCATGGAAACCAATACAAAGGGAACCCGCCAATAGAACCTCCAACTATGTCGGGTCGTCAAAGTAGGGTAGTTTCTTCATCAGGGAAAGTTGCTCACCAGGAATCAGATTCAACAGGAGTTTCCCCAGATGATGGAGGAACTTGACACAATGGATAACATTTCTTCCTAACGGGGGAGGAATGATCTAGGTGGACATCTGTGGCGGCCCACCTATTCCACTAGCTCAAATTACAGTTTCCATCTTGGCAGTTTTTCTACAATTGTTTGGGTCCCAAACTTCCGAGGCCATTTTGAGGCCCTAAATGACGTTTTTTTACTTGAAAACGCCCCATAAAACCCTATTGGTATGTATTAGGCCATCAAAAATGTGTACTCCTTGTCTATACCTTTCTGATGGGGAATTGAGCACCCTAATCGAAGATCACATGCAAAAGTTCACCCTCAGGAAGTTGACGTATCAACTACCTCCATCGGGGGCCATGAACCTTTTGACATTTCATCTTCTAGGGTTAGGGTTTTGGATGCTTAGGGTTTTCTCATCTATGCTTTATGTTAAAAATTCCTCTGGAGCCTCATTTTAATCAACTTCTTCTGAATGAGCGTAGTCGACACATCTCTCTTCATAGATAACATACCACCATTCTAGCTAGCTTGTGTGCTTTGTAGTTTACAGTTTTTTGTATTCTAGATAGTCATTAATATAATCTGAGTTTTATTGTATTACTCTGTTCCTTTCAATATCTCTGCGTATCTCCTTGTTATATCTCTGCTATATTTTTTTCATCATGTCCTCAAAATAATATGGATCATCCAAAAACTTACCCTTTTCATTGGCACTTCCAAAAACTTTCATTGGTGATTTAACTTACCTTTTCCATCAATGATCTCAGAAACTTTACCATTGGCACCCAAATAAACTTTTATATCGGTGGTTCAAAAATTTCATATCAACGCAAAAAATAACTTTTACCCTAGCAATGGAAGTAATTTAACTTCGCCAATACAAACCTTTTTTAGTTAAAATTAAGCCGTGGGACATAGAAAAATAAGGATATTTTTTGGGTTTTATCAAAGATAATGATGCCTACTAAACTACGTGAAATGATAAAAATTACTTGCGAAATCAAAGAAAAGTGGTACCCAAAATTTTAAAATTCTAGGGTGTGTTGTGTACTCAACACAACCTCGACTCGAGGTGCATGCTATTGCAATGGGTGAATTATATACATCTTTTGAATGTGATTTATTAATGCATATTTGAATTGGAAAAAAAAAATTGTATGTAGGATGATTGATACTATAAACTATGATGAACAATACCCCTAAATGTTCAAACTGTAACATTTCTACATTGTTTTGTGGCCTTGAGTGTTACTAAGGGAAACAATTCACTAGATTAGAATGTCTACTAATCGAACCATGAGACATTTTATGCTTGAAGTACTTTAACTGGTATTTCCAAAATTATTCTTATTACTAAAGATTGAAAAGGTGGTTGTTCAGGTTATTGATAAATAATCATGCCTTAAGGTATTGGATTCAAAACTTAAAAAAAAAAAATCGAGTGAAAAGGGTTTAAATAGAGGGGCTATTTGATAATCGGGAAACCTTTTCACCAGCATTTGATGTGGGAGGCCCCAATTTGGTAATTAGTGATCTTATGGAATTAGGCCAAAAAATCCATAGTTCAAACAAATATTGCGAAGAGAAGGTCCAATTTGAGGATTGGTAGGATTACCTAATCAGGATGAGTTATGAGCATTTAGTGGAAAGGAGGTTCGACAAATTTGAAATCGAGTTGATTACAATCAAACTCTAAATATTTTTGAAATAAATACTTCTCGTTCAGGAGAAAGAGTTTGAAGGTTGCAAGAAGGCTCAAAACATATCAAAGAAGAAAAAAAAATGTTGGTGGAAAGGGAATCTTATTTGAAAACTGGGACTCCTTCTCGCTAATGTACAATGGGGAAGGCCCGATTTGGAGACTGGGATTGATCACCAAATTGTACCAAGAGTTCAGGATCCTTGATGATGGGAGGGCATGATCAGGCCTAAAAAAGGTTCAACCTAAAGTTATAAGAGGAGGTAATATAATAAAAAACATTCTAACAAAAGACTAAAAGTTTGAATAGTTTGAATGTTGATAGGAGAGCCCATTTTGGAGATTGGGACCCAATTTATAAATTGGGATAGATTTCAACAAAATTAGGTAAGGTTGGGGACTGATTTTGAGGTCGGGCTTGATTTGAGGATCGAGGGGAAGGAAACTTTGAAGGTAAGAATAATTTTGATTGGAAAATCAGGAAGAAGTTTGATTATTGAAAGGGAGGGAAGGGCACAACTTGGAAATCAGGCTCAATCTAGAGATTGGGATGCAAATTTGAACAATAAGTAAAATTCAAATTTGAAAAGGAAATGAGCACTTGAATGAAGAATAAAAGGGGCCCAATTTTGAAGTTGGGACTGAGTTCAAACTTGGAGAAGGAGAACATGAGAAAAATGAAAAGGGGCTTGAATTGACAGTCGATCCCGACTTGAAAATTAGAGGGGGAAAAGTTTGAACAAAGAAAGATAAGGGAAAAAAGAGAGATCAAAGAGTTCAAACTGAAGGACTTGGATTTAATGGAAAATAAACCTCGATAAAAAATAAAGGGAAATCAAACTAAATAAAAAAAGAAGAAGCTCGAAACTGAAAGAAAATAATAGTTGAGGAAGCGACCTAATTTGTGAATCAGGGAAAATTCAATGGAAGAATGGGGTTGATTTGGAATTTGGAGAAAAAATTGAAAAGTAAGCAAGTTGAAAACCTATTAAAAGGAAACATCGACATAAGCCAAAATGAATGAAACTGAGTCATAATCAAGAGAGTGAAACATGGAGGCTCATCTAACTTATTCATTTCAAAATAATTGAAAGAAACCAGGCTACAAGAAATTGAAGATATAATATCAATATAAATCCAAAAAGGAGTAGAAGGAGGGGGTAGATGGAATAGGCCCACTAGGTAGTTAAAGGAAATAATATAACAATGAAGGATAGCTGGAATAGACCCCTAGAATCACTCATGAGAAAGTATATATACACATGAATATCATTGTATTGAGGTAGGTTGGATGTTATTGTATTATAGAAAGCATGGCTTGTGGAATGATTCCTTCCATAAGTAGTATTTGATGGTGTTACCCTACCTTAAGGGTTCTTATCTATATTCTTGTATTGTTTAGGGTGTGAATGCATTTGGGATTTTTTAATTTAAGAGTTTATTTTGGAATTTAAGGTTATGTCTTGTTTGTGATTCAATTTAAGGCTTAAAGGCCACTACATTGGGTTTGGACTCTCAACTTGAGGGTTAAGGGTCATTGCATGGTGTTGATACTAATTAGAATTGTAACTCATCCCTTCCTTTTCCCACCATGATCATATTCCTTGATACCTCACCTTCTATTCATCCACACCTTCCACTTTGATGAAGACAATCTAGAGGCCATTAATACCCCCAACTATCCTTGATATGATTTACACCATCGTTCTTACTTGCTTCCTCGGGACACTTTCACCCATTCAGACTAGTATACCATTGAGGCCAAGGATTTTATCCCCCATGGGTACATAGATTTATTCAAAACACTTGTTCCTACCCTATGTTCTTTCAAGGAATGAAAAATTCCCAAAAATTCTACAACCATCAAGGATTGATATTTTCCTCACCCCCAACATCAGTGCAAATATACTTCTTGGAGATACTTGTTCCCTTGAAGATATTTTAGCTTACAAAGAACTCTTCCAAGAGTTTCGTGATGTTTTTTCTTGATCATATTTTGAAATGCTTATCCTAGATCTTCATATTGTTGACCATCACATTGACACACGATTGGATGCATCACCTATTTGATAGAAACAATGGTCTATATATTGCACAAAATCCCCAACAATTAAAACAAAAATTGTGAAAATTCGCACAACCATTTTTATCTACTTAATCACATATACATCTTGGGCATCTAATTCTATTACCATTAACAAAAAGAAGGGAACAATCCATGTTTGCACTAGTGTTTGTGCTCTCAATCAATCTTGTCCCAAATATAACTTCCCCACTCCTTTAATTGACCAAGTGATTGATGAATACTTTCTTTCTAAGCACTGATCTGAATGGTGAGAAAATAAAATTTCTTGTACACGAGAAACATATGAAACTTTTCTTTTAGTAGGCTGAAGTGATTTTGTTTGTATATATTAGGGTAGGTTTGTATATACTCTTTTCCCTTTCTTTATATGCATAATGTTACTTTCCTATTTTTCGAATATATGAATACAATCTTGTTTTATGAGAAAACTAAGTAATGACTATACCCATGAACAATCAATTTTGAAATAGAGTTGAGTACAATGGTGCATACATTTTTTCAAATTTTCATTCATTTATTTGACCTTAAGAGTTTTGGGATAACTAGTAAAGTATCTGCATTGAATATCCTTAGTGTTTTCCCCTGTCATGGATACACGGTCAACACATCTCAAAATTAAGTTCAATGACATTCAAGCCCTTTCTTTTTTTTCCCTTGCACTACTTGATAAATTCATTTTATTAGTGCATGTATAAACTCTAAAGATCTTGGAATTCTCAGCACCCCATTGGGGGGTTACTATTCCTAAGGTGAAGGCATTGTTAGTTCTAGGAATTGCACCAATCATTTTAGGTTTCAGTTTCCATTGGAGCTAGTGTCATATTCCTTTTTGTTTTGGGACAATGGAAGAAGAACATGGCAAGGAGTTCATGATCTTCATCCATTATTCAAATCATTCAAGTTAAAAACAAAGAGTTAGCAAAAAAACTTGACAAATTATACTAATTTTGAGTGTCGAGCAAAGAGTCTCTATTTGGTTCCCTAGTTCATTATGGTGTGATCAACCCATGCTCAAAGGATTGAAGGAAAAGTTGGTTATAAAATTTTCAAGTGAGGTGGTTCCTAGGTTTATGAGCAATGTGAAACACAACTGCTAAGAAAACGATATAAATAAAATTAACGATTTTGATTAAGTACTATCCCATCGAGCAAATAACTCTTTGCTCAAGGCTAGTTCTTTGTTCTTGGTTAAAGACCTATACTTGGAGAATTAACAAGTAGTTTGAGGCATCACACAATGAGCACATGTGAATGAAGGGATCTCCAATTGATAATCCATATAGGTTTTTGTTGAGCACTCAACACACCCTAAAAAGTCTATGTCAGAATTTTACTTTTTGGGTACCACTTGATCTTTTGAATTAACTGATTTGGTTTCATTATGGAAATTGTTGCGCTTTCTTATGTTTTGTTTCTGATTTAAATTCTTTAAAGTTTTCTTGAACATGTTAAAAACCATAACTTAAATACTAGCATCTAAGTAAGGAACCAGATAGCCAAAATGGTTCACCCGACGAGCTTCAAAATTCAGCATCGGAAGGGATTCAGGTGTATAAAAGGATCACGCATAAAATCGACCTTAGTCATCGAACGCCGATATTTATCAGTATTGGTGAAAGAGAAGTTTGTTTTGTGACAAGTATCGTAGACGGATATCATTGATGACTGGTCCCTTTCGGCATCAGCAAAAGGAGAAATGAGTAAAACGCTTAAAAGAAAGAAATGTTATCACCGATAGCCGATACCCGACGCACTTGTTAGAGTTGGGGAAAATCAAATCATGACGAGTTATTCGATAGTACTAAATGTTTACCCCAGATCATCGACCCTCGATATATTTTTGACATTGGTGATTCCCAGGATTAGTTTAAGAACGTGCAACTGAAAGAAATTTCTGACTCCTACGGTTACTTGAGAGTAAGTCATTGATCTCCATTGCCACGTGTCTCAAGCCAGTTCACCACGTCATCACCGTACGAAGAAATCGGTCGACGTCGGAGGTTTTGCAGAAATATTACCAAAAAACTCAGAGAAACAATTCCCACAAAGTCGGGGCTAGATAGAAGTTTAAACAAAGAACACAATAGATTCACACACAAAGAAAAAAAGGAAAAATGCATTCGATTGTTGTGACCAGAATTCTTTCATCAAAATTTCAATACTTTATATATAAGATTTATTTCAGGTTGAGGTTACATACAATAGACGCTACCTACACCTTTCATCCAACCATCTCAGTTACATTGAGAATGCGAAATTTTTTATAAACAAAAGGGAAAATTATCAAAGTTTTGCGCCAAGTGTGAGAATGCGAAAGAAAAATGGGAGATCACCGATCATGCCTCTTCTGCACGGGGAATTTCTTCCCGACTGATTCACGCTCCCTGAGATGCATTCATCTTTTGTTCTTCCGACAATATTTGCACCTCGTGCAGCTAGACGATCGTATCTTGTGCCTTCCGAAGCTACCTCTTGAGCGAGGTTACATTTCCTTCACGCCCTTGAGATGCTAATGCCTCAAGGTTATTCATCGCCAATTGTCGTCGTAGCTCTCTATTTTCCTAGTAGAGTTCATCTATGGAAATTTGTGCCTGCTCCAGCTACTGACTTGGTTCTCGAACGCTATAACTTGAAGTTTTTGTCCCCCTCATTCGGCCCCCGCTTCCTCGACTTATGGTTTCAATAGGTTCTAGTCTGATAGCGTGCTTAAGGAGCTCCTCAATGGTTGATCATGCACACAACTCAATCGGGATTTGGCTTTCCTCTCCTACTTCCTTATTCCTCATAGGCCTTCCTCTCCTCTACGATATTTATTGTTGAGGAAGCGTAACTTCCAACTTGCGCCCTTCTGACATAACCTCTTTCACTTCCTCCTCTGCACAGGGCGATACCATCGTTTCAGCATAAAAGTAGGAGTCTCCCTTTGGAACCTCGGGAACACCTGATGCAAATGAGAATGAGTCCCAGACATATTTTGGCTCAAGCCTGGCGCTTCGGCTGCCTCGCAGGCCTCGTCTTGTGTTTTGAGGAGTTCCCATGGTACAACGATGTATCTTCCTTCTGCATAAGAAACTTGACAAAGGCCCAAAGCAAATAATTTGATCAAATTGGGCTCATGAGACAAGTCACCAATAGTGCATGAGCTCGGCTAGTGAGTAGAACACATACAGAAAATGTCGAATTTATAACGGAGCGAGAGCAGGGGCCAAAACGTGTGAGGAAACAATGAATGCCTTGTGACGAGATGTTTCAAATAACTACTGTGTCACATCCACGAAGGGTATGATTCGGGGCATGAGAGACGCAGTCGATAGGAATTACATAGGATGTGTGGTTCGATTATCTCTATTTCTTTTAAATTTCCTCAGCCTCCATAATGAGTTGATGATGGTTAATGCAATTGCTGATGCGACTTCTGTCTGGAAATCTTGCCTCGACCTGAAGAATTTAACGACTTCCCTTATGACAGTATCCGCCCTTTTTGGGAAGTTACTCGTACTTTCGGCACATGTTCAGCTCTGACATCTTTTATTGTCCCCAAGGGCCAACCGGCCACTAGCATGGCTCTGATTCTCATGCTTTCATACCTAATCTATTATGCTATAACACATGGATGAAACCCACCATAACTGAAGAAAAATGGCGGCGCTAACATAGACGGTGTAGGTAATTCGAAAGGTTACAGAGATCACGTAAATATCAAACAACCAGGCTTAGTGAGCTTTACAGGTATGCATGGGGTATAGTTTCTTCCTGATTACCTTTTTACATATTTTTCCGAGTATAGTGTTGTAATATTTCTAAATGACTTTCATTCCGATTGCAAGAAAAAAAAATCCCAAACTATCGAGAAAAATTGGCTGCACGACTTCGCCGAGGAATCCGAGGTAAAACAGATCTGAAGATCAATGAAGCGATGAAAGATATCAGAATCCCCGAGTTCGGTATCCCCGACAACTTCATTGACTTGCACGATATAGTCACATCGCACGCCAAGAAAGATGTATTGTGGGCCAAAGAGCTAGCGAAGGTGACCAACACAACACCGAGACAAGTGAAACGATTTGTAGAACATCTGATTAGAGCTCAGACTGTTCTATAGCAGTTAAACACTAGTCTAGTGAAGTACTGGGCGCATGTGGTGGAGGTAAGAGGATTTTAAGCTGCTCCGATGGAGAAGCTCAAATTTCCATGGGCCCAAACCTGTGAAGAGTTGTTCATCAGTTGGTCTGAGTATGAGAGAAGTCACCCTTTCAAGTGATATGTTGAGTTGATTGTTAAAGAAACTGTTAGAAGAAGACAACACGTGGCGAATTTTGTTTTGTTTAAACTACACTTAGCCGTTATTTTTAGTTGAATTTTATGCTATAAATAAGAACATCGACCAATTAGTTAGAGGTCGATGGTTGTTGCAAGAACTATTCTGTTTTGGTTTTGTTAAGAATTATTTCCAATATACTTTAATAGAGAAGTCCTTCTGGACCACAGACAAGATATATTTTCATCAAATGCATGTGTGATTGGATACAAAGACGAACTATTTCTTATCTCGTTTCATGAATGATGATGTAAATGAGTAAGAGCAATCAATTATGTTGTCAAGTTATCTGGTGCAATGTTTTGTTGTGCTTTTCTTAATGACGAAGATGAATCGTTGTGTTATTATTTGATAAATGATTAAGTAGGTGAATTATTTTTCTTACCATTATCTTATCGCATATGTGTTTTTCTTTCTGACGGTTCGTATCTCAATTAGTGATTACCTGCTCACATGGTTAATGTATTATTGCTATGCTTGTGGTAGATGATCGATGTCTTCTTTCTAGAGTGAGGGTTATCCTGAGCCTAGCCTCTTCTCCAATAATTAAAACTGTTCTCATGTTGTTTCTTGAAAATCTTAGATTGAATCTCAGTTAGTGATCGGGTGCTCAAACAGTTAATGTATTATTTATAGGTCTGTGGTAAATGATTGATGTATGCATGCTATATTAAGGGTTATCATGAGCTTACCCTTTCCCCACTCGTTAAAATTTTCCTTGTTGTGTTGTCAAGTTGGTTTATACTTGCTTCTTACCTCACATTTATCGTACCTAAGAGAAAATACAAAAAGAGAACATCCAAATTGAAGGAGATACCTTCACAAGAAAACATAAAGCCCATCGATTAATTGGCCAGATCGCAGGATCTGGAGAACCATTCCACTCACAAATGCTGCAGAGTCTAATTGGGGCTCGGTGGCATGTTTGGTTCCTATTGTTGAAACAAGGGATTTAGGACCCATCAACAGAATTGGTGCTAGAAGGAGGGCCTGAAAATGAATGGATGAATATATATTTTATATAATATTTCAGACAAACTGTAGATTCAAAACAACCCACATGCATGGCTAGTCAATCCCAAGACAACCCACACACACATATTACTCCGGAAACGAGTAACTCACCCCAGCCAGAGGAATAATATTTTTTCCTTGACATACCTTACGCTCTCCCTCATGAGGAAGTGAATCAATTCAGAAGAATCACAAGAGCCTATGCCCGAAAGATCGATACGTTGTCTTTTTTCTCCATTACTTCCTCGAAGAAAACAAGTAAGAAGACTGGCGGTCAATACTCCCAAGGAGGGTTTTTTGCATACAGTAGAAGACCTCATAGATTTTGCTCTCACCGAAATCAAACACCGGCTTGACCTGATCCTTGAAATGCCATCCGGTAACATCTCTGAACCTGATGATTTTTCGGAGGAGGAAGAGTTTAATTCAAAATCCGAAGACATGGAAGGTAATAACGAAAATGGTGAAGAAAGGGGAAACCAAACACAAAACAACCAACCTTGGTTGGCCATAGACGCTTTGGCCATCCCGGGACCAGTCCATAACCTGCCTAGACATCCAGAGAGGTTACTTTCTAAGTTTGACCCCGAAACCTCAAGATTACCGGAAGATCATATCAAGAAATTCATACTAGCGATCAGACTTATGAATGTTCAACATGAAGACGTAGTATGCAGGATTTTCCCCTACACATTTGAGAACTCATCCTCCCCATGGTATTTCAACTTACCTGTAGGATCCATAACTAGTTGGACCAAGTTTCAGAAGGATTTTTTAGATAAATTTGCCGAAGAAACCACCACAGGAGCTCTGATGGCTGAATTGTTCGCCGCTACCATGAGTTCGAAGGAAAAGGTTAAATATTTCAATCAAAGATTCACAACCATCTTGAACAAATTTCATCTCGAAGATAAACCCACTCAGGACTTGCAAATCGAAGTTTATGCTAACACGCTCCCAACTTCTATTTCCATGTTTCTGAAAAGGGCTGTCAAATGAACTCTGGATGAGAATTTTGAAGAAGCCAAAACAATAGAGTTCCATATGAAAGGGTGTAAAGAAGGTCAGGTCTCTTTAGTTAATAAAGAAGTTGAACCCCCTCCCAGGAGAGGACTCCTTTTGGCCATATCGCCAGGGAAACAAGAAGAACAATCTTCCGAAAAGGGTAGTGGAGACATAGAATACCTACAACGCATGGTAAATAAATTACCAAATGAGATAATAGACATGAAGAGAAACGCAGGGGAAGGAAACCAAGGCCCAAGGCTCTATAAGCCTTTCTTTAAAAGAAACTTGTCGTTCAAAGAAATTGAACCTCCCCTAGCCAACTTAAATATCGATCTAGGAAATGTAGCATCTGACTCTTTCTGTACTTATCATCAAGAAAATCACTCTGAAAGAGACTTCCCTCAATGGGTCCATGCCATGAATTTGATGGCCAATCGGTTTCTAGACAAGGTTTCTCTAACCGAACAACCAAGCAATTCAACTATGAATGTTGTCGAACATGAAGAGATTGATCCCCCAGAAGATACAACCATGTTGATATGGGATACTAACCTAATTATGCCTTCCAATGACCTATTTCAGATTCAAGAATCACCCACATAAGTCTTGGTCGTGAAGACACAAAGTAAAGGTCCACCGGCTTCAAAATATCTTACTGCCACTCAAACATCCGGGGAAAGGTCAACTCTCGATCACCCGAAATCATCTTTCACTCCCCATAAGAACCTTATCATCATCTGTACCTGAGAATCTCCCAAGATGGAATACAACGTAGTTGAATATTTGAAGAAGATGAAGGCTAATATATCAGTCATGGAAATATGTAGAATCCCGCAACAAAAGGATTTCCTGATACATGCTTTGAGATCAATAGAAAACCCTACGATGAGCAATGAGCAGAAACAAAATCTGACTTCCATAGATCTAGTAAATAAACAAACTGTGAATACCTGCTCAAAAGAAAAGAAGGGAAAACCTTTTGTCCCACCTTTCCTCTTGACGTTTGAAGTTTTCAACAGGAATCTCCACAACTTTCTGGTTGATTTTGGAGCATCTTCTAATGTTATGCCCTTGTCTATTTGCAAGAAATTGAATGTCATTCCTCTCAAAAGAGATAAACATGTAATACAACTAGACATAACCCAAGTCAAATTCATGGGAGAACTCAAATATGTAATGATCATAATTGCAACACATCCTAAGTTTGTGCAAGTGATTGACATCATTGTAGTAGATATCCAAGAAGCTTATGGTTTATTATTAAACTGAGATTGGTCTGAGAAGATAAACAGATACTTTAGTACAGTCTGGGCACACCTTTGGCCACCGCTAAAGGGATACAAGAGCATGATCAAAATCGATAGGGAAAGGTATCTGAAACATACTGTCACTGACTTAGAAAACTTGAATGAACCCTCATCGATAGATTTCCTCGTCCTAGACAATTATTCCTGCGACTCCTACTTCAGGAAATTTTACCCTCTCTCATCTGATGTTCCCCTCACCTAGAACTCTAAACTAGTTTTTCAAGAGAAATCGTCGATATCGATAGAAGAAACTCTCCTCTGTCAAGGACCTCCACTAGAAATCACGAAACAAAAGATATAGGAGTAGGAAGGTGATAGGAAAGAGAAAATAGATAACTTTCTCTCACATATCTGGACCATATATTTTGATGGATCTAAATCACAGGAAGGATCTGGAGTGGGATGCATCCTCATTGATCCAAAGGGTAAATGTCATTTCTTGTCCTGCATATTGGAGTTTGAATGCACAAACAACACTGCTGAGTATGAAGCTCTAGTACAAGGAATAAATAAATCCATAGACTTAAATGTCAAAGAATTGAAGGTGTTCGAAGATTCTGAGATTATCATTAGGCAGGTAAGGGATACTATACATTGCAATTCTCTGCACCTAAAAAATTATCAACAGGAAGTGCATAGGTTAATAGAGCATTTTGAAGCTTTTGGTATTACAATGATTCCCAGAGCAAAGAATATCCTTGTTGATTCCCTCGCCACGACCGCTTCAAGGCTATCACCTTTAGAGGATTATGAAGCCTCTCAGTTCACTGTGGAGCTACTCTACAAACCATCAGTTCCTAAAAACATTTCTAATTGGAAGGTCTTTGAAGGGGATGAACAGATTATTAACTTTTTGACTAACCAGGATAATTTCAAAGACTTAGCTATCGATGATGAAGTGTTCCAGGAACAGTCGATGGAACCTGATCCTAAACTAGATCAACCAATGAAGAAATCAAAGTCTCACACAATCCCAAGGGGAATAGCCATTTTAGAAAACCTTTTTGACCTAAAAGAGCGATTTAAGGGGCCTAAAAATGAAAATACATGTAGATCCTACCCTTTGCATGAAACTATAAATCTCAGAACCCTGGAAAACGCAAAGAATATTAATCTCAGAAAGACCATATCCAAAGAGGAAATAAAGGCTTATATCAAATTGTTCAGACAATACCAAGATGTCTTCGCATGGTCCTACCGAGACCTGAAAGCGTATGATACTCGCATTATTCAACATACTATCTCGTTCAAGCCCGAAGTGAAGCCTTTCCAACAAAAGCTCTAAAAGTATCACCCATCCCTGGAACCTCTCATGTATTAGGAATTGAAGAAGCTTTTAGATGCCAAAATCATATTCTAGGTTAGGCATTCCACGTGGGTATCAAATCTGGTTCTAGTGAGAAAAAAGTCTGGAGAAATTCGCTTATGTGTAGATTTTAGGAACCACAACAGAGCTTCAGAAAAGGACAATTACTCAGTCCCACCAATGGAGTAGCTCCTATAGACCGTGTCTGGTTCATATATAGTCTCTCTACTAGACAGTTTCTCAGGTCACAACCAAGTTCTAGTTTCAGAGGAAGATCCTCTGAAAACTACCTTCTGAACCAAGAGGGGAACTTTCGCTTACAAACGAATGCACTTTGGGTTGATTAACGTAGGGGCAACTTTCCAAAGGGCCATGGACGTAGAATTTCGGGGACTAATCAACAAGTGTGCGGTAGTTTACCTGGACGACGTAACTGTGTATTCAAAGAACAGAGAAGAGCACATCCAACACTTCACTTGGATCTTCGAAAGATGTAGGAAATACAGTATATCCTTAAATCCTAACAAAAATATTTTCAGTGTCGAAGAAGGTCAACTGCTAGGACACATTATATCTCAAGTAGGCATTCACATAGACCCAGAAAGGATTAAGGCCATAGCTTAGCTCTCGTTGCCTCACAACAAGAAAGCCATGCAGTCATTCTTCGGGCAAATCAATTTCACAAGGAAATTCACTCTCAATTTCGCGGAAACCATCAAACCCTTACAAAAGATGATTCGCAAAGATTTTGAGTTTAAGTGGGATGATGAACGAAAGGATTCTTTCAACAACATAAAAATTGTTATATCTCAAGGCCCTGTGTTAGGAAGTCCCAATTTCAATAGATATTTCTTCCTCTATACTTCCGCCTCCGACCAATCGTTAGTTGCGGTATTAACTCAGAAGGATGATGACAACAACGAGGCCCCGATGTCGTTCATGAGAACTAACCTCCAAGGAGCTGAGCTAAATTATCCTGCCGTAGATAAACAGGCTTATGAAGTTTATAAAGTAGTGAAACACTTTAGGTCTTGCATCCTCAAGAACCACACTAAAGTAATTATGCCCCACCCCGCGGTCCGATCCCTATTTACTCAATAGGAAATGGGGGAAAGAAGAGGGAACTAGATGGCAGTAGTTTAGGAATTTGACATAGTAATAAAACCTGCCAAACTAGTAAAAGGGAAAGGACCATGCAAACTTGCTGTTGAAGCCCAAGACCAAATAAATGAGGATTCCAGATGGGAGAAAGAAATGGAATTATGGTGTGGTGAAGTTTCATATATTTCCCCAGGACTAGAGCCTTGGTATGAGAATATGACTTATCTCTTAAATCATGGGACTTTCTCAAAAAATCTCAACCCTAGGGAAAGGAGAGCTCTCAGGTTAAAGTCTTCATAATATCACCTCATAAATTCGGTGCTCTTCCAAATTAAATATGATGGGGTACTATTAAGATGTCTTGAATGTGAAGATGCAGTTAAAGTTCTAAAGGAACTCCATGATGGCCCTGCTGGTGGACATTTTGTAGGAAACACCACCGCTCATAAGATAATGAGAGCTAGTTATTATTGGCCGACCTTGTTCAAGGACGCTCACACTTATTCTAGAAACTATAAAACTTGTCAAATAAGCACTGAGAGAGAAAAGAGAGCGACAGCCCCACTCCAACCCGTAATTGTTTCTAGACCTTTTGAGAAATGGGGGTTAGCTATCATAGGAGAGATAACACCAAGCTCTTCAAAGTAGCATAAGTATATACTTACTGCCACCGAATATTTTACGAAGTGGGCAGAGGCCATCCCTCTGACTCATGTATATGATAAGGTGGTAATCCAATTCATAGAACAACAACTAATCACAAGGTTTGGGGTCCCTTCCGTTCTTGTTTTCGATAATGCAGCTTATTTCTCTTCCACCTTATTTACAAAGTTTTCACTAGACAAAGGAATCATAATCAGGTGCTCCACAAATTATTATCCACAGGGAAACGGGGTGGCAGAATCAACCAATAAGAACCTAGTGAGAATACTGAAGAAAACAGTTACAGAAAACCAAAGGAATTGGCATAATCTATTCCATAATGCTTTATGGGTTGATTGGGTCACACCTAAGGAAGCTATAGGAAATTCCCCGTACTTTTTGGTATACGGATAGGAGGCCATTCGCTCGAACGAGATTTATCTTCTATCTCTTCAAATAGCCCAAGATTCCAGTGGGGAACCTTCATCGGTCATACAACAAAGGATTGATACTCTGCTCATGCTAGAAGAAGAGAGAGAAAATGATAAGTCAAAATTCCTATCTCACCAACAGATAGTAAAAATATGGTTTGATAAGCATAAGGCTAGAGAGAATAATTTTGAGGTACGAGACTTAGTCCTAAAATGGGACAGGGAAAATGAGCCTAAAGGAAAGCACTCTAAGTTTCAGAACCTATGGCTTGGACCTTTCCAGGTGGCTGAGAATATTGGGGCAGGAACTTATCGGTTACAGAATCTGAGGGGGGAACTTGATGCCCTCCCAGTAAATGGCCAAGCCCTAAAACAATATTTTCATTAATAGTAAAAAAAAGAAAAATAAAAAAAATAAAAAAATAAATGTCTTTTTGTTTGTTTGTGTGCATGCTTTCATGATTTTGTTTTTGATCAGTCAATTGCCAAATGATTTTTCTATTTTTTTGGCATTGTTTTGTTTCATAGAACTTTTGAAGGTTGTGTTCAGTAAGACAATGGTTGACCTCAAATCATGCTACATGGAAAACTCTATTCCTAATTCATCGCTCATATATAACACGAGAGATCACCTGGGAACCTGCGGTTGCAATGAGGAGTCCTCTATCTAACCTGCGCAAGTGAAAAACTTTGGAGAAATGTAGGAAGGCATATCCAGTGGTCTGGTGAAAACCTCTAGGGAAAGTGGAAAGCTGAAAAGGACTACATGAACCCCAAAGACAAAGACAACAAAGGATTCACCTTAATCATCTCATTTCGAAAATAAAAAGACATCATCCTCTCCCACTCACTCAGGGCATATTGCCAAAATAAAATGAAATTTATCAAAATGAGTGAACAGTAGGAGAGGGTATGCAGATAACTCCGTCGAGGCTATGGATGCTCATTGGCAGCAGAGAAATGTCTATGATGTCGGGGTGACTCTGTCGGGGATATGGATGCTCGCTGGTAGCGGAGCAACACCAACAAGTCATTAAAGGTAACCAAAGGATTTTTTCCAGTGAATGCTTTACTAGGTTTTGTTAGAAAGGGCATGAGTCAAGGTTATAGGAAATGAAGGAGGAATTAAGGTTTAAAAACCCCATGGTCAGGCCCGGAAGCATCAACCGAGGGAATTCAAGTTTAAGGGTAAAAGAGACTTTGAATTAAAACCGGTAAGGTTCTCCACTAGCCTTTGTATCAGCTGAGCTTGAAGGAGGAACATAGATTCTGATTTCACCCAGTAAATCACCATTTGTTGAGCACTCAACACACCCTAAAATGTCTATGTTAGAATTTTAATTTTTGGGTACCACTTGATCTTTTGAATTATCTGATTCGGTTTCATTATGGAAATTGTTGCGCTTGTTTATGTTTTGTTTCTGATTTAAAGTATTTAAAGTTTTCTTGAACATGTTAAAAACCATAACTTAAAGACTAGCATCTAAGTAAGGAACCAGATAGCCAAAACTCTTCACCCGACGAGCTTCGAAATTCGGCATCGGAAGGGATTAAGGTGTATAAAAATATCACACATAAAATCGACTCTAGTCGTCGAACGCCGATCTTTATCAGTATTAGTGAAAGAGAAGTTTGTTTCACGACAAGTATCACAGACAGAGATCATTGATGGTCGGTCCCTTTCGGCATCGGAAAAAGTTGAAACCAGTAAAATTCTTAAAATAAAGAAATCTTATCACCGATAGTCGATACCCGACGTGCTCGTCAGATTCGGGGGAAATCAAATCATGACGAATTCTTCGATAGTAATAAATGTTTACCACCGATCGCCGACCCCCAATATATTTTAGGCATCGACAATTCCCAGGATTAGTTTAAGAATGCACAACTGAAAGAAAGTTCTGACTCCTACGGTTACTCGCGAGTAAGTCACCGGTCTCCATTTCCACGTGTCTCAAGCCACGTCAGCACCGTACGACGAAATCGGTCGACATCAGAGGTTTTGCGGAAATATTACCAAAACAACTCAGAGAAACAATTCCCACAAAGTCAGGGCTAGATAGAAGTTTAAACAAAGAACACAATAGATTCACACGCAAAGAAGAAAAGGAAAAATGCATTCGATTGCTGTGACCAGAATTCTTTCGTCAAAATTTTGAGACTTTATATATTAGATTTATTTCAGGTTCAGGTTACATACAGTAGATGCTACCTTCACCTTTTGACCAACCATGCATCCTGGTTACATTGAGAATGAGAATTTTTTCATAAAAAAAAGGGAAAATTATCAAAGTTTTTCACCGCGTCTGAGAGTACAAAAGAAAAAGGGGAGATCACCGATCATGCCTCTTCTACACATAGACTTTCTTCTCAGCTTCTTCACGCCAGGGATGATTTTAAGGATGGAAATTTATTTTAAAATGTAGAAACCTTGGCGAATATTAGTAATCCTTCATATGCCAACTATAAAATGTTTGGTGATATTTTTGTAAAAATATTCAAATTTCTAAGGATTTTGTATAAAATTTTGGCAATTTTTAAGGTAAAATAATTTTATCCTATAGAATTTGGGCAAATCATTTTTAAAATAGCGAATTATTTTCTGGGAAAAACCATGGAAAATTATCCCACGAGCAAAATTTAACCCCTAAAATCGTCCATGCTTCGCGCTCCCTGAGATGCCTTCATCTTTTGTTCTTCTAACACTCTTTGCACCTCGAGCAGCTGCACGATCACATATTGTGCCTCCTAAAGCTGCCTCTTGATCCAGGTTTCATTTCCTTCATGCCCTTGAGATGATGACACCTCAACGGTATTTTCCGACAACTGTCATCGTGCCTCTCTATTTTCTTGGCAGAGTTCAGTTATGGAAAGTTGTGCCTACTCCGGTTGTTGACTTAGTTCCTGAACGCTATAACTTGAAGTTTTTGTC
Source organism: Picea engelmannii (assembly GCA_009831015.1). NCBI lineage: Eukaryota > Viridiplantae > Streptophyta > Pinopsida > Pinales > Pinaceae > Picea > Picea engelmannii. The sequence continues at coordinate 394,988 of ML785175.1, forward strand.
CCCCTCGTTCGACCCTCGCTTCCTAAACTTATGGTTTTGATAGGTTCTATTCTGTTATCACACTTAAGGATCTCCTCAACAGCTGATCATGCACACGACTCAATCAGGATTTGGATTTCCTCTTCTACTTCCTTGTTCTTCATAGGACTTCCTCTCCTCCGTGGTATTTGTTGTTGAGGAAGTGTAACTTCCAACTTGTGCCCTTCCAAAGTAACCTCTTTCACTTTGTTGTCTACACAGGGCGATACCATCGTTTCAGCACAAAAGTAGGAGTCTCCCTTTGGAACCTCGGGAACACCCGATGAAAATACGAATGAGTCCCAGACATTTTGTGGCTCAAGCTTGGCTCTTTGGCTGCCTTGCAGGCCTCGTCTTGCGTTTTGAGGAGTTCCCATGGTACAATGACATATCTGCCTTCTGCGTAAGAAAATTGACAAAGGCCCAAAGCAAAGAATTTTATCGAATTGAGCTCACAAGACAAGTCACCAATAGTCCATGAGCTCGACTAGTGAGTAGAACACATACAAAACATCTTGAATTTATAACAGAGAAAGACAGGGGGCCAAAACGTGCCAATAAACACTGAATACCTTGCGATAGGATGTTTCAAATAATTAATGTGTCACATCCGCACGACGGGTATGATTCGGGGCATGAGAGACGCAACCGATAGGAATTACAGAGGATGTGTGGTATGATTATCTCGATTTCTTTTAAATTTCCTCAGCCTCCATAATGAGCTTATGATGGTTAACGCACTTGTTGATGCAACTTTTGTTTGGGAAACTTGCCTTGACCTGAATAATTTAACGACTTCCCTTATGACAGTATCCACCCTTTTTGGGAACTTACTCGTACATTCAACACATGTTCATCTCTGACATCCTTTCCCATCCCCAAGGGCCAACCGGCCACTGGCATCGCTCTGATTCTCATGCTTTCGTACCTAATCTATTATGCTATAGCGCACATATGAAACCCACCATAACTGAAGAAAAATGGCGGTGCTAATAGAGACGGTGTAGGTAATTTGAAAGGTTGCAGAGATCATGTAAGTATCAAAAAACTAGCTTAGCGAGATTTACAAGTATGCATCGGTCTAGTTTCTTCTCGATTACATTTTTGCATATTTTGCCGATTATAGTGTTGTAAGATTATTAAATGAATTTAATTCTGATTGCAGGAAAAAAACTCCCAAACTATTGAGAAAAATTGGCTCTGCGACTTTGCCGAGGAATCTGAGTGGCGCAGACCCCCTGCCCTCGGGCCAAGATCAGCACAGGATCTTTTCCAAATGGCGCGAAGAGTTAATCAAACCCTTTGTTTAAGCCAAAAAGGACTTCGGGTTTCAGGAGTTGGAGAGTCCCGATGTATTTCCATAGCTCTTGGTAAATGACAAAATGTGAATTGTCATGAAGTTTGACCGCTCCAACACGACGAGCACATTCCACCTGTTTCCCACTAATTTCGGCTTTTCGGGACTTGAGCAAACAACCAAAAATCGTTCCTCTTCCCTTATGATTCCCCGAATTTCAAAATTTCTCCTTTGGCGAGAACAACGGCCTTTCAGGATTCCGTGTACCGGGAGTTCACGACTCTCGACCCCAAATCACTTTTCGCGCCAATTCCCAAATTCTGAAATAGCGACCTTTTCGGGATTCCACGTACCGGGAGTTTGAAACTCTCGATTCCAAAATCATATCCTCCTCTACTTCCCGGACCTCGAAATGCCAAAATGCCGAAATTCCACTCCAAATACATGCCGCATTTCACGAATTCAGGGTTTTCAATGCAAAGGGCCCCAGCTCCTTGTCATCGGAATTTCTGAAATGTTGAACCCCGAAATACTGAAATGCCGAAATTCCACACCTGAAAATCCCTTTCACGATTCGAGAATTAGAGTGACCAAGTATTTTTGCCTACACTCCAAACTTACGAATCCTGAATCCCCGAAATGATCTGTCAACTCAAACTGACCACGATCAACAGTTACGTTGACTCTTGATGTCTGGGTGGCGGATTCATCCAACTCCTAACCACCTTACAACTCCTCTGGATCCTACGGTCCTTGCGATTTCACGAGTTCTCCACAGAGAATTTTTACCACCATATGCACTCCTCAATGACTTCTGTCCAAATGACTCGGTGTTCTCCCTCCTGAAATTGACTTCTATGAGATGATTTCGATCTCCATCTCCCTTTGAGAACTTCAAAGGTGTTATCCTTCTTGAGCTTTCACTTGTAAACTCAAGCTTCCAAAAAGGATCCCTGCTCGCACTCCTTGCGCCAAACCCTCAATCTTCTTTCTGGATTTATAAAATCCAAGGCTTCAATTGGTCTGCGCACACCTTACACGGCTCTGTGATTCACCTGCACTTCATATGGTATGAGAACAACGATATCTCTCCTGAGCTTTCTGAGATAAAAATCAGACCCTCGTCAACGCACACCTTGTGGATGTTCACTGCACTCCTTGCAGGAATTCTCAGGGAGAGAAACAATTGAAACTCATTCTTCTCCTCTCTCAGACTTCATACATTCAACATGAAATCACACACACAATACAGCATTGAAAAAAATGCATAATAGAGAAACAAAGCAACTGTAAACATACCATTTAACTAATGTAAATAGTAAGAATCATAACACCATGAAAATTGAGTCAAAGCTTCATATATTAACTCAAGTGCTCTTGTACATGGGTTCTTCTCTACAGCTCTCTGCTTCAGTTCTATAGCTTATGAATTCTGAATGATCATCAAAAATTATAATGATACAGAGGTGAGGGTGTCTATATCCGTTTTCCCTCCTATACTTCTAAACTGTCTAATCTATTAAATTAAATCTACCTACTTGCATTCATTACGCATAAATGCCTCTACATTCTACAGATGAGAGCAACGCTGAAGATCTGTTTACAAAATCTAGATATAAATGTAAGTATGTTTCCCTTAGCTATTTCATTAATGTCCATTCATTAATCTTCAAAACACTTCAAAATGTGTGCTGGTGCTTTTCCAGCTATCTTCCGCCTTTGTGCTTTCTTGGCTGGCTGCGTACGATGCTCCTACATCATACTCCCTTGCTTGAAAATTCTCATGAACTCATGTTCATGAGCTCTTGCATGGTCTGTCCATGCCTATGAATTGTTGCTTCAATTGGATGTCCCTTCCATTTGACCAAGTATTCAAAATACTCTTTTCTCCTGGTCTTTTTGCTAACCCTTTTGTCAATTATGCTTTCCATCTATGGCTTTTCAGCTACAAGCATTTGGTTTGTCCATTGAATTTCTTTTTGTTCCTCCTCTGTTCCTTATTCTTCAGCTCTGTAAGGGTACAAATCTATAACATTGAATATCGGTGAGATTCCGACCCCATCAGGTAATTCAATCTCATATGCATTTTCCCCAAATTTCCTTATGACCTTGCACGGTCCAATCTTTTTCATCTTCATCTTATTATACGTTCCCCTTGCGAACCTCTCCTTCCTCATATGTGCAATAATTAGATCACCAACTTCAAATTGAAGTTCTCGCCTGTGTTGATCTGCTCTCCGCTTGTATTATTGACTTGAACTCTGCAATCACTCCTTAATTTCGTTGTGAAGCTCCTTCATTCCTTCTGCAAAGTCCTCTGCACTAGCACTCCTGGATTCATTTTGTTCTGAATATTTCAATTCAGAAACTCCCCTTGGTTGCATTCCATATACAATCTGGAATGGACTCTGCCCTGTGCTTCTATTGAGTGAATCATTGTAAGTGAATTTCGCCTGTGCAAGAATGTGATCCCATTGACTGTGGTGTTCAGTCACTAAGCTTCTTAACAAATCTCCCAAGCTCTTGTTCACGAATTTCATCTATCCATCCGTCTGAGGATGATATGATGAGCTGAAAGACAAACTTGTCCCCAACTTCTTCCATAAGGTCCTCCAGAAATGCCCTATGAACTTGGTATCTCGATCAGAAACGATACTCTTTGGAAAACCGTGAAGTCTGATGACTTCCTTGAAAAACAGGTTCGCAATATGAGTTGCGTCACTGGTTTTTTGGCATGGTATGAAATGTGCCATTTTTGAAACTATTTTGACTACCACAAAGATTGAATCATATCCTCTTTGTGTTCTTGGCAGTCCCAACACAAAATCCATGCTCACTGCATCCCACAACCTTTCAGGTATGGGTAATGGTTGGTATAACCTTGTGTTCTGCCTTTTTCCTTTTGCGTGCTGACAAATTCTGCACCTATCCACAAATTTCTTGACATCTGTCCTCATCCCTAGCCAAAAATATGAGCCATTCAACTTTGAGAACGTCTTGTAATGACCGAAATGTCCGACCAATCCTCCACTGTGTTTTTCCTTCAACAAATTCTCCCTCATGGAGCATTTCAGAATACATAGTTGATTTCCCATGAACAATAATCCATCCTGGATCATGTATTCAGTCCATTGGCTTCTGTCCCTGAGAGATTCTCAAATGCTTCATATGCCTCTTTAAAATATGGGTCATCCCTGTGCATTTCTTTGAGGTTATCAAAACCCAAAGTCCTGACTCTGAATTCCTGCATAAGCAAGTTCATTTCCTGCTCAAAGCGTCAACAACGTTGTTAGCAGTTCCATAAATATGCTTAATCACAAAAGTAAAATGTTGCATGTATTCAACCCATTTAACATGTTTTTGGTTCAAATTCTCTTCAAATTTTAGACCTATCTGATAAGCATCTTCCACATTTTGAATGGTCATCATGCCCATCTCATCTTGAATGTCATATCACAGACCATTGATGTACCTAGCAACTTTTTCATCATCACTTTCCTGATGACCTACTCTGATGCTTATCCTGTAGAATTCTTCAGTGTATTCTTTCACTGACATCAGATTTTGTCTCAAATTCTTCATCCTCTGAAACATAGTGATTTGATAATCCTTGGGTATAAATTTGTCTTTCATCTTTGCAACCATTCTATCTCAGTTTTTGAATTTCTTCTTTCCCTTGCAGCATCTGTCAGCCTGCAGTTCATCCCACCACAGTGTCGCATGCCCTTTAAGTCTAGTAGCGGCATGTTTGACTTTATTATCTTCCTTGACATCCTCATATTCGAAGTATTTGTCTAGAGCTCTAATCCAGTCTAGAAGTTCTTCAACATCCAAGTTTCCTTCGTACACTAGAATGTCCATTTTTTCTCTGGCACCTATCCTTGCAACATCCCTGAATAGGCATTCGTCTGCAACATCTTTGACTGCAACTTCTTCTCCTTCGTTTCCAACTTCATTTTCACTTTCATCTTCGATGATATCCCTAGCGTCGACTGTGCGCCTCTGTGTTGTCTCCATAGCATCAAGTCTAGCATGTGATTCATGCATTTCTCTTTCCACTGCTGGATTAGGCATTGGCCTATCTCTTCTTCTCAATGGCATGGCTGAAATTTTTTCCTCTTTTCTCTCTGCTACAGAAAACAAATAATTTGTTTTGTGCTCTGATACCACAACTGGTGCGTATCAGACTACTCCTTTTCCTCTAGCTCCCTTTGCCTGAATTATACAGACAAAATCAGGCTCTGATACCACAACTGGTGTGTATCAGACTACTCCTTTTCCTCTATCTCCCTTTGCCTAAAATATACAGAAAAAATCAGGCTCTGATACCACAACTGGCGTAGACCCCCTGCCCTCAGGCCGAGATCAACGCAGGAACTTTTCCAAACGACGCGAAGAGTTAATCAAGCCCTTTGTTTAAGCCACAAAGGACTTCGGGTTTCGGGAGTTGGAGAGTCCCGAAGTATTTCCAAAGCTCTTGGTAAATGTTGAAATGTGAATTGTCATGAAGGTTGACCACTCCACGCGACGAGTGCATGCCACATGTTACCCACTAATTTCGACTTTTCGAGACTTGAGCGAACAACCAATAATCGTTCCTCTTCCCTTATGATTCCCCGAATTCCAAAATTTCTCCTTTGGCGAGATCGATGACCTTTCAGGATTCCCTGTACCGGGAGTTCATGACTCTCGACCCCAAATCACTTGTCGCACCAATTCCTAAATTCCAAAATAGCGACCTTTTCGGGATTCTGTGTGCCAGGAGTTTGAAACTCTCGATTCCAAAATCACAGCCTCCTCTACTTCCGGGACCCCAAAATTCCAAAATGCCGAAATTCCACTCCAAAGACACGTCGTGTTTCATGACTTCGAGGTTTTCAATGCAAAGAGCCCCGACTCCTTGTCATCGGAATTTCCGAATGTCGAACCCCAAAATACTGAAATGCTGAAATTCCACACCTGAAAATCCCTTTCACGATTCAGGAATTAGAGTGACCAAGGATTTTGGCTTGCACTCCAAACTTACAAATCCTGAATCCCTGAAATGATATGTCAGCTCAAACTAACCACGATCAACAGTTATGTTGACTCTTGATGTCAGGGTGGCAGATTCATCCAACTCCTAACCACCTTATAGCTCCTCTGGATCCTACGGTCCTTGTGATTCCGCGAGTTCTCCACGGAGAATTCTGACCACCAGATGCACTCCTCAATGACTTCCATCCAAATGACTCGGTGTTCTCCCTCTTGAACTTAACTTCTATGAGATGATTTCGATCTCCGTTTCCCTTTGAGCACTTCAAATTTGTTATCCTTCATGATCTTTTACTTGTAAACTCAAGCTTCACAAAAGGATCCCTGCTAGAACTCCTTGCTGCAAACCCTCAATATTCTTTCTGGATTTATAAAATACAAGGCTTCAATTGGCCTGTGCACACCTTGCATGAATCTGTGCTTCACCTGCACTTCAGCTGTTATGAGAACAACGGTATCTCTCCTGAGATTTCTGAGATAAAACCAGACCCTCGTCAATGCACACCTTGTGGATGTTCACTGCACTCCTTGCAGGAATTACCAGGGAAAGAAACAATTGAAACTCATTCTTGTCCTCTCTCATACTTCATACATTCAACATGAAATCACACACACAATACAACATTGAAATAAATGCATAATAGAGAAACAAGGCAACTGTAAACATACCATTTAACTAATGTAAACAGTAAGAATCATAACACCATGAAAATTGAGTCAAAGCTTCATATATTAACTCAAGTGCTTCTCTACATGGGTTATTCTCTAAAACTCTCTACTTCAGCTCTACAACTTATGAATTGTGAATGATCATCAAAAATTAAAATGATACAGGGGTGAGGGTGTCTATATTCGTTTTCCCTCCTATACTTCCAAATTATCTAATCTATTAAATTAAATCTACCTACTTGCATTCATTACGCATAAATGCCTTTACATTCTATAGATGAGAGAAATGCTCAAGATCTGTTTACAACATCTAGATATAGATGTAAGTACACTTCCCTTAGCTATTTCATTAATGTCCATTCATTAATCTTCAAAACACTTCAAAATGTGCACTGGTGCTTTTCCAGCTGTCTTCCGCCTTTGTGCTTGCTTGGCTGACTACGTACGATGCTCTTGTATCACCGAGGTAAAACGAATCTGAAGATCAACGAAGCGATGAAATATATCGGACTCCCTGAGTTTGGTATCCCTAACGACTTCATTGACTTGCGTGATATAGTCACATCGCATGCCAAGCAAGATGAATTGTGGGCCGAAGAGCTAGCGAAGGTGACCGACATAGCGCCGAGACAAGTGCAACGATTTGTAGAACATCCAATTAGAGATCAGACTATGCTACAACAGTTAAATGCCAATCTAGTAAAGTATCGGGTGCATGTGGTGGAGGTCAGAGGATTTTACGTGGCTCCGATGGAGCAGCACATATTTCCATGGGGCCAAACCTGTGGTGAGTTGTTCATCAGTTGGTCTGAGTATGAGAGAACTCACCCTTTCAAGTGATATGTTGAGTTGACTGTTAAAGAAACTGTTAGAAGAAGACGCCATGTGGAGAATTTTGCTTTGTTTAAACTGCACTTAGCCATTATTTTCAGTTGAATTTTATGCTATAAATAAGAACATCGACCAATTAGTTAGAGGTCGATGGTTGCTGCAAGAACTATTCTATTTTGGTTTTGTTAAGAATTATTTCCAAGATACTTTAATAGAGAATTCCTTCTGGACCAGAGACAAGATATATTTTCATCAAATGCATGAGTGATTGGACGCAGAGACAAACTATTTATTATCTCGTTTCATGAATGATGTTGTAAATGAGTAAGATAAATCAATTCAGTTGTCAAGTTATCTGGTGCAATGTTTTGTTGTTCTTTGCTTAATGATGAATATGAATCGTTGTGTTATTATGTGATGGATGATTAACTAGGTGAATTATTTTTCTTACCATTATCTTGTCGCATATGTGTTTTTCTTTCTAACGGTTTGTATCTCAGTTAGTGATTATGTGCTCACATGGTTAATGTATTATTGCTAGGCCTATGGTAAATGATCGGTGTCTTCTTTCTAGAGTGAGGTTTATCCCGATCCTAGCCTCTTCTCCAGTAATTAAAATTGTTCTCATCTTGTTTCTTGAATAGCTTAGATTGAATCTCAGTTAGTGATCGGGTGCTCACACGGTTAACGTATCACTAGCATATTTGGGCCATTTTGTGACGTCTGTTTCGATGCTATTGAAACGTTATGTCATTGATATTGCGACGAATATGGAGTCTTTGAAACGTCGATTTATGTGACGTGGCATTTACGACTAACTTGAACAAACGTCGCATAAGCGACAATATAGGGAAACAATGTGAAACCAACATTTCATCTAAATTGCGACATAAACTTTTATAGCAAAACCATCATATCAATAGAAGTTCTCGTCGCATATGTGAAGACAACTTTTCATTGTTTATATAGCTAGACTATCATATCAATAGAAGTTGTCGTTGCCTATGCGACGATCATTTTTTGTTTTTTATATAGATAAACCGTCGCATCAATAGAAGTTGTCGTCGCCTATTCGACGACAACTTTTTGTTGTTTATATAGCTAAACCATCACATCAATGGAAGTTGTCGTCGCCGATGAAACAACAATTTTTTGTTGTTTATATAGAAAAACCATCACATCAATAAAATTTGTCATCATATATGCGACGACAACTTTTCATTGTTTATATAGCAAAATCGTCTCATCAAAAATAGTTGTCGTCATATATGCGACAACAACTTCTTGTTCTTTATATTGCAAAACCGTCGCATCAATAGAATTGGTCGTCGCATAGGTGATGACCAAAATTTATTTAAAAAAAATTGAAAAATTATTTTGGGCTACAATTTTGATATTAATATTAATATTACCATTTTAATATTAATATTACCATAATAGACTTAAGACTAGTCTATTATATGAAAGTTCACAATCATTCACATGTTAAATTTCAAAGGCATAACTAAAATATGTTTTTCTTTAATAAAGATTATTGGTTTAACATCAATCAAACTCATTCATAGTATCCCTAAGACAAATTCCTCTTACCAGACATCTACAACACCGTGGATAAAAGGTATCTTCACTTTTAAACATGACAATCCTTAGGAACAAGGTTAATACGTTTAAACCCATATACACTAAATAAAGGTAAGGATCATCAATCTATCAACCTCTTAACCTTCTAGGTAAACAACCCATCAATCAATAGGCCATTGAACATGTGAATCAATAATGCATAACATTTATACATGTCAAAACCTCCAAAGGGTGGACACCATTAAGACTTGATGCTAACATCAATGAATGATCAAATATAAGCACTTATATCAATATTAGACATCTTCATACTGGTTACAAAATAATCTCTAATCAACAACTTCATATAGTTATGAATATGAAGGAAAAAACTAGTTTCACTTATTCAAGAATAATCGGTTATGTTAATATGGCATCAAAAACACTATCATTCACTATGATTTAGCCCATACAGGTCCCTGTTTCCCACCTCTAGTATTAATATTTTAGATTGCAATTTTAATATTAATATTAATATTACCATATCCTCCAAGTGGAACATGGTTTCTTCTATAATTCCTTGGATAATGGGGATAGGTCTCAATTCCTTGATAATGTGCATGAGAGGAAAATAAATCCCTTAGGCTCTAAATGAATCTTTCGGGGACCTACAAGGGCCACAGACAATTCCACAAACCACAAAACATGCCCTATATAAGATATCATTATCATTAGAGTGGTATGTGGATGCCATTAGAAGTTTTTATGCATTAGGGATGGGTACTAGAGCCTTGACCATGGTTGGGTCATAAGTCAAGGGAATTAGGACCTAAGTTAATATTATTGATCTAATAGGCCATGATCAAGGCCTTAAACTACAACATAGTTCCTTTAAAGTGAATCATTGTCATATAAGTAGGATATGGGTATAATAATGAGTTTTTTCATAGTAGGAATGGGTCTCAAGGACTTTACCATAACAAAGTGAGGACAATAAGGGCCTTATTCCATAAATGGATTTGTAAGGCTCAATATCCATGAACATCA
>ML785175.1:406950-421250 GCA_009831015.1 Picea engelmannii
TATTGTGTGGAGACTAGTGAGTCCAAGTGTTAGTCACAGTTGACACAAGATTAGCCTTAGTGAAATACTGAAGGAAATGCCACTTTGTTGGAAGTTCATGCTTCTCATGTCATGACCATACATCGCAATTTCCAAATACAATAATCCTGATGAACAACACATTACTGGGGTCCAATCTATGGATATAAACATAAATTCGATTCACCTGTGTCTATTCTCAACATGTTTGTCCCATATTAACAAATGGATATTTCTGAAATGGATTATTCATGGTGGTGTCCCTCAAATATAGGAGATGATCTTGGGCATGATTTATGTGTTGCATTATTGGATACTTCACCTATACTCTCTCATATAAATCATATAAATTTTCTCTAGCTATAGAGAGAGAGTCTGATGCTTTGTCATCTTCTTCAAGGACAGAACTTGAAATGTATTTTGAGGAGACCAATACCATATCTAGGATGAGAGAATTCATATCCATGTTGATGCTAGTGAAACCTGAATTTCTTGATGTGTGAATCGAGATGCCCAAGGTGTTGATTTGCATGTGTGCCTCTAAGATATGGACTTAAAATGTTTCTCTTTGATCTCTACTCAAGATCAGCTATTACAAAATCCTATTACTATGTACTCAACATTTTAAAACAACATGTTGTATCCTTTATTTAGCAAAATACTGCTGGAAAACACATCTCAAATGCATATAAGGGCATGCTAGAAAGCCACGAGAATTTGGTCTATCATAACATCCATAAAACAACAGATTTATGACACAAACCTGATGTGATTCACCATCCAAAAGTGTATCTCACATAAAAGTGCAGATTCACCATCAAATTTGTTGTTGCCTTTGAAAACATTATTTTTCGTGCTGAAAATTGTCATCAAGGCATGCAAAGGTAGACAAAACAAATGTTGAATTTGATGTATGAACTTTTTGGTGGCTCATCATCCCCTATTCATAAATTCACTCACCCTGATTGATCGATAGGCTGCTAAAAGGAAATTAAAGTTACCAAAACTAGATCATAAAACTTGCATCTCATTATTATTGTAAAATATATCAAAACTATCAAAAATATGGTAGGAATGCTTTATGATTACTTCTTTCCCTAGTGTTGGAAATAGGTTTGTTCTGGCAGTTGCTCCAAATGAGTATGAAGAAACAATTGAATGGCCATTATAAAGGTAGGTTTATCTTGGGCCTCTGCTGCTCACAAAGTGCACAGATATTCTTATGTATTGGAACCCCAAATATATCCTATCTATTATATATGGTTGCTAGCTTAAATGTGACTAAACATACTAGAAATATTACATAAAACTCGATCCACAACAATACACAAACCTGTAATGTTTGGTCTATACACTATCTACTCCTTGGATAATCTTCATCCATGTAGTGGCCTACTACAAGAAGATAAAGTATCTCCCTTTTTTGCAAAGGACCACCATCTCTATCTAAGGCAACTGCAAGCAGTAAAGTAGCTTTAGAACTTGATATAATAAATTTTTAACTTAAAATAATCCAAAATCAAGAATACTTTTAAAAATAAATGTTGAACATAGGAGCTGAGGATTCTAGCATGCACATGTCTCCTCACAGTTGGGTGGAAATAAGTTTATTGGTATCACTTCCGCAACAAATGAAAAAGGAATTTACAAAAAATGTGAAGACTATGAGAATGTGAAAAATTTCTTGAAAACACTTCACAACCTTTAAAAAATATATTATATCCCAACTCTATGAACATGTTGGCATTTTTTCTAAAAGGAATTATGTATGGTTTATTGAACCCTATATATATATATATATATATATATATATATATATATATATATATATATATATATATATATATATATATATAATACTACCCTGCCTTTAAACACCCTCCATGCATACACAAAACTCTATGGATTAGGACCCATAATACTAAATGCCCACAATAAGGCTAGGCAGGATTGGAGGGTAAAAAAAACATCTGAAGGACACCTTCTAAGATTTATGTGGCATATTTTCCCTTTATCAAAATCTTCATTAATAATTTTGAACCTATATATACACCAAAAGTTTCAATTATAAATCTATTTAAATGCCATCATTATGGCTAAGAGAATAACAATCAAGGTGTATTGATTGGTGATTTGAATGTTTACTAGTTGTAGGTGTTGGCGATGGAAGTCACTCCTGGATTGCTTGCAGGAGCAGAGCCCAACGCCCATCAGTTTTTATGTCACGGTTTAATAAATGGGGTGATCAAATGGGTAAAGAATCAAGAAGATAAAACTTTGACTCAGGAGACTAGGCTTGGTATGTATGCAGCAAGGGAGGTCTTGATCCAACTTCTGTCAGTAAATGGATTAAAGGGTGACAGAGGAAAGACTTGTGAGAAGGGCGAGCAAGACTGCCTCGGGCGACAAGCCTTCAGAAGCTTGAGGATGAAAAACTCAGAAGCTAAGATCCTCTTGGTCCGGAGCTTCAAGGAGATGAAGAGTGACTCAACTGGATCCTCCAATTCTAAGTCATTCAGTGCTACGAAAATAACAAGAACCGATTAGAAACAATGTAACTGTTGCAGTGATCCAACATACATCATCCTATAACAACTACAACTCGACTAGATCCTTCAATTCCGAGTTGTTCTAACACAATATACAAGATATGGAAAAGAGGTTGACATCCATAAAGTAAGAAGTCTCAAATGCCTTATACATTAACTAGAGCGACTAGCACTTCATCAAAACTTTACAATCGGGAGCCTTGCTCAACCATCGATGCTTACAAAAATGGCGAAAATGCCTACATATACTAAAAAACAACTACAACAGCAAAAACAAGACGCTGCATTAAAAACATTGTGTCTGCATGTCTTCTGACAATCTGTGCATGAAGACTCAGGACGATCGTGCGCCTATGACAGACGCTACCTTAACTTCGCATGACCTTTGCAGGGGAGGTAGCCGAAACATTAAAGGACAAAATGGCATGTGCAGACTTCTCTGTCTAATCGAGGACTTTGGCATGGCTTCTTTGGATAATCAGTACACAGAACTCCTTTGAACAGACCACTTTCCATACCCTCCATATCTCATATTCAATGAATGAAAGGAGGTTTCAACCATCGGTTTTTGCCTTCATTTACTCCAAGAGGAAACCGGGAGTGAAATCATATCCGATGGCATCTGGAAATTGCGATGATCCTTTCGGCGAATGGACTCAACTCTTTTGGCCTCTTTTTCTTAGCTCTTTTGTTTCCCAAATGACCACGGACCATGAACCTGCTTTTATTTCCATAGGGGATTTCGGTGTTCGCGAATAGGAAGGAGTTGATCCTTGCTTATCATAGTTGCAATGGGAGAAATGCCGAGACGGCTCAATTGGGCACCATGCGTCCTCCAAATATGATGGTCCTAAACTCTCCCGACGCTGTTGTGGGCCCCAGGTCCTAGACGCTCTCGTTACTTCGTGCATCGGGGATATGAGGGAGCTGCTACTTGTGCTTCAAAATCGCGATGGGTGAAAAGGCGAGGAGCCTAATCGCGCGCCAGGTGTCCGCTTCATATGGACAGCTGAGACTTCCCCTCTAAATGTACAGCGACATAAAACCTTCACCCCTTGAACTCGCGACTGCCAAAAAGTCGACGCGACTGGATCTCACGCCACACATCCCTCGAATGCACAGCTGTTATTCTTCCCTGCATACAATATGGGCGCGATCTATTTGCGCTAATCTCGGCGTAACTCTACTATCCGTGATTTCCCACTGACCGCCAATCTGCTCTTATGAAAGGATCTGGACTGTCGTCAATATAATTTCGCTCACTTACTGGCTGGAAGCTTGAAACGAGATTTTTCCATGCTGTGCTTGGGCGCTCTTCGTACAACTTGCAGACCCGAATACTCTTGTGTCTAGGAAAAGAAATGCGCTAAAATTAGGCTCCATGGGGGATAGAGTCATCCCTGTGATGCTCTAATAAATCATTCTGCAGCTTCAGTGCCTTGCTGTTGGGCTATGGAGTCATGCTCAAAACATCCCGCTGCTGAAAATACAGGCTGAAAAATAAAAGTAACAAAATAAATCTACATGCTCAAAGGAGCTTATTTATATACATTCCTAATGCTAATAAAATATTTTACATGGGCTAGGTGAAAGAAAACTCCCACCATAGCCATTCAAGCAACTTCCTGGATAGAAGCTCCTTCCTTCTGTCGATGATCACCAGCATATAGTGTAACTATGACAGCAGAATGGATACACTCTTCAACTTCTCCTCACAGGGTGAAGTTGATATGGAATAGGGCGGATCCAAGGCATAAAGAACATGCCACTCCATGTATTCGCTGACAGGGTCATAGAATGAGTGGCGAATTTTGGATAATTGGTGACAGGCAACCTCCTCTTCTACAGAGTTGCTCACATGTGGTTGAATATCTTTGATAATCATAGGTGAGTGGACAACTGATGTAGGCTCACTGATATCAGGCAGTAGCTGCTCACTGACTGGCTTTGGAATGAAATATGTGCTCAGCTGTTCCTCTGGTTCCTTTTCCTCTACTTGGCTCTCCCCCAGGTTAGATTCATATTCATCATAAATAGGGACCATGGGGTGGTTCTACTTGTTGACTGGATCTTCAGTATCTTTATAGTGATCAAATGTAGGATAAGCTTGCTGCTCATCATCACTATAATATACATCAAAAAGGGGTTGTCCTCCATTGATATGACCCTCCTCCAGAATAGTGATCCCGTCAAAAAATTTTGTTTCAGGGACAGTGGGACCTGCTGCTTTTGGCTGCCCATACATAATCCTTTTCTCTTTAATCCCAGGTAAAAATATATCGTGAGAAACCCCCTGGGGGAAAAAAGATGCATCCTCTTCCACAACTAACCCCTCTTTTAAAAAGAGAGGGTCTTCGCCATCATGAGCAGAGTTGCTAGGAACATCTGCTTCAACCCGATATCCAGGTGAGTCATCTACCATGGACCACATTTTCTCTATAAACTCACAATTTCCACAAGAGGCATGTTGATCGTTATGAACATCTAAAGGAATATAGGCATCTGATATGATGTCAGATGCTTCCGTTCTAGGGCTAACACAATTAATATCATTCAACACCTCCATATTTTCCTGGMAAATGCTTTCCTCCACAGTAAAAGCTTCATCATGGACCTGGTCTTCAGGGCCAGCAGAGGCTTCATGAAGTGAAGAAAACTCCTCACAACAGTTTTCAAACAAACAATCAGCTGGATAGTAGTCTTTACAAAATGAATTGAAAGTTGTATGAAAACCTGTTAAAGAGTGGATGCTCGCAGCGAGAAGAGATCGACACCGCTCAAGAGAAGATCCCTTCAATGAATACCTGAAGAGATTAATCCGGACATCCTCATGCGTGATATTGTGTCAGTGAATAGCCTCATGGAAGTCCAGTAAATGCTTAGCTGGTTCCTCCCAACTTGTTGCATGAAATCCAGGGAGGAAATATTCCCATTGGTATCTATCAGGAAGTGCATTAGGAAACCCAACTATCTGGGAAAAGTCACAGAAAGAAAACCTTTGAGCCATAATTTTCTCCATATCGAAACAGTCGATTCGCCAATCAATCCTCGAATCATGGAGTATCCAGGTGAAAGATGCGTAGCTTCAAATATGCCTGGTGCTTTTTCACCATCAAAGGCCAGATCTTAACATTGTCGTTACCCCAGGAATCTTCTCAGACTAAGAAAGCAGCTACTGAAACCTTCTCGAGAAATCTCCTTAGGGTCAACTTGCAGGTGTGCTAACAATAGTCACAGCTGAAACAGTGATGTGGAAACAATGGAGTCGCCACAGTGGAGTCGCCAGGTGCACAGTAGAAATCTTTAAGGGCTCTGATGTCTGATGTACCTTCAGAATCAGAGGTTCAATGTCGCTCTGCCCAGGGAAAATCTTCAACTTCGTCCCTGGTAACGGCACTAGAAATGTTGGCGACGGAAGTCACTCCTGGATTGCTTGCAGGAGCAGAGCCCGACACCCATCAGTTTTTATGTCACGGTTTAATAAATGGGGTGATCAAATGTGTAAAGACTCAAGAAGATAAAACTTTGACTCAGGAGACCGGGCCTGGTATGTATGCAGCAAGGGAGGTCTTGATCCAACTTCTATCAGTAAATGGATTAAAGGATGACAGAGGGAAGACTTGTGAGAAGGGCAAGCAAGATTGCCTCGAGCAACAAGCCTTCAGAAGCTTGAGGATGAAAAACTCAGAAGCCAAGATCCTCTTGGTCCAGAGATTCAAGGAGCTGAAGAGTGACTCAACTGGATCCTCCAATTCTAAGTCATTCAGGGCTATGAAAATAACAGGAACCAATTAGAAACAATGTAACTGTTGCAGTGATCCAACCTACATGATCCTATAACAGCTACAACTCGACTGGATCCTCCAATTCCGAGCTATTCTAACACAGTATACAAGAGATGGAAAAGAGGTTGACATCCATAAAGTAAGAAGTCTCAAATTACTTATACATTAACCAGAGCGACTAGCGCTTCATCAAAACTTTACAATCGGGAGCCTTGCTCAACTATCGATGCTTAAAAAAATGGCTAAAATGCCTACATATACTAAAAAACAACTACAGCAGGAAAAACAAGACGCTGCATTAAAAAAATTTCATCTACATGTCTTCTGACAGTCTGTGCATGTAGACTCAGGATGATCGTGCGCCTATGACAAACGCTACCTTAACTTCGCGTGATCTTTGCAAGGGAGGTAGTCGAAACATTAAAGGCCAAAATGGCATGTTCAGACTTCTCTGTCTAATCGAGGACTTCGGCATGGCTTCTTTGGATAATTAGTACACAGAACACCTTCGAACAGACCGCTTTCTAGACCCTCCATATCTCATATTCAATGAATGAAAGGAGGTTTCAACCATCTGTTTTTGCCTTCATTTACTCCAAGAAGAAACCGGGAGAGAAATCGTATCCGTTGGCTTCTGGAAATCGCTATGATCCTTTTGGCGACTGGACTCAATGCTTTTGGCCCATTTTGCTTAGCTCTTTTGTTTCCCAAATAACCACGGACCGTGACCCTGCTTTTATTTCCATAAGGGCTTTCGGCGTTCGCGAATAGGAAGGAGCTGATCCTTGCTTATCATAGTTGCGATGAGCGAAACACCGAGACGGCTCAATTGGGCGCCACACGTCCTCCAAATCTGATGGTCCTAAGCTCTCCCGATGTTGTTGTGGGCCCCAGGTCCTGGATGCTCTCGTTACTTCGTGCATAGGGGATATGAGGGAGCTGCTACTTGCGCTTCGAAACCGCGATGGGCGAAAAGGCGGGGAGCCTAATCGCGCGCCAGGTGTCCTCTTCAGATGGACGGCTGAGACTACCCCTTGATATTGCGGGCCCAACTTTGGGCGCCATCGACGCTTCGGGGTTCAGGGTTTCGAAATGTACAGTGACATAAAACCTTCACCCCTTGAACTCGTGACTGCCGAAAAGTTGACGCGATTGGATCTCCCGCCACACGTCCCTCGGATGGACGGTTGTTATTCTTCCCTGCATACAATATGGGCACGATCTATTTGCGCTAATCTCGGTGCAACTCTACTATCCACGATTTCCCGCTGACCGCCGTTCTGCTCTTATGAAAGGATCTGGACCGTCGTCAATATAATTTCGCTCTCTTACTGGCTGGAAGCTTGAAACGAGATTTTTCCATGCTGCGCTTGGGCGCTCCTCGTACAACTTGCAGACCTGAATACTCTTGTGCCTAGGATAAGAAATGTCGCTAACATTATGCTCCATGGGGGATAGAGTCATCCCTGTGATTCTCTAAGAACTCATTCCGCAGCTTCAGTGCCTTGTTGTTGGGCTATGGAGTCATGCTCAAAACATCCCGCTGCTGAAAATACAAGCCGAAAAATAAAAGTAACAAAATAAAGCTACATGCTCAAAGGAGCTTATTTATATATAGTCCTAATGCTAATAAAATATTTTACATGGGCTAGGTGAAAGAAAACTTCCACCATAGCCATTCAAGTAGCTTCCTGGATAGAAGCTCCTTCCTTCTGTCGATGATCACCAGCAGATAGTGTAACCGTGACAGCAGAATGGATACACTCTTCAACTTCTCCTCACAGGGTGAAGTTGATATGGAATAGGGTGACTCCAAGGCATAAAGTACATGCCACTCCATGTATTTGCCGACAGGGTCATAGAATGAGTGGCGAATTTCGGATAATTGGTGACAGGCAGCCTCCTCTGCTATAGAGTTGCTCACATGTGGTTGAATATATTTGATAAGCACAGGTGAGTGGAAAACTGACGTAGGCTCACTGATCTCAGGCAGTAGATTCTCGCTGACTTGCTCTGGAATGAAATATGTGCTCAGCTGTTCCTATGGTTCCTTTTCCGCTTCTTGGCTCTCCCCTGGGTCAGATTCGTATTCATCATAAATAGGGACATGGGGTGGTTCTGGTTGCTGACTGGCTCTTCAGTATCTTTATAGTGATCAAATGTAGGATAAGCTTGCTACTCATCATCACTATAATATACATCAAAAAGGGGTTGTCCTTCATTGATATGACCCTCCTCCAGAACAGTGATCCTATAAAAAAAAATTGTTTTAGGGACAGTGGGACCTGTAGCTTATGGCTGCCCATACATAATCCTTTTCTCTTTAATCCTAGGTAAAAATATATCGTGAGAAACCCCCTGGGTGAAAAAACAAGAATCCTCTTCCACAACTAACCCCTCTTTTAAAAAGAGAGGGTCTTCGTCATCATGAGCAGAGCTTCTAGGAACATCTTCTTCAACCTGATATCCAGGTGAGTCATCTACCATGGACCACATTTGCTCTATAAACTCACAATTTCCACAAGAGGCATGTTGATCGTTATGAACATCTAAAGGAATATAGGCATCTGATATGAAGTCAGATTCTTCCATTCTAGGGCTAACATAATTAATATCATTCAACACCTCCATATTTTCTTGGCAAATGATTTCCTCCACAGTAAAAGCTTCAACATGGACCTAGTCTTTAGGGCCAGCAGAGGCTCCATGAAGAGAAGAAAACTCCTCACAATAGTTTTCAAACAAACAATCAGCTGGATAGTAGTCTATACAAAATGAATTGAAAGTTGTATGAAAACCTGTTAAAGAGCAGATGCTCATAGCGAGAAGAGATTGACACCACTCAATAGCATCTCCCTTCAATGAATACCTGAAGAGCTTAATCCGGACATCCTCATGCGTGATATTGTGTCGGTGAATAGCCTCATGGAAGTCCAGTAAATGCTCAGCTGGTTCCTCCCAACTTGTTGCATGAAATTCAGGGAGAAAATCTTCCAATTGGTCTCTATCAGGAAGTGCATTAGGAAACCCAACTATCTGGGAAAAGTCACAGAAAGCAAACCTTTGAGCCATAATTTTCTCCATATCGAAACAGTGGAGTCGCCAATCAATCCTCGAATCATGGAGTCGCCAAGTGAAAGATGCACAGCTTAAAATATGCCTGGTCCTTGTTCACCATCAAAGGCCAGATCTTAACATTGTCGTTACCCCAGGAAGCTTCTCAGACTGAGAAAGCAACTGCTAAAACCTTCTCAAGAAAGCTCCTTAGGGTCAGCTTTCAGGTGTGCTAATAGTAGTCACAGCTGAAACAGTGATGTGGAAACAATGGATTCTTCATAGTGGAGTCGCCAGGTGCACAGTAGCAATCTTTAAGGGATCTGATGTCTGATGCACCTTCAGAATTAGAGGCTCAATGTTGCTCTGCCCTGGGAAAATCTTCAACTTCGGCCCTGGCAACGGCGCCAGAAATGTTGGTGACGGAATTCACTCCTGGATTGCTTGCAGGAGCAGAGCCCGACACCCATCAGTTTTTATGTCACAGTTTAATAAATGGGGTGATCAAATGGGTAAAGACTCAAGAAGATAAAAATTTGACTCAGGAGACCGGGCCTAGTATGTATGCAGCAAGGGAGGTCTTGATCCAACTTCTGTTAGTAAATGGATTAAAGGGTGACAGAGGGAAGACTTGTAAGAAGGGTGAGCAAGATTTCCCCGGTTGACAAGCCTTCGGAAGCTTGAGGATGAAAAACTCAGAAGCCAAGATCCTCTTGGTCCGAAGCTTCAAGGAGCTGAAGAGTGACTCAACTGGATCCTCCAATTTCGAGTTGTTCTAACACAGTATACAAGAGATGGAAAAGAGGCTGACATCCATAAAGTAAGAAGTCTCAAATGCCTTATACATTAACCAGAGCGACTAGCGCTTCATCAAAACTTTATAATCAGGAGCCTTGCTTAACCATTGATGCTTACAAAAATGGCGAAAAAGCCTACATATACTAAAAAACAACTACAGCAGGAAAAAAAAGACGTTGCATTAAAAAAATTTCGTTTGCATGTCTTCTGACAGTCTGTGCATGCAGACTTAGGATCATTGTGTGCCTATGACATATGCTAACTTAACTTCGCATGACCTTTGCAGGGGAGGTAGCCAAAACATTAAAGGCCAAAACGACGTGTGCAGACTTCTTTATCTAATCGAGGACTTCGGCATGGCTTCTTTGGATAATTAGTACACAGAACTCCTTTGAACAGACCACTTGCCAGACCCTCCATATCTCATATTCAATGAATGAAAGGAGGTTTCAACCATCCATTTTTTCCTTCATTTACTCCAAGCGGAAACTGGGAGCGAAATCGTATCCGCTGGCATCTGGAAATCGCGATGATCCTTTCCGTGACTGGACTCAACGCTTTTGGCCCCTTTTGCTTAGCTCTTTTGTTTCCCAAATGACCATGGACCGTGACCCTGCTTTTATTTCCACAGGGGATTTCGGCATTCACGAATAGGAAGGAGCTGATCCTTTCTTATCATAGTTGTGATGGGCGAAACGCCGAGATGGCTCAATTGGGTGCCACGCATCCTCCAAATCTGATGGTCCTAAACTCTGCCGACACTACTGTGGGCCCCAGGTCCTGGATGCTTTCGTTACTTCGCGCATCAGGGATATGAGGGAGATGCTACTTGCACTTCAAAACCGCGATGGGCGAAAAGGTGGGGATCCTAATCGCGCACCAGGTGTCCGGTTCAGATGGACGGTTGCGACTGCCCCTTGATACTGCAGGCCCGACTTTGGGCGCCATCGGCGCTTCGGGGTTAGAGGTTTTCAAATGTATAGTGACATAAAACCTTCACCCCTTGAACTCGCGACTGCCAAAAAGTCGACGCGACTGGATCTCGCGCCACGCATCCCTCAGATGGATGGTTGTTATTCTTCCCTGCATACAATATGGGCGCGATATATTTGGGCTAATCTCGGCGCAACTCTACTATCTGCGATTTCCCGCTGACCGCCGATCTGCTCTTATGAAAGGATCTGGACCGTCGTCAATATAATTTTGCTCACTTACTGGCTGGAAGCTTGGATCGAGATTTTTCCATGCTGCGCTTGGGCGCTCCTCGTACAACTTGCAGACCCGAATACTCTTGTGCCTAGGACAAGAAATGTCGCTAACAGTAGGGAGATCTGTTGCAAGAGGTTTCCTTAACCTATAAACCTTCTCTTGTTAGTATCTATATGACACTAATAATTGCATGAACATCTTACCTTTGGGCAGACTCTTTACATCCTACAGAATTTTCAAGACTGGGGAAATGATTCATATGCTTATTGGAACCAATCAATCAAAGATAGGTCTGTAATTTCAATGCCTTGGGTAAGCATTGCTAACCATGTACAAGATATTGCCTTTAGGCCAAGGGTTGATCCTGGTTATGGAAAAATCATCTCCAATGTAGGCATTGAAGCTCCATGGCTACTAGCTTATATAACATGTACAAAAAGAAACAAAAAAAATGGACTATACTCAACCTGTGGAGACTGTTGCCCATTGATTTGCACAAGGGTATCCCAGAGAACTCCTTCACTATTGTCACCACTGTTGATCCTTGAATAGTAAGTGAAACAATTGTAGTCCTAGGTGAAGAGGAGTGAAGACGTTGCTATCGAATATGGAACAAATGGTTGATGAGTAAGCTTCAGATAGTAAATCACTTGCAAGTGTTACCTTCTAAAATGTTGGGAAAGCCCAATGTGAAAACTAGGGTGCAAAAAAGAGATACGACTTTGCATGAAACACTTTTTAATCCACATGGATTTCCTGATGGAACTAAGCTTGGTACTATGTAAAAGCCTAAAGGACAATGAATAGTAGATGGATATAAACTGGGATCTAGTTTATGCTACAATTGCTACAGTAATGAGGTTAGTTGTTCTTAGTTTGAAGCACATGCTGGAGGAGCCTCAAGGAGGAATCCTTGCTATAGTGTCTATCTTCCAAATGGGCAGTCCCTGCGAAGTGGCACTTTATCTGACCATGCCAAGAAGAATAATGTCAATACATCAACATTGACCCAATCAAAAATCTGTGATATTATACTTGGAGCTGAGATAACTCCCCCTTCTCAACAAAGGAAACATATTACCAAATTGAAAAGTAGGCAAAGGAAGCAAGCTAGTTCACTGCAGTTACAACGAGGACTATAAATGTGCACGGTGATGAGTTGGTTGTCACCACAACTAGTCCATATGATCAGGTTTCTTTGGGTTCTAAAACAGATTGGCATGTGAGGGAAATATCTGCCACAAATATGTCATATCTATGTTAACTCTGAAGATATAAAGGAGACTTATTATACATACATCATGCCATAGAACATATTGAAAGAAATTCATCTGCATAGCTAACCTTAGGACTCATATTTCAGGGTATATTTATGGTATAATCCCTCCATACAATCCACAGGTGAAGGAAATTTTTTCTATAGCTATGTCTCCACAATGGGGAACACATCAACAAGTTCATTTTCCTTTGTCTTTTCTGGAGCATGAATCTTTGAAATATTTAGAGCCTTTGGGATGGATGCATACACAACCCAATGAACTTCCTTAGTTGTCACCTCAGAAATTCATGCCTCTCCATCAGGCAAACTTTTAAATGCACTTATCTGTGAATACTTGGAATGGGCACAATTGGGACATACTTTGAAAGTGTATTTACCAGAGTGTAATTTTCCTAGGGGATTTTGGAAATCCAAGTTAAGGGAGAAGTTTGGACCAAAGATTGAGGCTGATTCTAACATAGATGCAAAATATGGTCCTTTGCTAATGGAAATTCTGGAAACCTATTTGAAGTTGGAGAACATGTTTGGGAACTTGTCTAAGGGTAATGCAATGAGATATGTTGCAAATGGTGCAGTTGTTGTGATGGTTGAAAGGGGTCTATTTGATGTTTGGAAGGATATTTTTACACGAGTGCAAGAAACTGCAGCAGGAAAAATCTTTGTTTAGATGCTAGTGCAAATGTACCAAAATTGTTTGAGGAAATTCTCAGAACTGTTATATATGATGTTTTGGCTCCATTGAATTTGGAAGAAATCAACAACCAGTTGAAGCTAGGATCTATTGACAATAAAGTGGAAATATCCTACCCTCTGAGGAAGACTACATAGCGACCTACCCTGTGACAGAATGCCCAGCAGAGTGATATTTTTAAAGGGTGTGTTTGATGATAGATATATGCATATTTGTGTAAATAGGTTTCCTTTTATGTTTTCAATGTTGACATTAGACATCATCCTGGATAGTATTAGACATCAATTTCGATCAAAAAAGAAAATCTTCCAGACATCAAGGATGAAGACCACTGCGAGTATTCTATGTTTCAGAAGATAATACGAATTGTTGGAACTGTTTATGGCTTCAAATTCAGACATTCTTTTGGTTTGTGTTGAATGAATGTGGCAATCTTTGTTCAACACAAACCAAATACATGAAGATGAAAGTGAAGATGAAGAAGCATACATCTCCATTGAAGATAAATAGGTCATTGAAAAGACTTGTCACGAGTCCAACCATGAAGATTAAGAGCATGAGAAGGAATCTCTTTCATCCACTTCATGAATTCATGAAAAAGAAGTTTGGGTAAGCTATGATTTTATTCTAAATTCTAAAATTAATAACACATCTATTGAGGGTTTTGAAGAAAATTTATATTCGAATTTATTTTCTTCTACATCTAATGAAGACATGCGCAGCCAAGAACATGATATACATTTTTAAAATTTGTATTATGATTTGGATAGATGTTATTGGGAATTCTTAGGAGATCCAATTTATGATGCATCTAGAAAAGAGAGTGTAGATTTTGAGTTTATTGGGCAGCGTAGTATAAGAGAATCAAGTTCAAATAATCTTCATGAAAATTTAGAAATTTCTATAACATATTTCCA
>ML785175.1:423556-436989 GCA_009831015.1 Picea engelmannii
AAACATAAAACACCATGTCCATGACACAATGAAAATAATGGTAATGCTCTTTGTCATGTGAGACACAATGAAACATGTCACAAGACTTTCAAAATTGCATATATCATGTCACAAGATTTTGGAAGTTGCATCATTAAGAGAAGCTGAAATTATCATCAAGTGTATAACAAAATTACATTCACAGATATATACAAGCCATAGAAATAGCCTTGTCTATATTATCAGCTATATAATGTACATCTAATTGTCTTATAAAATTATTACATGACATCATGAATTTATTTTAGTCTTCTTTTTTGCTTTCCAGTGCTTAAGCAAATCATCAATGTCCATGTCTTTGTTTACTGGGTGCTCTTCAACAGATGATGTTGTTTCATTCCTTTCACACCAAGTATGTTTGATATTGTACCCACGGCGTGGATGCTTCTGTGAGGGGCCATCACCTAAAAAAATAAAAAGTATTGAATTTATATGGCCAATTTTTAAATAACATTGAAGTAGTTCATTAATATTAAAAACAAAATCTGCAATGTAATTATTTACCTGGTCCTCTAGTCAGCACCGTTGGAATGTTTGTCAGCATGTTCACATGATATTCAAGTCGAGGATGATCATCTATGACATTCTTTGCCATTGAAACGTCAAAATTTATAAGTACAAAATTATTAAGTATATGATTAATATATAGACATTTTACCATCGTGGGCCTCATTCACAAGAACATCTTGGGGTTGCACCTCACTGGGATGGGGCTGCTGGGGAGCACCATGATCTTCTGGCTATGTTTCACTATCAACGCTTTGTTGTTCCATACTAATTGTTGTTCCATACTAATGGTAGGGTTGATAGTGCTTCTCCCTTGATTAAAAAAAAGTAAGACATTAAATTATGGATGATATCAAACATTTACGTATTTTATAAGTAACGAAAGGTTAATGTGGACTGATTTTTATTTACCTTATCGAGCAAATTGGATCTTGGGGTCTACCCCATGATTTTCCTTCGATCAACCACGACTTTATAACCATACTTTTAACCAAGTTGGAGGTTTTCCTCTGTGGTTCCAGTTCCGAAGTCGTCACTTTGCATTGCATAAGGGTATGGTTTTTTAATGTTTTTGGCTGCAATTACCTTAAAGTTGTAAGGTGATACAATTAATATTCTTAAGATGTTTGGGTACTTACGATTCGTGACTGTAACCTCAAGTAGCCACCCGGGCCTAACTTGTGTTGGCCATGTTTGGCAATCCTTGCTTTGGTTGCCTTCGAAGTGTCAGGCAACCTATCATCAAAATTTTCAAGTATGTTATATATAACCACACTTTTATTTAGATCTAAAGAAAATAAAGCTACTATTGAATTCAAAAAATTGTAATTTACCTTGGTGTACCAGTTATTTGTTCTCTTGATTTTCTCAAAAGCTTCTCTTTTGCATCATCAATGATCACCTTCCACTCTCTCTCTGGAATTGAGGGAGGACACTCATACCTAGGATTTCTTGCCAAGCTTCGTCTATAAACATCTCGGGTATATTTTAAATATTCACCAGCTGCAGATGTGACCACTTTTGTATTGAATGTGTCTACACCAAAGAGGCCTTCAAGATAATCTATAAGTTCCTTTTTGAGGTTGGAATTATGGAAATTCCACCTAATGCATAAGGTTGCCCCAAAAATAGACAAGGCCTTGCTCTCTATGTGCCTATAAAAAAGGTCGTTTCCTACACACAAAAATATATGATCATTAATTTAAAATTAATAATCTAGACGATTTTTGTATGAGGACAACATTAAATGATTAAAATATGAATTAAAACTACCTGGGAGTCTTGATTGTTTTAATGGAAGTCCATTATCGTCGACCAAAAATGTGCACGGAAGGGTCCCCGTGCTTATCACATGTCTAGCTCCAGGAAATGCATCCATTTCAACCAGATCACTATGATCCTCATCTTTTCCACCCTCTCTAGACTCTGATCGAGGAGTGGATGCCTGCCGGTGCGTGTCATGGATCCTATCTAAATGAGGTGTGGAAGATGGAGAAGTAAATAGTGCTCTGGCAACTGTATGACCACCCGCATCAAGACTCTAAAGCGTCTTTGTAGCACCACTACTACCAACCCCGGGATGAACAGGCTCCAAATATTCCTTTATAAAAAAGAAAATGTTTTTTTGTGAGATAATGTAAAAGTTAAAGAAAAAAGTATCATAATTGAACATATGAGTGCATTAAACAAAAAAAAAAAAAAATTATGGTTATTACCTTATATGTGTTAAGTTGTGACATAAGGAGCTTGATCCTTTCTTTGATGTCCAGAGTTTGTTATGGACGATCTAACAAGTTAAATATTTCCTTGTTAGCTTTAATGATTTTTTTTTATTGAGACCATCAGATCAGCGCAAGAATAAAACCCCTCCTCATTGGAAAAATCATGATCCACATGGCCTACTGACTACATATAATTTCAGCAAAAACAATGTTATTTCAATAAAATTATATAAGCAAATAATAAAAACAACGTAAAATGAAAGTGGAAATTGATAATCATTTACATGTTCTGCAACTGGCCCTTTTCCACGATCATCCTGCCACATTATAATATAATTAGAACCCCCAAATATTTAAAAAATTGTTAATGATAATAAAAAAAAATGTTAATGATAATATTTACAACAATGTTAAAGATAATAAAGAAATATAATGCAATAAGTAGAGGTTTCTTAAAGAGGTGTTTCATAAGAACCTGCACACTATTAGTCAATGTGTCTATTCGATACAAATGCTAATCCACTAATAACTCTTCCCCGGGAGCTATCTTTTTTATTGTGCACAGGACTACTCGATTCTCTTCACATCCCTCAAATATGAAATTCGGTTGTTTGTTTGTTGTCATGGGTCATGTGCGGTTTATAAACCCTGTGATATTGCCATAAGCTTTAGGTCTTCCATCAATATAGATAGTCACTCCCTTATTTTTATCCTTGTTTATTAGTTGTATATAATTTGCGGCGAGTGCATATCTCCTCATACTTTGCATGTACCTGACTAGCCGCATCCAATCATTATAATTGTAACACAGTCTGACATAGTCCATCAATTTAGTTACTGTATTGTATTTTACAATTATTCCATCCATGGAAAATAACCCCAAGCCATGCAGGGAGGATGGTGCAATGTTATATGTTCTATTGTTGACAATGAATTCAACATCTATAGGAGGTAGTTCCTTAGGTACCCATTGCTTCACCAGATTCTTATACCTGAGTGGAACATCTATGTCTCCTATGTTCTCATTATCATAAGAGCATGATCCTCCTTCGGTAAGAAAAATTTTCATGCATCTACAAAATTTTATTCTGACTTTTTCACCTCTGGTCCTTGTTTTCTTATCATATCTACTAGATGCAGTCAAATTTCTGACCTCTATTTGTCCTAATCTTTCTTCACTCTATGAAGAAATATCTGATAGGTACCTTTTTGGTTGTACCTTCAGTTGCATGTGCACATGTTGTTAGTTAGTAGTCCATCATCATATTCACAGTTCTAGATAAAAAAATTATATCACATCCATAGGAATTGAGCAGATTTGTCATTTCAAATATTTCCTATGCAATAAATTTCTTAGAAACATGGTACCTAGACTTAAGACTAATGCATAATATTTTAGGTTTGGATGGCTTGGTGGGCCTAGGGTTCCATGGCTTAAGTTAGTTAGACACTTGACACTTGCTAGAAGCATATTGCATCAGATTTTTGCCTGCATGAGGAATACAACCACATCCACTCTCATGTTTCTCCATGGTAGGATGCATCAAGTCCACAAAGGTATGACTAGTCTATGGTAGATGGATATGATGTGGACTAATTATTAAATTTCTAATGAGATCTATCTCGAGAATCCTTAAACATGGTTGGCTCATTAAACACAAGGTCCAATTAAATTCCACCACATGGAAGTGCAACATCAACATGAATGAACTTGGAAGGACTAGTGGTGGCTTTAGAGTGTGCCACATGGGACCACTACACATTTTAAAAGATAAGTTAGAAGACACCCTTATCAAAAAAATTCCAAGTATTTTGGAGAATTGGACTCAAACAAGATTTCACTAGGCTCTAATAATACTTCAGATCCATAGGAATTGAGCAGATTTGTCATTTCAAATACCTCCAATGCAAGAACTTTCTTAGAAACATGGTACCTAGACTTAAGCCTAATGCATAATATTTTAGGTTTGGATGCCTTGGTGGGCCTGGGGTTCCATGGCTTAAGTTCGTTAGACACTTGTATTGTCTTGTAGTAGATGTCATTTTTACATGGCATCCTAAACAGTTCATGGCGTGGTGTCCAAATAATTTTCAATATACTAGATATAAAAAGTATGCAGAATAGAAACAAAATGCTAGAAATGGCAGAATAACAGTAATATAACCAGCATAATCTCCACAATAACACAGAAATGATATAAGAACAACAACATAAATAGAACTTTGATTCAGAAAGCAATGTTCACAGACCTCTTCGAGGGGGAAACATCCAGTCGAGCAGCGCTCTGTTACAATAATCTTCAATCTAGGGTTTTCATACCCTCGACCCTTATTTATACTAAATATGTCTATCAAGAGAAGCATCTAGAGGAAGATCCTTCTAGAAGCGGAAGCTTCTGTTAGGTATTCTTACATCCGCTTTATTCTATTTTATTGAAAGGCCTTATTAATATTGACCTTTATTACATTTGAATATATTGATCTACCTATGTGCGGGTTAGGACCCTAACATGTCCACCCCCTTAAAAACAACCTTGTCCTCAAGGCTCGAGATGTGGAAACTGTTGCAGAATGGTAGCTGGTTCCCAAGTGGCATCTGCTGGAGTCGTATATTTCCACTGGACTAGCACTTCCTTGATGGTTCTCTGACGCAGGTGACACTCACGCTGGTCCAAAACTGTTTCTGGCTGTAGCCAAATGGATCCTTCTTCAGCTAACTCTGGAAGGTTGGTTTGAATTTTGCACCTAGTTCCAATCACCTTCTTTAAGCATGAAACATGAAAAACAAGATGTATCTTCGACTAACTAGGCAGAGCTAACTGATAGGCGACTTGCCCCACATGCTTGAGAACTATATAAGGACCATAAAATTTGGTCACTAGCTTCTGACAATGCTCGACCTTGAGGGAAGTTTGCTTGTATGGTTGTAGTCACAGAAACACCTGATCCCATTCTGCAAATTGATGTTCAGAGTGACCTTGATCTGCTTGTTGCTTCATGCGATTTTGTGCCATGACCAAGTTCTCTTTAAGGGTACAAAGAATATCCTCTCGAACTATAAGTGTTTGGTCAACTACCTGTACCTTCGAGGTACCCAGTAAGTATGAGAGAAATGAAGGTGGCTTCTGTCCATATACCGCTTCAAAAGGAGTCATGCGTGTAGTTATATGGTAGGAAGTGTTGTACCACCATTCATCTAGGGGTAACCATTGAGCCCACTGATGTTTCTTCTCAGAGGCAAAACACCTCAGATATGTTTCCAAACACTTGTTGACAACTTTTGTTTGACCATCGGTCTAGGGATGATAAGTTGTGCTGAGATGCAATTGGGTGCCCTGTAGCTGAAACAGTTCTTGCCAAAAATTGCTTGTGAAAGTTGGGTCACGATAAGAAAAAATAGAGTGCGGCATGCCATGAAGCTTGAATACCTATTCCATGAAAATTTGAGCCACCATGGATGCAGTAAATGGGTGTTGAAGAGCACAGAAATGAGCATACTTGGAAAGGCGATCCACAACCACCATTATGACTTATTTATTCCCCAATTTGGGTAAGCCTGTAATAAAGTCCATAGAGATATCCTTCCAAATAGCAGGTGGAATCAGAAGCGCTTATAGTGTGCCCAGAGATTTGACTGTTTCTCCCTTGTTGCGTTGACACACCTCACATTCAGCGATGAAATTACGGATGTCCTGTTTCATACCATCCTAGAAAAAGGAACGTTTGACCCTGTCATAGGTTTTGGTGAACCTTGAGTGCCCCGCTATGGGTGTAGCATGAAGCTCACAAAGTACCATGGATTTAAGCTTTGATTGTTTACTTAAATACAAACAACCTTCTTATCGAAGCTCATCCTAGAGTCAAGAGTACTCTGGGGGAGTCGGAGCATTGGTCTACAATTGATGGATCAGATGTGAACTTTTGGGATCTTGTAGCCATTCCTGGTGCACAACTTGGAGCCAATCGAGTACAATGAAGGAAAGGGAAAAAAGGGATCCTTCTTCTTCATATTTTTGGGACAGTGCATCCTCCACTACATTGTCTTTTCCCTTCTTGTAAATGATCTCATAATCATATCCAAAGATCTTAGTCACCTGTTTTTGTTTCTCCGGGGAGGAAACGCGTTGTTCCAGAAAGTAATTGAGGCTTTGATGGTCGGTCTTAATTTGGAAGTGTTGCCCCCAGAGATAAGGATGCCACAATTCAATGGCATGCATAATAGCCAACATTTCCTTTTCATAAATGGGTTTTCCCAGATTATTTTCAGACAATTGCTTGCTGGTGAAGGCCAAAGGTCGACCCTCTTGCATAAGGACAATGTCGATTCCTTTCCCTAATGCATCACATTCCAACACAAAGGTCTTTGTGAAATCAGGAAGGGCCAGAACCAGAGTGGTGCACATGGTCATCTTCAAGGTTTGAAAATCTTGAGCAGTGGCTGGAGTCCAAGTGAAAGAGTTCTTTTTTAGGAGAGAAGTGAGAGGTGCTGCAATCTTTCCGTAGTTCTTAACAAACTTGAGATAATACACTGTTAAGCCCAGAAATCCACACAAGATTTTGAGAGTCTTTGGGTGCGGCCAGTATTGCATAGATTCAATCTTTTTCAAATCCACCTTGACACCATCCTTTCCAACCAGATGACCCAAGTATTCTACTTCTGAGGCACCAAAATCACATTTAGACTGTTTTAGAAAAATTTGGTGCTGAGAGAGTAGATGGAGAACTTGATCCACATGAGTAAGATGGTTTGTCTAGGTTTTGCTATAGATGAGGATATCATCAAAGAAAACTAAGACAAAATGATGGAGAAAGGGACGGAAGACATGGTTCACGAGGCTTTGGAAGGTGGAGGGGGAAATAAACAAGCCAAAGGGCATGACCAAAAACTCATAGTGCCCCTCATGAGTTCGAAAGGTCGTCTTGGGAATGTCTGCCTCTTTCATACGTATCTGGTGATAGCCTGAGTGAAGATCAAGTTTAGTAAAGAATTGGGCACCACTCAATTCATCCAGGAGGTCATCAATGACAGGAATGGAGAATTTGTCTTTAATGGTCAGTTTGTTGAGGGCACAGAAGTGAGGACACATTCTCCAAGAACCTTCTTTCTTCAGGACCATGACTACAGGAGAAGAGTAAGGGCTCGTACTAGGGCGGATAATGCCTGCATTAAGGAGTTCCTAGACCATTTTCTCAATTTCATTTTTTTGTGAAAAGGGGTGGTGATATGGACGGATATTGGGAGGAAGGCTTCCGGGTACAAGGGGAATGGAATTATCATGAACACCGCGGGGAGGAGGGAGTCCTTGGGGAGTGGAAAATACCATTTGATGTTTAGAAAGGAGGGCTTGGAGGTCTTGCGGCACCGGGGGTGTCTCTGTTGGTTGTATGGCATGGAGTTGGGAAATGACACCAAAATGACCTTTCTTGAGAAGCTTTTCCATGCAATGGGAACTAATGACCTTAGGTGAACCAGTAGTGATGCCTTCAAATTTATAATGGTGGCCTTCCTGGTCAAATTGCATGGTTAATGCCTTAAAATCCATGAGAATGGGACCCAAAGTTCTTAGCCAGTCTACACCCAACACAATGTCACAACCACCCATGTCGATAGAAAACATATGGGATTTTAGGTGGTAGTCACCGATTTGGAGATGCACATTTTCATAGCACCCTCCACATTTCATGGAACCACTATTGGCAATCATGATTTGGAAATTGTTCATAACATGGATGTAGCAATGAGTTTCTTGGGCAATGCAGCGATGAATAAAATTATGGGTGCTTCCACTATCAACCAGAATGACGACCTTCTGATGCTTGATGTAACCGATTAACTTGAGGGTTTGGGGAGCGGAGAAGATAGTGAGAGCATTAAGGGAAATGACGAGTTCAACTTCGGGAGGGTCTGAGGGAGGGGTTATATCAGTGATTTCAGGTGACTCAGACACAAGGGGAGTTTCAACATCCTCTTATGAAATATCCTCAGAGATGGACATAAAAAGATTTTGTTCCTTACACTTGTGGCTCGGGAAATATTTGTCATCACAATTATAACAAAGGCCTTTGAGTTGGCATTCATCCATTTTAGCCCTGGTCAATTTTTGGATCTTTAATTGGGTGGAGGGAGTAGTGGGAGTTACGGGTTTAGGGTGAGGGATAAAGGAGGGTTTTCTATTTTTAGAGGATACAACCTGCTGTGCTTCTTTATCTCTTTTAGTATCCTCCACCGAACTCGAGGGTCGAGCCATGAGGCCATGGGCCCAAATCTCCTCCTTGAGGCCACTGATAAAATACTCTCAAAAGAAAGCATCATTCATGCCCTCTGTTTGAAAATTCAGGCACTCAAAGGCAGTTATGAAGTCTTCTATTTTTCCTGATTGTTTCAACTTTGTCAAACGACCCAAATGGTTGGTGTCCTTGTCAAAGTGTTCATAAATCTCAGTCACAAATTGGGTCCAAGCAATATACCCTTGACGGGAAGTTTTTCTCCATTGCCACCATTGCCAACATTCTTGATCTAGATGGAGAACACCATACCGGAGTTTGGCCAAGTCATCTGTAATGTCGTATAAAGAGACATAATGTTTCATTTGGGTAACCCAACCAATGGGGTCTGAGCCATCAAATTTGGTCACATCCACCCATGGAAGGCATAGGTCATGTTGAAAGTGATGGGGCTGAAAGGTATGGGAATGGGAGGAATGTTCACCTTTAGTGTTTGGAGGTTCTTCAGAGAAATGGTCATTTGTAGGGATCTTCAGTTTGGTGCAGAGTGATACAAAGATAGATTCAAGCTGGGTGGTCAGTTCTTGTTTGACTTCCTCCATTGAGGAATGCATGGCTGTATTTATGGTAGCATTGATGGATGAATCGATGGAGGCAACAGTAGCACTGAGTTGTTTCACTTATTTTTGGGTTTCGAGGAAACCAGATTGCAAGGTGTTGAAGCGAGTTTCTAGGTCTTGGCTATGGGTATGGGCCATGAGAATGGGTGAGCTGAAAAGGGGCGGGTGGGGTCAAAAATTTTGCTGAAAAATGATATGGATGAATGTGATGAGGGAGAAGAGATGAATCCAATGGAATAGGTCTCAAATAATGGTGAAAAAATTTCCAGACTTTTTTTTTTTTTACACCTGCGGAGTTATACTCCGGTCTGAAGAATACTGCACTGATTAAATCCCCAAATGCTTAACCAGAAAGAAATGTGTATTTACTTAGCAACCCAAACACAGTTGCATGACAATAGATCTTGTCTATTTTAATTTGTTTATGTTTCTGTCCCCCAAGGGTTAGGTATTCAAGGGTTCTACATACAAGGGTTTGTCGTGTGCTATAGCTCTCTGATATATGTGCGGGGTCCAACAGTAGTACTTGGCCCAATATCTTAGGGAACTAACTAAGGAGGATAGACCGTACCCTTAGCCATACTACCCGACTACCTAGGTACTAGAGAGTATCTTCCCAAGTGTTGTTCTCGGTGACACTATAGCAGTCCGATGACCGATAGTTTTATCTAAAGAGGGATTTAGGAAATCTAGGTTGATCCGTACACAGGTGTTATCTGATGCGCTACCACTCGAAGGGGTACCAACAGGGGTTACAAGGGTGGCCAACAAATGTGCGCTTAAGAACCACTTGTATTTCCTGCGTGTATGAATCCCTCAACTGTGGGTTTGTGCACGTAACGATAGATCTCTGTGGCTTAAAGACGTCGGAATATGTCTCTACCCTGAAAAAAAAAATAAAAAAAATTCCCACAATTTCTGCCAAGGAAAGTGCTCTGATACCACTTGCAATATACCAGATATAAAAAGTATGCAGAACAAAAATAAAATGCTAGAAATGGCAGAATAACAGTAATATAACCAGCATAATATCCACAATAACACATAAATGATATAAGAACAACAACAGGAATATCACTTTGATTCAGAAAGCAATGTTCACAGGCCTCCTCGAGGGGGCAACCTCCAGTCGAGCAACGCTCTGTTACAATAATCTTCAAGCTAGGGTTTTCATACCCTCGACCCTTATTTATACTAAATATGTCTATCAAGAGAAGCATCTAGAGGAAGATCCTTCTAGAAGCGGAAGTTTCTATTAGGTCTTCTTACATCCGCTTCATTCTATTTTATTGAAAGGCCTTATTAATATTGACCTTTATTACATCCGAATATATTGATCTACCTATGTGCGGGTTAGGACCCTAACATAATTTGACTTGTTATGTTGTCAGCTTGAGGTATGATAGATTTTGGCAAGTTATTGATGATCAAAGGTTATGTTCCTTTAGTTTCACAAGTGGTCAGTGTTTCTAGGAGGTTTGAAACACTATGATATCATCTTGTGTTGTTGGTTACAATGATACTTCCACAACTTATACAATCTATATTATAACACAATTAAAGACTCTAGTGATCCAAGATGTGAAGTTTGATGAGAAAGTAAGGAACTCTAGTTCACAGATATCTCCCTCACTGATTGAAAGGAGTGAAGAGGTTGTTGTTCTTAGGGGTCACAGACCGACCATATACCCACCCTGATTCGAGGAGTTTAACACATTAGTTATCCACTCTGGTTGGATAGGAAGGTTCAGAGAAGAGAAATCATTCTTAGGACCAAAAATTTGGGAGGAAAAAGGGGAGAGATCGCAGTTCCTGTCCTGGTTCTCTTGTAGTTGGATAGC
This sequence comes from Picea engelmannii, assembly GCA_009831015.1. Classification (NCBI taxonomy): domain Eukaryota; kingdom Viridiplantae; phylum Streptophyta; class Pinopsida; order Pinales; family Pinaceae; genus Picea; species Picea engelmannii. The sequence continues at coordinate 434,510 of ML785175.1, forward strand.
CCAGAACTACAAGAATCCCCGAAATGGGATTTCAACTCAGCACGTTTTTGGAAGAGTTTCTCTTTGGAGAGAACAATACGATGAAATTTGTGAGATGTGTTCAGGGGGGATTTATTATCTGTCGTTGGCCTCTATGGTAGAATCAGTCAGGGAGGCCTAAGAGACAGTGGTTTTCCCTATGGCGGATGTCAGCGGTTCGAGTCCACTTATCTCTAGCCCGTGATCCTAGCCAATACAATGGTATATGATAGCACAAAATTATTCAGATTCGACAGTTTGATTTATGATTTATCATTCATGGACGTTGATAAGATCATTCCATTTAGTATCACCTTAGGATGGTATAGCCTTTAATGATGAGGTTCAAATGAGGAAGGGCTTACAGTGGATACATAGGCACCCAGAGTGTGATTTTTGGGGGGTAGTTCCTTTCTAGGAGCTAGTGGTTGATTTCGAGATTGCAACATGTTCAAATTTGCAGAAGGAAAGTTTGTTTGAGTTTCAAAGGGAGCATAAAGATGTTACTCTAAAATTGTTTGATTGAGTTGAAAAGTAAGCATAAAGATGTTGGTGAAAACACTTTCCTCATAAAGAGGGAGTGTTTTCTTTCGAGGTTACTCCAAAATTAAGTTACACCATACTTAAGGGTGCTTCATGTGATGTGGGGTGCATGGTGTATTGATATCCCTTAGTTAGCGTGATGGACATACACATTGGAGTTAGCTTTTGCATTGATTGTAAGACCTTGTCTTGATGCATATGTGGCATTCTTCCTTGGAGCATTGGAGACCTACATGACTAGTGGCTTTCTTCATGAGAAAAAAAGGGAGGTTGATTGCTTCCTTGGGATGATGGTTTTCCTTGGAGGAGGATAATTGGGCATCTTGGAGGAGGGAATTGAACCCTAGATGGCACAGAGACACTTGGTTTCTTACATGGAGACTTGGACTTGAATTGAGGATACTTGGGTTGAAAACCAATCATGTAAGTGGCATTGACCTAGAGGTATACATGGCCTAAGAGGGAGTGTTGGAGAATTGGAGACCTTTGAAGGAGGAGTGTTACACACACCTCGTGGAGCATTCAATGTTCAATCCTTGTTTGTTGGATGTGCTTCCCTTGGGCTTGGCATGTGTGAGGTGGAGTTGGAGTGCTCCACATGTGGGGATATTTAGTAATTAGATAGATTTTTTGTTGTAGACTTGATCCACTTTATGATTTTTTCCTTCCTTGACTTTCACAAAGAAAAATTGAGGAGAAGGTATTTTCATCACTTGTACTTCTTCACTCATAGACTCACATGCTTGTGTTAGAAATGTGAGACTAGGGTGAACTTGTCTTCTTATACTCTTCTTCATGTTATTTGATTTATGTTTTAATCAACCTTAGAGTTTCTTGGTGATGTGTGATACTTTGTTGGATGAGTGTGATGTTTGGGGGGTAGTTCCTTTCTAGGAGCCAGTGGTTGATTTTGAGATTGCAATGTGTTCAAATTTGTAGAAGGAAAGTTTGTTTGAGTTGCAATGGGAGAAAAATGATGTGTGATACTTTGTTGGATGAGTGTGATGTTTGGGGGTTAGTTCCTTTCTGGGATCCAGTGGTTGATTTCGAGATTGCAACGTGTTCAAATTTGCAGAAGGAAAGTTTGTTTGAGTTGAAAAGGGAGCAAAATGATGTTGGTGAAAACACTTTCCTCATAAAGAGGGTGTGTTTTCTTTCGAGGTTACTCTGAAATTGTTTGATTGAGTTGCAAAGGAAGCATAAAGATGTTGGTGAAAACACTTTCCTCGTAAAGAGGGAGTGTTTTCTTTCGAGGTTACTCCAAAATTAAGTTACACCATACTTAATGGTGCTTCATGTGATGTGGGGTGCATGGTGTATTGATAACCCTTAGTTGACGTGATGGACATACACATTGGATTTATCTTTCCCATTAATTGTAAGACCTTGTCTTGATGCATATGTGGCATTATTCCTTGGAGCATTGGATACCTACATGGATAGTGGCTTTCTTCATGAGACAAAAATGGAGGTCAATTGCTTCCTTGGGATGAAGATTTTCCTTGGAGGAGGATAATTGGGCATCTTGGAGGAGGGAATTGAACCCTAGATGGCACGGGGACACTTGGTTTCTTACATGGAGACTTGGCCTTGAATTAAGGACACTTGGGTTGAAAACCAATCATGTAAGTGGAATTGACCCAGAGGTATACATGGCCTAAGAGGGAGTGTTGGAGAATTGGAGACCTTTGGAGGAGGTATTTCATCACTTGTACTTATTCACTCATAGACTCACATGCTTGCGTTAGATATGTGAGACTAGGGCGAACTTGTCTTCTTATACTCTTCTTCATGTGTATTTTCTTTATGTTTGAATCAACCTTAGAGTTTCTTGGTGATGTGTGATACTTTGTTGGATGAGTGTGATGTTTGGGGGGTAGTTCCTTTCTGGGAGCCAGTGGTTGATTTCGAGATTGCAA
>ML785175.1:451899-466912 GCA_009831015.1 Picea engelmannii
AAAATGTTAAATTCAAAAAATTAATGTAAACAAATACCTGGAACAATCATTGTCAACATTATGTGCTCCCTCTTTATTGACATCCAAGGAGGAATGTTATTGTTGACAACAAAAATAGGCCACACTGAGTAAATAGACCTAAGCTCTCTAAATGGATTAACACCGTCAGCTGCCAATGAAAACCTAACATTGCGAGGTTCATCTTTGAAATCTGTCCATTTTTCCTCAATTTCCCTAAATGCAGAACCATCGGTAGACATTTGAAGAACACCATATTCACTTCTATTACGTACATGGTAATCCATAAATTGTGCTATGCTTTCACACCTAAAAAATCACTGCAAATGTGGAATTATGGGAATATGACGAAGAACATTTCGAGGCACCCTTTTTGTTACTTGATCGGTTCGATATCTACTGATAAGACATTGCATAAATTCAGTTTTTGAAGCATGTTGTCCATAATATATAATATGGTCATTAGGACATGCATCTATAGTTTGATAATCCATTCCAATGTCTTTCATAATGGCATGCAAACCTCGATATGTGCGAGGTAAAATATTTGATGATGGTAAAAAAAATTCACCTAACAATCTACAACATAGAAAACAACTAATTAATGTAAGAATATTAATCGTTAAAAATGCATTCTTATTTTACACATTAATTAACACTAAAAACAAATATAAAAAAATCAACATTTATGTACAATATGAGATGAAACATATTACATACCTTAGTATCTATGTCATACAAGTGTTCGACAAATTATTCATAACCTTTAAGTTCACCAGCGACAATGTAGTGGAGAGAATATTTTCTCTTGATCCTTCATAAAGTCATTTATTTGCCTTTTCTAATAGAGGTTCATCATAAATACCAGCATTTTCCCCATCCTCATTCAGCTGCGAAAACAAATCTTGGATCATTTGATTTGTCCCATCATCTTCTTCCATGGGATCATTAACTTGATTTGTCCCATCATATTCTTCCATGAGATCCTCATTTACTTGGTCATGATGATGTTCCTCAGCTTGTACAACATCATTTCTACTAATACTTGGTGCAATATTCTGCGGAAAGTTAGAGGGCAACTCTAACTTTATAATTACAAACAATCATGCAAAATTAGTGTATACTATAACAAACATTCAAACAATATATATACATATATATAATTTTATATGAAATTGACAAAAAAAAAAAAAAAAGATAATGAATATATAGCTAATTACCATGGGACAATATTCATTCGATTCGCCATCAATGTGACCATATTTCCTACAATGTTTTGTAGTTGTTGCTATTAAAATTCTTACGGGACGTCTGAGGCAACATTTTTTACAAGGGAAATAACATCTACTATCACCCTTTTCACCCTCTTTACTTTTTTCCCCACCTCTAACAACATTCTGCAACATTTTTCCACACAAAAATACCCTTTCAGAACCGTTGTTGTTATAGCAAGATTGTCACAACATCTTTAAATCGTCAAATATTTATAAGCCAATTTTAGGTCACCATCGTCGCAATTGCGACGATAGTGACATAAAAAAATATATATATTTTTACACCTATTTATTTTAGGTCATTTTCAACGGTAAAGTTTGACTAAATTACTATGGTCAACGTTCATCGCTTATGCAACGACCAATCTATTATCGTCACTTATGCGACGAACATTGACCATTATAGTTCAATTAAACTGTAGGCATCGATATTGCAACGAATACGGGGTAGATTTAGAAAAAAATAACTTTTTCTCTTGCATGTTGCGATGAAAGAGTACTTTCGTCGCAGGTGGTCATTGCAAATTTTTCTATATGTAGTACTGTATTATTGTTAGGCCTGTGGTAAATGATCATTGTCTGCATGCTAGAGTAAGGGTTATCCCGAGCTTAGCCTTTCCCCAGTCGTTAAAATTTTCCTTATTGTGTTGTCAAGTTGGTGTATACTAGCTTCTTACCTCACATTTATCCTACCTAAGAGAAAATACAAAAAGAGAACATCCAGAATGAAGGAGATACCTTCACAAGAAAACATAAAGCCCATCGATTAATTGGCCGGATCGCAATATCTAGAGAACCATTCCACTCACAAACGCTACAGAGTCTACTTGGGCCTCAGTGGTGGGTTTGGTTCCTACTATTGAAACAAGGAATTTAGGACCCATCAACAGTTCCATGCTAACAATGTGGTTCATTTTTCAACAACATAAAAAAATGAAGTTAGGTATCTATGCCTACCATAAAATCACAATTTGAAACCCTTTATTCCCTTAATCCTTAAACTTTCCCCTAAGAAAGCGAGTATAAATGAAGTCCTTTGAGAATTAAAACTTTGAAATACATGGGACTTCCTTTGTTGTGCTATCAACAACGTGGGATTAGGGGCAATCATATATCCCCCCTTCTTCATGAAAAATTGCCCTCAAATATAGTAGGAACTATGCTAGAAGTCAATGATCCAGATTTATGAGTGGAACAAAATAAATAACAGACTGAATACATTAATACAGAGTTACGGAGAACAAAAATAGATATCCAGTGAACAATAACCTCTATTGAATAAATAAAATACGCTGGAACTGTAAAACTGCAAAACTAAAAACACCTTGCTTGAATGGTGGTAGCTATCTTTGAGAAGAGATGTGGCTTCTACGTGCATCCGTCTAAGAAAAATGATTACAATGAGTTTTCATAGGCCTTTTTAAAATTACTCATGAATTCCAAAACCCTAGACATTGAAAAACCTAAGACTAGGAGATGAAATGCCAAAACTTATGTGGGCCCTGATGGGTAAGTTAGTACCTCAAATTCCCGGGGTCGTAACTTTTGCATACGACCTCCGTTTTAGGTGTGTGATAGACCGTTGGAAAGGTGTTTTCAATAACTACAAATTATTCCTTAAAACACTCACTCCTTCTATAGCTTGACTGTGGCAAGACAAAAAACATTGTTTAGCACCCCAAAACAACCCTAGAAGTACAAAAAGATGTACTGACATGAAAACTTCCAAAATAAGCCAATTGGAAGAGGTGGGAGGCCACCAATATCCACATGGATGTTGTGAAGGGATTCAGGATAGCCCCAGAATTGTAGAACCCAGAATTACAAAGAAATGTCATCATTACAAAGAAACTTGTTGAACTAAAAACTATCAAAAGGAGCCAATTAGAATAGGTGGGTGGACACCAATATCCACCTGGATCAATCCTCCCCCCTTAAGAAGCAATGATCTCCATTGCGTTGAGTTCCCCCATCAGGTGAGGAAATATTTGTTGAATTTGGCCCTAGGTGATCCATTTTCCTTGGTGTAAGAGATGCCCTGCCTTGACAACCCGATAAAGTTGGATCCTCTGCTAGTGAGTTCCATTGACCTATGTGTACACTATATGACCAATGGATGCATGTTCCATGCATTCGTGGTTGAGATCTATTGGTTTCAATTGTTTTGCGATCTCTGAGGTGTCCAATAATGGTGCAAAATATGGTCGGAGGAGGTCCACATTGAGCACTGGGTGCAAGCCAATGAAGGGGGGAGTGTGGAGTTCAAAAGCATTGTCACCCACAACCTTGGTGATAGTGTAAGACCCATAACAAAGTGGACATAGCTTCTGATGGGGCCCTGTAAGGCGTTATTTATGAAAATGTAACCAGACCTTGTCTCCCACATGAAACTCTTGTGGTACCTTGTGTTGATCATGACACTTCTTGTACTTAGCATTGGATTTCTAAAAAATATCATGGACCTGTTGGCGGATGTTTTGAATCTACTCAATGAATCTGGTGGCTTTTTTGGCCTAAAACTGAACATGGGAAGATTCTTTCTGTGTGGTTTCAATAGGTAGTGCAACATCAATGGGACCTAAGAGTTGGAATCTGAGCCCCACCTGAAATGGGCTATGGTCGGTGGATATATGGAGAGCCATGTTGTAGTTGTTTTGAACATAGGGAAGACTCTCATCCCATGTACGTGGATTCTTAGAGTTATACATGCGCAGGATGTGCACAATCATTCGATTGGCGACCTTTGTCTGGCCATCGATTTAAGGGTGGAAGGTAGTGGATTTAGTGAGTTTGGTCTCCAACGGTGACCAGAGAATCTACCAAAATGTGCTAAGGAACCTGCTATCCCAATCGGATATGATGGTCTATGGTATCCCAAAATGGACCCACACTCGTTCGAAGAAGAGCTCAACAGTATCTTCCACTGTGATGCTCTTCTTGCAGGCTGTGAGAATGGCCATATTTGAAAACTGATCAACCACCACAAATACACAATCATTTCCTTTCTTGGTGGACGTAAGGCCATACATGTAATCCATCGAGATGGATTCCCAAGGCCTCTCGGTAGTAGGAAGAGGGGTGTATAATCCTTGCTTCTTGATGGTTGGCTTGACAATGGCACAGGCAATGAAAGATCCGATATACTTGCTGACATCCTGTCAAAGTTTTGGCCAATAATTTTTTTTCTGTAGAACAACCACAATTTTCTCCATGCAAAAATGTCCTGCCATCTGACTGTAGTGAGCCTCCCAAATAAGTTTTGCATTCTCTCTTGCAGGAACACAAAGGTGGCCCATATGGAATAATAGTATGTCCTGAAAGTGAAAATCGGTGACGTTCATGCATGTAACTAAGAGTTGATAGGTGGTGGCGAAGTCAGGATCTTGTTGATAAAGTTGGGGACACTCAGATGCCTCATGCCCACAAGAATGGATCACAGTGGTGAGTGCAGACATGTGAGGTCGATTGAGGTAGTCAACAACACGATTTGTGTTCCCTGTATTATACTTGATGTTGATATGGAACCGTTGCAGGTATGTGGACCACTTCTAATGGAAGTTGTTCTACAACTTCCCCTGTGTTTGTATGAACTACAAATTCTTGTGATCAGTGTGGATGATTGTCTCCTTTTCCTAGAATGTAATGTTTCCATTGACGACAGGATTGTACAGTGGAAAACATTTCCTTGTCATAGGTGGGGTATTTCCAGACAATATCTTACAGTGTCTCACTATGGTATGCTACTGGATGACTGTGTTGAGTGAGAACTACACCTACAATGTAATCAAATGCATAAATCTCAATATCAAATGGTTGTTTCATATGTAAGGATAGTACTGGAGCTAAGAACAAGGGATTCTTCAGATCATCAAACGCTCTTTCTTGTGCCTTCCCTTGCACAAAATTTTCCTTGCCACCACCCTTGGTCACTTGGATGAGGGCCCATGCAATATGGGAGAATCCCAACACGAACCTTTGATAGAAGTTGGCAAGTCCCAAGAAGCTCTAAAGCTCGGTTAGTGTGGTCGGAGCTAGCCAATCATAGATGACTTGGATCTTAGCTAGATCCACATGTACCCTATGTTCATCAACAAAGTAGCCCAAGTATTGGACCCTGTTCATGCCAAAGGAGCATTTTTCCAATTTGGCATATATCTTGTGTTATCGTAGAGTGCTCAAAACCTACTAAATATGTTGCATGTGCTCCTCCCAAGTTCTATTGAAGATGAGGATTTCATCCAGATATACCACCAAAAAAGATTTGGTGAAGGATCTCAATACATCATCCATCAACCTCATGAATGTTGTTGGTGCATTTGTTAGGCCAAAGGGCATGACCAACCATTTGAAGAGACCTTCTTTAGATTTGAAAATGTCTTCCATATATCATTTGGTTCAATGGGAACCTAGTGGTAGCCAGAATTTAGGTCAATCTTGTTGAAGAACTTCACCCCCTTGAGTTGGTTAAGAAGGTCATCAATTCAGGGAATTGGGTGTTGGTTCCTTACTATGATTTTTTTAATGCTCTATAATCAATGCATATTCGCCAAGTCCCATATTTATTCTACACCGGTACAATCAAACTTCTACAAGAGGAGGAGTTGGGTATGAGGTGCCCCTTTTGAAGAAACTCTTGGATATGACACTTTATTTCAGAATTTTCCATTAGCGAGTGATGATAAACTGGTCCATTAGGCAGAGGTGCATCGGGGGTTAGATCAATTCAATGCTTGACTTGGCAGTGTGTCAGTACCCCAATGGGTGAGGAAAAGATGTCTCTGTACTCTTCCCACTTGCCTCTGCTGCAAAGAGAGGCTCTTTGTAGAGGTCATGGATGTGGCGACGACCTTCTTCTTACTATGAGCATGGATCACAAAGAAGAAAAACTTCCCATTCTATGAAATGACCTTACTGCATTGCTTAGCAGAGATTAAAGAAACAATGGTAGGCGGTGCTACCTTTTGTATCCTGTACAATTTTCCACCCAAAGTAATAATAACATTGTGGGGTATAGAATCATACACAACATGTTGCTTCCACAAATATGGTTGTCCTAAAAGAACATCACAAAATTCAAGGGGAGAAATATCACACAATACATCATGTTTGAAGGGCTTGATGTCATAGGAAAGATGAAATTGTTGGCTGACGCAGAGATCTCTTCCTTGGTGAAGCTAGATGATGATGTAGGGCTACTGGTGTGGTGTCATTGGTAGGTCCAGCCGCTTGACTGGAATTTGGTGGTAGAGACAGTGGCGTTGGGTTCGACATCAATAATCTACTTCCCTCCTTATGGATTTGATTCGGAGTCAGAATCTTCCTCTGACTCAGAACCTTTCAGCTCGGCCACCAGTGAGTGCTTGGAGTGAAATTCTTCGGTGTTGTGACAAGGGATTTTATGGTATTCACACCACTTTCCCATGTCCTTCTTCGACTTCTGATTACCCTTCTTGTCTTGCAGCTTGGACTGGTTTTCGTGAGAATGGCCATATTTTCTTTGTCCCTTGTTTTGTGGGTTGGGGCTGCCTTTTCCTTGCTTCGGCTCTGAGGATTTTGCAGATCCAAACTCTCGCCTCTTCTGCTTAAATTTCTTCTTGATATTAACAACATATATATAAGTTGTATCCAATGATGCGATGTCCAAAAACTCCATTTCTGTTTGAATGTATCTATGCAGACATCCACGACATTTGAGCACCATATGTCATTGAGAGTCTTTGATACCCAATTTCATGCATAGGGTATGGAAAATATTGGTGAAATATAGTACTTTCTGGTCCCTTTCCTGATGCAGGATGGTCCGTCTTGTGTACTGGTCCTCGTAGCTTCCAACAAGGTAGTATTGTTCTTTAATGGCATACTTGAAGGAACCCCATGTGGGAGCGACCACAAATATTGCAAATTCATCTATGGCCCTTTGCTCAAAGTAAGTATCCCACGGTCCACCAGTCCTCAACATGGGGGATGACCTTGAGGAGTGCAAAAGTAATCTTTTCCCTATCGAAAAAATTGTGGACCAAAAAATACCCTTCGTGCAGATGCAACCATTTATCTACAACATCTGCATCTATATCTTCTTCAAATAATGGAATATAAAAATTTATGTGTACCTTAAAGGGGGTTGCATGGTCACTTGATGAAGATGTGTCTCCCATGGGCAACCACCGAAGGATCTGTGCAAAGTTATCCATCATTTTTTTCATTTTTCATGCAAGAGATTATTCGTCCCCCAGGTGTTTTTGTCAGGCTCGGTGTGGTCAATCTTGCAAAGGCTCGACTGGTTCGATTCCCAACTTCTTGTACCCAGATCTTGTTGGGAACATGCACGGAGAAAAAAAATGAAGAGAAGACCACTCTGATACCACTGATTTGGATTTATGAGAGAAACGAAATAAATAATAGACTGAATACAATAACATAGAGATATGGAGAACAACAACAAATATCCAGTCAACAATAACTTCTATTGAATAAATAAAATAGGTTGAAACTGTAAAACTGCAGAACTGAAAACAACTTGCTCGAATGGTGGTAGCTATCTCTGAGAAGAGATGTGGCTGCTACGTGCATCCATCTAAGAATAATGATTACAATGAGGCTTCAGAGGCCTTTTTAACATTACTCATGAATTCCAAAACTGTAGACATAAAAAAACCTAACCCTAGGAGATGAAATGCCAAAAGTTATGTGGGCCCCGATGGGTAAGTTGGTATCTCAACTTCCCAGGGTCGTAAATTTTGCATACGACCTCTGTTTTAGGCGTTTGATAGCCTGTTGGAAAGGTATTTTTGAGAAATACACATTACCCATCAAACTCTAACTCCATCTACTGTTTGACTTTGGCAATCCAAAAAAACATTGTTTAGGGCACCAAAATGGCCATGGAAGTACAACAAGATGTATTGACATGAAAACTTCCAAAATAAGCCATTTGGAATAGGTGGGCAGCCACCAATATCTACCTTGATGTTGTGTAGGGATTTAGGATAGCCCCATAAGTGCAGAACCCACAATTACAAAGAAATGTCAACATTACAGAGAAACATGCTGAACTAAAAACTGTCAAAAGAAGTCAGTTGGAATAGGTGGGTGGCCACCAATATCCACCTGGATTAGTCCAAGTGTAACATCCCCATTTATAATCCATGTTTTAGTAATGTATAATTAAATACGATGTACGTCCGTGGGCCCAAATATGTAATTTGTAAACATTGTATATGATTGTAATAATAAAATAAATGTGATGTTGGTTGTGGGAGGACACAAACAAAGTAATTGGGGGCTAAGTTTCCACAAGAGAGGGAAATTTTTAGGAATGTCTAAAAAATGGTTCCAAGGGGGGGGGATTATTCATGGGTATTAATTCCAACCCACTTTCCTAAAATTAATACTTTGAATGGACCTTCCAATTTCCTTTTCAGTGTATGAGGGCCCAATCATTAAACACATGTAAGAGGGGATAGTGGGAAAATTTACATCCCATAGTTATGAGAGCATGGGGGCTAAGTACAATCAATTTTGGGGAATGTGAGTAAACTCTCATGGGTAAAAGAGAAATTTGAGTGGCCATTGTGATTTTTTTTTGGAGTAGCAAGGGAGTGGAGAGCATTGGAGCTTGAGGGCAGCTATAGTAGGTGTTATGGGTAGCTCATTGGATATCTTGTTGCATGAATATGGAGGTTGTTAGTCCTGTAGAGAGGGGGATTTCTGTGTGAAATATTTTCCCTTGAAAAATGGGTTGTTTTGTTAGTTTTCTTGGGGATACTAGCATCCCTAGAGTCCCCAACAATAGAGATTCCTATCCAACCTTGTGTTGGAGACTTGGAAGGAAGTGGGAATTCCTGAGGGACTGTTTGTAATGAAGGGGGGTCCCAATTCCCTGGGCTTCATAGGTTGAGGGGAAGAGAGATTGAGGATTGGGATAACTATTAGAAAACTAGTTGGTTGTGAGAGTGAATTGGGATGTGTGAGAGACACCCTCTTTTAAGGAATACTAGCCCCAACTCGGGGGTGATTTGTTGCTAATATTTGGAGCAACAAATCTATGATTGGATGGAAATTTTGTCCCCCACAGATAGTTTCTCATTATTGTTAAAAGATAAGTTATTTTTTTATCTTTGTTTATCAATTCTATTCATGGGTTTTTAGTTTTGTGCACAAACATTGAGTTTTTAGCAAAAGTATATGCTATTTTGAGAATGATACATTAGTTGCATTCATGTTTTTAATAGTTCTATTAGAAGCATGCACATTTTAAGAATGTTTCACTGCATTTAAATTAATAGGTATCAAATATTTTTTTTATGTTACGTAGTGGGGTCACAACACAAAGTTCCACCTCTGTGATGGGAACTTTTCCCATGGGATTTTTGGCCAATTTTAAGATGACCCAGATCGTTGGATTTTTAAAAAATGATCAAAACATGTGGAACTTTGACTCACCATAAAAAAGAGGCTTGTTGAAAATGGGATGATTTGAGTGCCCTGTAGTCGATGCCACTATTACCTTGATGTTGGGAACCTCCATGCATTATTTTGAAGTATCTTACTTTTTGAAACTTTGAGTATGCTCAAGAGTATATTACTCTTCAAAACTTATCGTACAAAGAAATCCTTCAACCATTAGGACTGCAAAATGAAAAAGGGGCATTCAAGTATTCTAGGAAGTTTGTCTTCCCAAGCCCCAAATACAACCTACGGTCATTGGAGTTGCAAAATATGAACAACTTCAGAGTGTTTCACTTTCCCAAGCCCCAAGATAGAAGTAAAGGATCCTTTCACTCATTGGAAATATAAAATATGAAGGACCTTAACTACAAATAATTTGGCTTACCACTCGAACCCCCAATGCCCATTATAAAATGAATTAAATTAATTTGTTCAATGAGGCTAGTAGTTATTTTGTTTTCTTAGTTTATTTTGGTCATTGATCGTTGGTGTAGGTGATTCCTAAATATGTGTAAATCATTAACTATATGTAACTAATGTTTTTAAACATGGGAATCAATAGTTCATTAGAATGATCTGGGCTAGGCCTGGGATCAAATCAATTGGTTGCCACTATAACCTAAGAGTATGTCCAACAATTTGCAAGCTAGATATACCAATAACTTGTGACTTAACAAGGGTCGAGGCATCCCGAGGTGCACCAGAGTGAAACTCTATCCTAGGGGGCATCTACCCTTCAATCCTTATCACAATGAGCCAACATGTCACTTAGAGGGAATTGAACTTGGGTGGCGAGGAGAACAACTAGATCTCCCAACCACCCGAGCTAAACCCTTAAGTAGCAATTATACAACAGATCTTAAATATGTGTAGGTCATTCCTAAATATGTGTGTAGGTCATTAACTACAATTAAACACATCTTAAATATGTATGTATCTCATTTCTAATCAAACATAACAAATAAAATAAAAATGGTATTCTATCTTTTAAAGATAGTCTTCGTGGAGGCATATTTGGAAACTCTATTGATGGCTTATTAATTGAAGTTTAATTGTTTTCTATTTTCACTTTAGAGTAAACTTGATCACACATAATTAAATGGATGTAAACTCAAGTATCATTTAAATAATGTATAGAGAGACATATAGAAGACTTATTATCTCCTTAAATATTGGTGTGATAATTCTTCCTCTTATCAAGGGTCTTGCTAAATCCTCTTTTGCATTTAAGTGATAACTTAATTAAATATAGGAATGACAATTTTTTGGCCCCTTGATACACCTCAAAGCATCCACTTCATTACGTTTGTTATCTTTATTATTGTGGCAATGTTCATTACCATTTCAATGATTTGGTTCTATCTAGAAATGGAGGAACATGAACAATGGTGGAGGCATCAACTTTAGGATCTCAAACTAATGATAAAGGAGAGAATGACTCCCTATTTTACATCATTACCATACACAACAAACTGACATGATAGAGTAAAGAGAAGCTAGGTAAAATCTATGATGTCAACTCCTTCAATGATTACAAAGACTATTGATTAAGCACATTACAAGATTTTTCTTAGGGTGGAGAGGTTCTTAATAGAGTTAAGCCTGACATTGTTAAGGGGGTCCCTTGTCCCACATAAAAGGGGGTCTCATACATCAATTTGGTATTTGTCTTAACCCATGGTTCTTTAAACATCAATATTATGATTAAGTGAACTAATTTATCAAATGTAAAGTTGTTTGGGTGATGAAAACTAAAACCACAAAAGTTGTTATTTCCTTTGTTAATATCTCCAATGCAAATAGCAATACATGTTTCTAGAATAAGCAATTTTGTTTTGGCTTGATCACTAATAACATGGTGGGTCGTGAATTTATTCCAAAGTGCTTTCAATGTAGGTGTTTCCTTCTCATTAAATTATGTGATAGGCATAGAAATTCACTGTTTTGGGTAGATATTCCTTTTTATATAAAAAATGAACAATCGACCAAATTGAATTGATTGTTGTTCTCAATGTTTTGTTTAATTTAGATTGGATGAATTTTGATCTACACTAGAAATAGAAATATCCCTTTTCTATAATTTTCACTCTCAGCTAGTGGATAAAAGAGATCAACCATGAAGAGCGTTTGTTTGTTCGTTGCAAGAAATATTATTTCGTCTCTTCATAGACTTTGGAGCATCTTTCATTTCCGTGTTTATTAAGACCCTCCTTAATAAACATCTATCATCCTATCAGATCTTTGTGGTTTTACATGATGTAGATCATGTGGATTAGGTTGATGCACTTTTTAATTACATCTAGACATAAGAATATTCTCACAAGCTCAAGAGTTGAAAACTCATCCATTTATAAGCTAACTAGGCTTAATGAACAACACTCCATATAGCTCTGTTGCTCCCATGCCTTCAAGAATCCCTACCCACTCTCACAATTTGAATCTTTTGTAAATATATTCCTAGATGCATGTTCTATCTTTGAAAGTGTTTGGGGCACTTCTTTGTGGAAAAAATGACCCATCTTATTGGGAATACCAATTGGACAAACTTTGACGGATACTTCCCACTGACATAAAGCAGAGACTTCATATTAGTATCAAGCCACTCGATGCGGAGGAACGGGATATATTCTTAGATATTGCCTCTTTTTTCACAGGAGAAAACAGGGATATGGCCATCAAAATATGGGAMGGGTCACACTGGAAAGGGTTTCAAAATCTTGAATACAGTGAGAATGTGATACATATGCATGATCACCTTCGATATTTGGGGAGAGATCTCGTGAAAGCTCCAGGATTGGTGCAGGGGACAGAGAACATTGATGATTTGTTGTAGCCATCACCTGGAAGTGCTCAATCATTAAACCTGTATAAATTACTGAATTCAAAATCTGTGTACAATTTTTAATTCTTCACCTTTCCTCAAGAGTGAATAGGTAATAACCGAAGTGCGGGGAATTAGGACAGTTCGGTATACAAACGGGCTCTCAGAAATGGCATGGCATCGTGGTATATTGCAAGTTACTTAAAGTGAAGATGGTCTCGGACGTGCTTTCTTTTGACTGTTCATTGAACTGGGTACACATTTCCATCAATGCTATGAAAAATCTCGAAGGTTCATTGTTCTCATTCAATTCGAAGGTAAATTCCTTCTTCTGTACCAGTGGTAGCTTCTCCTGGATCTTCATTACTGTCTGGGATGTAATTTGGTGTTGCAAACTAGGTTCCAGCAACAACTCGTTGATCTTGAGCAAATCAATCTGGTTCATTTGTTTGATGATAGATTGTATACTTTCCTTATTCTTTCTAGAGCTTTGTTTATTCTTTTTTATGTCAATTTGCTCGAGTGTCTCAGAGATATCATTACCTTTGAATTCAACAAATGCTGTCTCTACAACAGACAGGGTATTCAAACAAGCCTCCTTTGCCTCAACAAGTTTCTTTCTTTCTTGTAGGTTTGTCTCCCAAAATTTCAAGGCCATTTCGTCTTTCACCTGTTCGGATTGTGAGAAAGGGGCAAGACCAGGAATATTGTCTTTCTGCCTGCATAAAATGAATTCCTGAAATTTGGATCTGGCCATATAGGCATCGTTTTCTTTCTCATAAATACTTTTCAGAGAATTATTTATTGCCTTATAGTATTTCTAAATAGTATCCATTTTTTGATACAAATCCTGATTGACAGCTTCCAACTTTTCATTGATTTCAGATGCTTGTTTTTGGAATGAAGTATTATATATGTTTTTCTTTTCTAGTGAAACTATTTTGGACTCCAACTATTGTATTGAATTGTCTCGCTCAACAATTATGGAATTGCTATTCTGGACAGTCATCTCCAGTTTTTCCTGTAGTTGTTTCATCTGTTGTTTATAGGCTAACCTGATTTGTTATATGTCATAATTCATTCTGCTCTTGATAACTTGTTCTGTTCTCTTCATTTCATTCGGCAACTGTTCAACCAAGAGAGACTTTTCTTGCAGTTGCTTTGAAATATTGCCCACTAACCATTGGTTGGTAGTGGAAAATACTCCTAGTGAATCGACAACCTCTTTTGCAAATTCAGAATCATTTTTTTCATGTCCATCATATACTATTCTGTGTTTCTTGGTGGTCACTCCTCCCTTCTAGTGAGATTCTTTTGTGATGATAGCTTTCCTTTTCTTATTTAAAAAGAAACTATATGGGGGAATCTCTTTAGGCGAGATGGGAGTGAGTTCGTCTAGATGGATGACTTCGGAACTGGGAACGTCAAAACTGGTTGATATAGGAGTTACTGAGGGAATAGGGGAAATAATTGCAGTAGACTTTTCTACACTAGTAAGACTAGGAATAATAGTGGTAGTAACTGGTGATGAAGGGGGAGAACCATGATCATATTTCATGAAGACTTTAAGGGAAGCTAATAACTCTTGATCATTTAGGCCTGGCATTGATGCTTTTATATGTTTAAATAATGCATCTCTATTGTTCAATACTTGTTCTATTTTTTGGTCAGTGGAGCTACTTCGTTGGGGTTTTGTGGATCTAGTTTTATGTGAAGATGGAATGGGCTTTGACTCTCCTTGAAAAATCCTAGGAAAGTTGTTCCTTCTATGGTTTTGAAAGGTCAGGAAAGCAACCTGTTGGTCAGGAGGAAGAGACTGAAATCTATTTCTGACTTCTTCATATGATCTAGCTCCTCGGAAAACATTTGCGTAAGGGGAGTCTTCATGTATATATATTTTCATGTTGAATTGGGCCAAATGATTCTCTACTATTTTGTAAGGATCATGTTTTTTTAACTCAATGTCAACTAATTTGACAACTTCCAAGGCTGCAGCCTCGACTTTTGAATGACCAAAATCTAACAATGTAAACATGCCAACTTGTATGAGAAAACAAGGCCATACCTTTTTTTGAGACACTTTCAAGTCTTTGGAGATTCCTCCTACAACTGTTTGTTATGCCACCTCTCCACAGACCAACCTATCAGGAAAGAATCTTGGAAGGGCATGGGGAGGAAAAAAGTAGCTGAACACTCTGATGTAAGAGAAGTTTTGTTCATTGTACTAGTCCACAATCGTGCCTAATTTCCCCATAATGTTCTCTGAAATCCTGGGCGGAGGGTGACCATAGATATCTATATGAATCGGCACCACTACATTGTGACATATCTCATAAAATAAATCTTTATCTTTTTCCTCCCATAGTTTGGAGTGATAGAAATGTATAGGTTCAGAACTAGCCGGGGTCCATCTCCAGTTCATCAGGGGAAATGGAGTCATGAAGAAAATGGC
>ML785175.1:477466-487874 GCA_009831015.1 Picea engelmannii
TTTTATTGATATGTAGTGGTTGTTATCTTCTTGTCCTTTCCTTTCAACTTCTTCTTTCCCTCCTTGGAAAAATCTTGGTGTTTTTTATGTTTGGAACCACTTGGTTTCCCTTTATTATTACCCATATTCTCTATATATTTTTCTTTCCCATGGGCCTCATGAACTCTCCTAGGTTTAAAGAGTATCACTTGCCTCCATAAATGACTATGTAGACCACCCAAATATTTGAGGAGTGCATTTGGGTTCTTGGGAGATATACCTAACATAATAGTCATTTTTGTGAACTCAATAGTGTACTCTTATACACTCTATCTTGACTTTTATCGGAAGTAATGTCAATATATCCATTGGTCCTCTTTATACCAAATAGGGTAAAATTAGGAATTAATGATGGTTATAAGCACCTCCCACTTATTTACTAGGGGCCAATCACCCTCCAACCTAAGCATCTTTGTGTGGATTTCCTACCAAGTTAGGGCATGGCCTGAGTCTAACTTCAATTGGGAAAATGAAATCTTTTACTCTTCTCCTATGTTATGGACATTGAAATAAAATTCTAACTTATACAACCATTGATTCAACTTGACAACATCAATATCACCACGGTAGGGCTTGATGTCCACTTTCACTTCCATTTTAAATAGATACTGAGAAGAAACGATGGCACTGGAACTTGGTGTCTCTTTCTCAAGATCCTTTGTTGACTCCTTTTTTTGGGTCTTAATTGTCTCTATATTTCTCATCCAATCTAGTTTACGAGGTAGAGCTACCCCCTAAAAGGTCCAAACGTGTTCTCTAGAGTTGTCATGAGAATCTCCATGTTGTGAGAGAATTCAAGAACTTGTTCTTCCAACTTCGAAAATCTCTCCTTTGAATCATCCCATTGATTGTTATTATTGTAATTGTTCTCCATAGCTAGGGTTTTGAGTCTTCTTCGTTACACTAATTCCTAGATCCAAAAACTTCCCACAAAACCCCAAAGAAAACTACTTTGATACCCAATATGTTTTGTAATTTTCCATGGATATTCCACTAGAAGAGTTCATCAGAATAGATCTTACAATATTTATGGAGTTTCAGTAGACATTGTGGCTTGAATGGTTGCTACAAGATCTTGTACTCCCTTTGTTCTACTTCAATATCCCACTCTTATATGCTCTTCTCAACTATGGAACGATAAACAATACAATAAGAATGGACCCCCTTCTTTTCCTAGTGGTTCAATATTTAAGATAGAATGATAGTTGTCTAGGGTTAGGTTTAGGGTTTTTGCATGCCTCAAGCCCTAATTAACATTAGGGTTTTGGACTCTCTAGAATCTTATTGAAACTCCACACATGATGAGCTCTACATGTGTGAGTAATGTGAGTTGATGTGTCATCCACTTGATATCATGGTGGTCAACATGATAAGTCAACTTGCAGGAGGCATAACTTCCGCATATGGACTATGTTTGAGGTGATTTTTGCACTAATGAAAAGCTCTGGTTGTTTATAATAACATTTAGAGGATAAGAGCTAATATCAAATATTTGACCCCAAAATTGGCCATTTAAGGTCCCAAAATTGGCCATTTAAGGTCTCAAAATGGATCTAGAATGTTTTGGACCCCAAATATCCAAAACAAGACTTGCTTGTAAAATGGGCTCCATAAGCCAACAACTCCAATTTTTCCATCCAAAAAGTACCAACATAAATGACAAGTTTTGTAATAATCCATTCTAGATCATCATTCCTCCACTTATCATGTGTTTTCTTATTCACTTCTTCTTCTACTATAGATGATCCCTCATCTTCTTTAGTTCTAGATCTTGTAAATTTGAATGAGCCCCATCCCATCAGGATCCATTGGGTGGTAATTGCCCTTCTTCCAACATTACAACAATGTCTTTTTTTAATAACAACATTTATATATGTGTGTGTATATACATTTTTCCAATGTTCGAAAAAACTAACATTAACCTAATTTTTATTTTTAATTTGTAACACTTGATTTCCAAAATTTAATGAATGCAAGCCACTTTTCATATTCTTGGTTGTTGTAGAACAATTCCTTTCCACACTTTAGGAATACAAGGAACTTTGCATATTCTTGGTTGTTGCAGCACACTTCATTTTCACAATTTATGGCCTTATCATTTAGGATTCACAAGCATTCTTTGTATTATCTTTCCTTTGTCAAAGGGGATTTTTTAATTTGATGGGTGGATTCTTCAAAGCATAGTAGAAAGATTCAATTGTACTACTAGCCTTCGCGGTATGGAAATTCAATGAAGATTTTGTATAATATGAGTATGGTATGTCCAACATACTTTTGATTATGTTTAACAATATGCTCGGATGTCTTTAATAGCAGGTCGAGCCAAAATTCCTCCCCCCCAAAAAAAAAAAGAAGGAAAAAACTTTAAAAAAAAAAACCTATAAATATAAACTAAATTATCATAGGAATGAGTTGTATTTTCCCATCTATTTCACATTTCTAAGGGTAAAATTCTTTTAAAATTTGAAACAAAATGTATGTTTTCATATCTATGAGATGTATATCTCTGTATTGGAATTATATTGGGTTCTTTCAATATATGTTTTTTCTATATTTTTTTTGTTTGTTAGAAATGTGCTCGTAACCTGAGGGGTCATCATTTTTAACTATTTGCTAAGAAACCACAACCCAAGAGCATCTAAGTTGTCAAAAGCACCCGAGGATCGCATCCAACCTGGGCCTCCTGACTAAACTAACAATAAGGATATTAAATTCGAGTCGCCTAACAAACAAAACTCACACCTTAATTGATTGGGCTAGTGGGAATTGACATATTTTTTCTATATTAAATCATATTTAATTTCATATTTATATTTGAATTCTAGTACTATGCTTTATGGGAAATTTATGAATTCCAATAAAAATGCTAATTAACAATTTGTAGGTGTATAAACTCAATTATGTTTTTTATATCATAAAATTTTAGGTTTGTAAACTCAATTAAGTTTTTTATATCATAAAATTCAAAAAGTTTAGTACAAACAACTTTTTTTTTACTCTCCTCTCTATTGTGCTTTGTGTTTTATTCTATCCATAAATTTCCTTTTTAAGGATTTTATAAGAATATGTTAGATGTTTTGAAAAAAAAAAATTAAATATATTTTAATACAAAAAGGGATGGTTGTGAGGAATGATTGTTATCCTATATTTTACTTCGTTTTTTTTTGTCAATTGGGTGTAGCTTGGATGGTTGTGAGGAATGATTGTTATCCTCTCCACCCTTTAAGTTTTTTTTTTTTCGTGATATTTTTTGTTTAATTTTGCGAAGAAATTGTTGAATCTATAGATTTGAGTTGTTAATTTTGTATAATCTGAGTGCTCCAAGGGTTTTTCAACAGGACAGATTTATGTCGTTGAAAAAGAACCAAAACATACATAAAATAGTTAAACAATACCAAAATAATATATTTTTTATTTTTTATTTTTTATTAACTTTACATAAATATATAATTCTATATCATTAACTTTTTGTATTTTATTTATGTTAGCTTAATACTTTCAGGTCCAACTTTGAGTTATCATTAGGGATATAAACAAATTGTTTCATATTTTATTTATGTTAGCTTAATACTTTTACAAAAGGTCCAACTTTAGGTTATCATTAGGGATGTAAACAAGTTCCTTATATTGTGGTTGCAATAGGTTGTTAATTAAATTTTGTAGGTCAAGATTAAGAAGGCTAGATCTCATAAACACTTCCTTAAAGCTAGTTCCAATAAACTTTTGTTGGAAGTTGGTCTTATGTATTGGATTGATGATAGGCCTCTTTACACGTTTATGGATTTGGGTGCTTCAAAGATAGCTATTAGTGGTCGGGTGGGATAAGTTATGTTGGAAGTTGGTCTTATGTATTGGATTGATGATAGGCTCTTTACATGTTTATGGATCTGGGTGCTTCAAAGATAATTATTAGTGGTTTGGTGAGATAAGTTATGGTATCAACTCATATAGATCATATTATATAGTTTATGCTTTATGTTAATGTAATTTTTTTGAATTTATTATCAAGTTATGAAATTTAAGTTTGGGTTATTTATTGGAATTTTATTTAAGAAGTTGCGATTTTAATATTTTTTAACAAATAAAATGTTTTTTTGATTTAATTAATATTAGCATATTAGCAAAGATCTATTTTAATTATAAATTTATTAGGAGTTGAGAAGAATAAAAAAGAGACAAAATGCAAATATATTTTTTATTAAAAGTTTTAATGTTAAAATAAATTTATGCCAATTTATTATTTAATTATAAAAAATAAAATATTTATTTTTTTTCATTTTTATTTTGTTTAATATATATATATATATATATATATATATATAATTTATCCATTTTTAAAACTGTTATTTTATTTTACTAGCATTATGATTGTTTCCCATATGCATGAATGAAAAAACACATGGACATGTAGATCTCTTTCAACCTAAAAGGTAATAGAACCTTACTTCTCTTATTACAACTAGTGATTATTTCAGTCCTGGTATTGTTAAACAAACTAATTATTAAGTAGTTATCCATATAATTCTTGTAACAATATCTAAATATGCATAGTTTGCATTTATGATTCATGGTTGACAATGTTATAACGTTAATAAATTTATGTTGTTATTTATTTATTAGTAATTTTAAATGGTCAATACAATTATAGAACTTTTTAGTTATATTTGTTATAAAGATATATTATTATTTGTAAATTATTTTCAATGCGTTGTGATTGATTTTGCAACTTGCAAAGGGTTTTGAGTGATGTTATTGTTGTAGTATTTTCATGGATTTCAATATTAGTATTCTTGATTTTACATGGAAATTCACAAAATTAGTTTCCAATTTTTCAATGTTTAACAATATTCACAATATTAGCAATATCTACATGAAAATTCACAATATCAGTTTCCAATTCTTGGGTTATTGTACTTTTTAATGATAATTTCCATCTTTATAATCTATTTATATTTCTTGGTGTTTTTATGTGGGTACAAAAAATTTCTTGGTCTATTGTAAAAAAATTTATGATAGAGATTTTGACCATGATTACTTTGGCTTCAAAAAATAAAGAGGTCATACAGGAGAAAACCTAATGGGGTTTTTGGGGAGATGCTTCAATTTATGTTAATAAAAATATTTGTAAGAATTTATCAGGATGATATTGAATTTTTCATAAAATTTATCATTTTATATCACAATATTGGTTAACTTCAAGTAGTCTAATTAATAAACAAAATGTACTGTCAATGTTTATATGAAGAATTTGTTTATCAAAATATCAAGATAAAACTTAGTATGAAGAATTTGTTTATCAAAATATCAAGATAAAACTTAGATTATAGGAAAAATAATGTGAAGAAGATTATAGAAAAAACAATGCATCGATTTACGCATAGACTAATACTATTGGATAAAACCATTTCCAATTATCCTTGTTGAAGGCAGGGACTAATAAGCACGGCGATTTGTAAAGTTGAATAACAATCCTTTGTTAAACAGTATATTAAACAATGTATAGCATGCACGTAAGTTAATAGATTAGATTACGCGCTCTACTCTTAGTAATATTATTTATTATTTAAATAAATAATATATAACAATCAATGGAAGTAGATTAGATTCAATATGATGCCTCTCTTGATGATATTATTAGTCCCTGCGTAGCCAAGGGACTATAGCTTTCACTTGGAGGTCAAACGGCTTTGACCATGTATTAGTTGGTGCGTTTTGATCTATTAATTAATGCATTTTGATGTGGGTTGTTATATGTTTCGAAGTTTTTACAAGTTATTTTTTTATTTTTTCATAAAATTGATTTACCGTTAAAAACAATTATATTTTTTCATTTATAAAATTCGTCAAACAAAATTTCTGATTGATCCAATATTCAGTGATGTGACTTTAATACCCTGGTGTATTCCTTTTTTCCCATAAATTGTCAGATTTAAAAATTGATTTATTTTTTTTTATTTATGAGTGGCCAATTTGGCATGCTGTTTAAGGAGATAGGGAGAGAAGGAGTGGGCATGAAATGACTAGATGGTAAAAATATTTATTATATTTACATTGGGAGAAGTGAAGACAGCAATAAAATTTCAAAGTTTTTGGCCAATAAAATACAAGATAAATGAGATTTAAAATTTAAAATTAATCATTATTTTTTAAAACTTTATATAAAGGGATGTATATTTTATGATCAACCATGAACTAATAAAAAGTCAAACCTAACTCAACACTATATACCATGCCTATCTGCAGGTATAATAAAACTAATGTGATTAATAGGTCACCTGACTGCTGTTGATTTGTCACTTGACTATCTAAAACCTTCCCCTCACCGCCTCTCGCCTTTCCAATACACAATAATTCATTTCCCAGAAGAATCCATTTCCATGGAAAACCATCTTTTCATTTTCATATAGCGATTTGCAGCATCAGAAAATGAGAAGATCGTGGTTTATTTTGTTTTCATTCCTGTTTTCATTCAAACATTGTCAGCTTTGCAGGTTTCTACCCCTGCTAGACAATTGAGGAGGTGAATTTCACTGTTCCAAATTGCAAAAGAAGAGATCTTTTTCCAAAACAAATTTGTATCAAAGACAAAAACAAAAAGGGATCTGTTGAGAAAGAAACTCACCTGTTTGGCTATTTCTGGTTCTAAAATTTGTGATTGTTGGAGTTGTTGAGGTTGAAACTGAAACTGAGCATATGAATATGTCTTCTTCATTTGTCCGTACGACTGAAGGACTTGTGATGGTGGCTTCTCTTGAAGGACTTGTGATGGTGGCTGCTCTTTCTGTTGTTGCTATTGTTGTTTCTTTTGCTCTTTCTGTTGTTGCTGTTGTTGTTTCTTTTGCAATGGGGGAGACACTTCTCGTGATTGAAATTGATTCTGAATTTCTTGATTAACAGAGTGGTCTGCTGGTGCCTTTGCTTGCATTTGCATCGATGGTGCCTTTGCTTGCATTTGCATCGATGTGTTGCAGGTACAAGTAAACTTCTCATTTGCATTAATGAGACATACAAAAAATGTAATGCTTTAACGGTTATGAGTTTCTTATTATTAGGGATTCCTTTTATTTATTTTTTATAAAGCCTTTAACGCAAAATAGACACTTCACCCATCATGCACACTTGATAATGGTGACACTCCTTGAAAAATGGTGTGGCCATTAAACAATTCCAACCCATCATGATTAATGGTGAGACACATCATGCATGCCAAACATTTAAAATCTCTTGAATTTTAGTAAGGGCATTTAAAATATCTTGAATTTCAGTAGGGGCATTCAAGATCATTCAATGTTGGTCAATATTTAGCTTTTGATTTTCTTTTTAAATCTCCTCTTATAGGAGCATCGAAAGTTAGGGATGATCTTTAGTAGGGGCAGGAGTTTGATCACGGAGGTTGCAATGGATTGTTATCTCTGGAGTCTGAAATGATGGTCTAATCTATGACACAAAACAATGAGGGCATTATCGCTTTGAGATCACCTTGGGATTATTCTTAGCATCCTTTTCATAGCTTTTGTGACCTAGATTATCTCTAGAAAGTCATCAAGTTGAATTGGGATTTTAGAAATCATGACATGGCATGGAGCTAGAGCTAGAGCTATTGAAGTGGAAAATTCCTAGAACAATAATCATAACTCACAAAAAGTGGAAAATTCCTAGAACAATAATCATAATTCACAAAAAGTGTCATCCCAACCATCTTGGCTTATGTGATGATAAACGTTGGGTAAGTCTTGGCACAAGTTATAGGTGCATGTATTTCCACTAGAAAAGTTGGGAAATCCCACTTTTGGCATATTAATGTTGTTGATGGAGTTGTTTCCATTATGGTTAGTGGCTTTCTTCCTTTGGTTTATTGCCTAGATAATTCTCGATGATACTTATCAATATGGTCTATAGAAAATGGAACCACTAGAAATAAAGAATGCGGTGGGGAAAATCCTAATTCTAGATGTGGGAGTGTTTGGAAAAGATGAGTGGTGGTATTAAGGTAGTACTTGTAGTAGAATGCTTTAAATCCGATGGTGTCAAACTCGTTAACGATGAGGAAAAGGAGTTTGATGTTGTCATTTGGGAGACTGGATACAACAAGAATGTGCTTTCCTGGCTAGAGAATGTGACGAGAAAAACCATCAAGAATAGTGCCAACATATTCAAGGTTAGTGGACAACGTGGACCAATGTCAACATTATAATTTTTCCTTGTATACATAGCAATAATGTGTTACAACTTGGGAATCTCATCTTTTGTCTCTTGTCTTGGATCAAGAATTCATGCATTTACTTTTATATAGAATCCTATGTGAAAGAATTGTAGTTTAGTTCAAGTACTTTCAACACATCCATAAAGGGGCAAAGTAATTGCAACAACAACAATTATCTAGAAACAAGTAAAGGAATCCTTGAGTAGTAAAGCACATCATCTACCAAAAGAGGAGCAACATGGATCTTATCTTTTGTTACTTGCATGGTTGAGTGTGACGAAAGGTTGTTTCCATCATTTATAGCATGTTGTTACTGAGGCTATTGTTCCAAAATATAGGTTACATTCGCACAAAGAGAATAATACTTGGGAGGCATGACACAAACTCTACAATGTGGTATTGCTAACTTCTTTCAAGACTAATGTGCATAATTTATATTAAAACATTACATCATGATTTCTCACATCAATGCCTAGAACAATCCTAGAGGAACCTTCTATATCCTGGACGAATAAAGTCAAGAACATTTTGGAAAATTGTCAAATTTCAACCCCAAGAGAATTCTATTGAAAACTATATTCCAATCACTCCACTCCATCAGTGATCATACAATTAATATAAAGTATTTTTTTTCTTTATTAACGGAAGTTTGAAAAATATTCTATTTAAAAAGTTCTAAATTTATGTATAGGCCCACTTCTTGGTTAGTAATGTTGTTGCAAGAAAACAAAAGGAAAATATTATTGTATTGTAGGGATCATAGGGATCTACATGTGTAATTTTAACTAATTTTCTACTTGTGCAACAAAAATAGTGTATCTTTGCATAGGTTGAACACCTTAAGAAACCACTCACACAATCGGACCAAAGATCAATACACCAATGTTATTATGTGTTTAAAACCATTTAAGAGGGAAACCCGAGTGAAGGAGGTCGAAGGAGATCGTTGCGCTGCCCTAGCCGCCTGCGCCCTCCCGTCTGCTCCTCATGGCGTCTGGAGGTGGCCCTGAGGCCCCTCCCCCCCTTCCCCCTGAAGTCGCGGCCTTCAAGGCCCTGGTCTCTACCTCTGGTAAGCGCTCGGTCTCTGGCCCGCAGCAGAAATTTGTTAAAAAACTGGACAGTATTCCCAAGGTTGCTCTGCCTGAGGAAGAAATATGCAGATCAGCTCTGAACCTTGCAGAGAACGGTCTGATCGGTCAGTTCACCGGTTTATGGCCATCCCCGAGAGCAGTTGAAGATTGGGTCAAAAGGAATTGGCTTCCTCTGGTCAATGAAGGAATCAAGATTTATTTTGTGGGCAAAGGGTTTTTTGTTTTTTTGTTTGACAGCCCAGAAGATAGAGGCCTGATCTTCAGAAACGGGCCTTACTTCATGGGGCCCCAAGGACTTTACTTGAACAAATGGTCAACTGATTTTGACCCAGCGCAAGACGTGCCTAAGGCGGTTCCGGTCTGGGTGTGCCTCCCGCATCTTCCCCTGCATTGCTGGAATCTAGGCTCCTTACAATCCATAGGAAATGCTCTCGGAAAGTTCATCGACCAAGCCCCAAGGAAGGATCAGTATTCCTGTGCCCGGATCTGTGTGGAGGTCGATTTGGAAATAGGACTTCCCGAAGCGATCCAGCTCTCGGTGGCAAACTGGACTCATATCCAAGAGCTTGATTATGAACAGTTGCCCTTTAAGTGTCGTCTCTGCCATGAGCACGGGCATTTTGCTAGATATTGCAAAAAAAGAAGTGGGGAGTCAACAGAGAAGGAAAAGGAAGATCAATGGAAACAGGCTAAGAAGACATCAGCAAACAGGAAAAGCAACAAAAGCAAGGCGAAAGGGCCAGAGAGCAAAGTAGATAACGGAGGCACAAGTTTTCAAAACGCCGAAAGAAGTGAACCAAAGGACAAAGAGGGAGATAGAAATCCTTTTGAAGTCCCCGCGCCCCCTCCAGATCCATCGGAAGTAGGGGAGGAAGAACCATTACAGCTTGCGAATATGGAAACCCTAGACCCAGGCAACACTCATAGCATCATTCTAGGCAACATCTCTTCTCCAACATACGCAGAGATAACCAAAAAAAAGAAAAAATCCACAGAGAATACTGGGTCATCAGACGATGAATCTCTAGAAAAGTCAACAAAAAGGGTCGGACGAAGAACAAATAAGGAGACCAGA
>ML785175.1:500228-515905 GCA_009831015.1 Picea engelmannii
ATATATATATATCATGAACCATATCAAAAGAAAGGTATCCAATACATGTATACATCTTCAATCATAACATAACATGAACATATCATATTAAATCATCAACAAAGGTCATAATTTCTACCTAGCCATCATTAATAACACTAATGCTTCATGCAATATCATCATTAATATTATCATTAAGAAAGATCAATACTCACGATCTAAACAATCACATAGGTGTCTAGGTCTATCATACTCAATCATTAGTTAGATTAAAGAATGAACCCATCATCACACCTTTATCATATAAGTATCACATCAATTATTATTCATCATCAACCATAAATGATACATTCATTAGGTCGTGCATATGTTCTAAGGAAACTACATTCTAATAAGGGATCATCCCAAAAGAGGAGTCCAACCAACAACATAAAACTCAAGGTATAATCAGAGGGTGTTACATGAACTTTAGTTGGAGTACCATTTTCACAAGCTATAGAGAAAAACATTGGATGTATGTCTCAAGGAATAAGGGAATACAAGGCAAGGATCCTTGAACTTGAATGAGGAGAAAAACACTACAAGGTCAATAGGACTAGTGATGCAGGAGTATCATCAACAAAGCCCACATGGGAAGACAGCACAACGCCTAGCGCGCCTTTTGAGTAAAATTTTTAATTTTGAAAGATGGCGTATCTTAGAGAACTTCTGAGTAAATGATGAATCAGAGAAGTTTTAATGGTTGGAGGCTGAACGATCATGTAAGATCAGGGGAGATCAGATCATCCTTTATTTTATTTGATTTTGGCATAGATCGAGAACATTCACCTTAATTGTCTGTCATAGACGTTTATTGTAATAGGACTTAAGTAGTTGTAAGATTTTATTTCGATAAGATAGGTAGTTGGAGGGAACCCTAGAGGACCTCTTGTATAAGTAGATGCATTGCACGCCTGAATGAGGTTGTTGCATATTAGTAGGAGATAGTTGTTACTGAATGTAAGTCTTTTATCATAATTGTAGCTATTTTCATTTGAATTAATATAACAGAGGGATATTGACCCAATGCATGGTGTTGCTACTGTTTACAGTTTCTCATTTGTTTTTTGTTTTCATGAATGAATGAGTTATGTTGTTGAATGTATGAAACTGTGAAGTATTAGGATAAGTTTCACTTGTTTTCTCTTCGTTGAGTCCCTACAAGTTGTGCATACAGTCCGCAAGGAGTGTGTTGACAGATTCTATTTCGACTGAGAAGCTTAGAAGAGATAGCATGAAACTTCCATTTGAAAGGAGTGCAAAGGGACTGTTGCAAGGTGTGCATAGTCGCCCGCAAGAAGCTAAGTCTTGCATAAGAATCTGTTGCAGGGAGCGCACATATTCAAAATTTGACTAAGTTTCGAAGAAAACCCTCAAGAGAGCTGAAGGTTCATAGGGAAGGATATGTCAAGAGAAGTTGGAAGGAGAAATATTCAAAGGGAGTGAAGCTATGAAGGTTTAATGAGTTAACACTCAATATCCCTTCAGGAGGAAGCGAGATTGTTCTAGATTGTCAGATCTGGGAGAGGTGTGCGGTATTTAACTGTGAGTTCCTTTGGAAGTTCACAAGTCAGATGAATTGTTCCAATCAGAAGAAAACCTTTGTGAAGTCACAAAGTGTGAAGTATATCCAAGTCGTTGGTTGAAGCGGGGATACATGGCAACAGATTGGAGAAATTGGAGGAAAGAGCTCCAGAAGGTTTGCACAAAGAAAAAGGTCATTTTTCGTGAAGTCGCGAAGAGTGAGGAGATCTGGAACATCAGTCTGGAAGGACATGCATCACTAGTTCCTGAAGTGAAACTTATCTAAAGTGAAGTGAGAGGTGAATCATAGTCGTCTATCAAGAGAGACATGTGGCGCTTGATATAATATTCCGGGTATGGAGTACTTCAGAGAAGAGGAGTGTTAAGATGTGCAAAACTCCCAAAGACCGGAGTCTGAATGGATCATAGTCATCAATTGTGGGAGTGACAAGGACCATATATATTCCCAGGTGAATTCGTGATTCAGGATTCAGATGAAAAGGGTGCAGTTGTTGCCAAGAGCTTTGAACCCCGAAGTTATGAAGCACATAGGAGGTTAGGCCCTGGGTCACAGCCCGAGGTCACATGAAAAGGGGGGCCTGTGTAATTTGTTCCAGGGGCTAATAAAGGCCCGAAAGAGATAATTCATCTTAGGAGAGTAAGACCCTTGACCGGGAGGTCTCACAACCCCGAGGGAGAGTAGGGGGTTCTGCTTCAAGTGATATCAGAGCCTTAATTTTTTTTTTTAGGTAGCAGAGAGTAGATAAAGAAAATACTATGATATCGTCAATTGGTATCATAGATAAAAAGAACTCAAAGGTGTACTCTGTGAGTGAGAAAAGGTCAGCACAATGCCACCTAGGAGATGAACAGAACTACCTATAATCAATCAAGTTGTCGAAAGAGAAATGAGAGAACTATGTGCAAGGTTGGAAGCGATGGAAGAAGTGCAGATGAGAGCACCTGACGTTGGAGACGTCAGTGAGGAAGAAAATGAAGAGAAAGAGGTTGAAGAAGTTGTAGGGGGAGATGTTGTGAAAGAACGCTTACTGAAAGCTATTGTGAAGCTGGGAGCTAGAGAAAAAATAGACATCCCAATGTATGAAGGAAATCTAGATGTTGAAGAGCTACTGGACTAGATAAGGTCCATGGACAAGTATTTCAACTATGAAGATTTCGGTGAGGAAAAGAAGGTGAGACATGTTTTCACTAGGTTGAAAGGACATGCAACACTATGGTGGGATGAACTACAGGCTGACAGACAAAGAAAAGGTAAGAAAAATATTAAGAGTTGGGATAGAATGGTAGCCAAGCTAAAGGCTAAGTTCATGCCCAAGGATTATTAGATAAATATATTCAGGAAGATGCAGAACCTGAGACAGAAACAAATGACAGTAAAAGAGTACACAAAGGAGTTCTACAAGTAGAACATCAAGACTAGACAAAGGGAGATATATGAAGAGAAAGTTATCAGGTACATAAATGGCCTGAGATATGAGATCCAGGATGAAATTAGGATGATTTCGGTAAAGACAGTAGAGGATGCATACCAATTTGCACTGAAAGAAAAGGAGAAGTTGGCCAGAAAACAAAGACAACGAAGAAGAGGTAGAAGCCCGAACAGAGGTAAGGGAGTTTCCCATGATAAGATAAAGAAGCCCAAGGGTCAGGATGAGAAAACCCACAGTCACTCAGAAAGAGGAGGAAGCTCTAGGGGGAGACATCTTGGTGGAAGAAATTCTTTTTCTAGAGGAGGATAAAGAAGTAGAGGAGGAGAGATAAGATGTTATACATGTGGAAAACTAGGACAAAAATCTTGGGAATGCCCCAAAATAAAGAAAGAAGGAGGTGAAGCTCACATTTCAGAAGCACAAAAAAGGAATGTTAAAATAGAAGGTGCAGAGGATGGAAAATATTTGATGTTGAATAAGGTTCTCTTGAAGCCAGAACCAGAAATTGAAAATCCAGTGTTGAGGAACAATTTGTTCAGAACAACTTGCAAGACTAAGGACAGAGTATGCAAGGTGATCATTGACAGTGGAAGAATTGATAACTTAGTATCCACAGAGATGGTGGAGAAATTGGAGCTGGAGACAACTGTACATCCAAATCCATAAAAGGTCTCATGGTTGCAGAAACAACACCAGGTAATGGTAACTAAACAATGCCTTGTTGAATTTCAAATAGGTGGATATAGAGATGAGATTCTGTTTGATGTAATTCCCATGGATGTATGTCATGTTTTGTTGGGAATACCATGGAAGTTTGACAGGAATGTAATTCATGATGGGAGAAGGAATACTTACACTTTGGAAAAGAATGGTAGGACACACATGTTGCTGCCAATAGAAGAGAAAAAAGTAAAGGAAGAAGCCAACACAAGCATACTTCTCATGAGTGGGAAGGAACTCCTAAATGAGGTCAAGAAGGAACAAGAGATGTAGTTTGTTGTGTTGAGGAAACCCATAGTTATCCTTACAAGTACTTATGTGGATGATTTTCCTGAAGAAGTTTAGGAGATTTTGGAGAATTTTGATGACATAGTAGTGGATGAGTTGCCTAACTCATTGCCACCCATCAGAAGTATCATCCATCATATTGATTTGATACTAGGAGCAAGTCTTCCAAACAAAGAAGCATACATATTGACACCTCAAGAGAATGAGGAGGTGAAAAGACAAGTCCAGGATTTGTTGGATAATGGTTTGGTCAAAGAAATATTGAGTATATGCACAATACCAACTATGTTGAGTCCAAAGAAGGATGTGGGATGGAGAATGTGTACAGACTCAAGGGCCATAAAAAAGATCACCATCAGGTACAAATTTCCTTTGCCAAGGATGGATGACTTAATGGATTGCTTAAGTGGAGAAAATTATTTTTCAAAGATAGATTTGAAAAGTGGATATCACCAGATAAGGATGAGAGAAGTTGATGAGTGGAAAATAGCCTTTAAGACAAATGAGGGATTGTATGAGTGGCTTGTTATGCCATTTGGCCTAAAAAATTCCCCAAGTACTTTTATGAGATTGATAAATGAAGTATTGAAGGATTTCATTGGTAAGTTTGTGATTGTATATATGGATGATATATTGGTCTTCAGTAAAATTGAAGAAGAGCATTTGAGACATCTAACATTGGTTATGAAAAGACTACGACAGGAGAAGTTGTTGATAAATCTGAAGAAGTCCTATTTTATGAAGACATAACTCATTTCCTTTGGTTTTGTGATCTCTTCAAACGAATTGAATATGGATCCAAAGAAGGTCAAAGAAATCAAAGAATGGTCATCGCCAAGGAGCATATTTGAGGTGAGAAGCTTCCATGGATTATCGAGTTTCTTTCAGAAGTTCATTAGAAATTTCAGTGGGATTGGTGCACAAATGATGGATACAATGAAGAGGAGATACAATTATTTTAAATGGACAGAAGAAGCTAAGAAAATTTTCAATATATTGAAGGATAAGATAACAAAATGACCAATTATGGTCTTTCCAAATTTCGGGAAGACATTTCAAGTAAGGTGTGATGCGAGTGGAGTTGCAATTGGAGTAGTTTTGAGCCACGATAATAGGCTTGTTGCATATTTCAATCAGAATTTGAATGAGACTAAGGGGAATTAATCCACATATGATAAAGAGTTTTATGCCAAAATTCAAGCCTTGAAGAAATGGAGGCACTACCTTGTTCCAAAGAAGTTTGTATTGTGATACTCTAGATTTCAAAGAAGCATATGAAGCATGTACAAATCATGTGCTTATGTATAGAAGCCAGTGGATAGAGTATATGATTCAAGATGGATTGTTGTTTAAAGGTTTTCAAGTGTGCATACCAAGGTGCTCGATGAGAGAAAATATGTTGAAGGGAAAACACAGTGGAGGCCTAGCAGGACATTTTGGCCATGACAAGACATTTACATAGTTGAAGAATTCATACTATTGGCCAGGTATGAGAGAAGAGGTGAATTTTTTTATAAATAAATGTAATATTTTCGAGTACACAAAAGGAAAGAAAAAGAATATTGGGTTGTATCAACCATTGCCTATTCCAGGTAGGCATTGGGATGCAATAAGCATGGATTTTGTGTTGGGATTGCCACTGACACAAAGAGGAAGTGATTCCATATTTGTGGTAGTTGATATATTTTCGAAGATAGAACACTTTATCCCAAGCCAGAAGAAAAATGATGCAACACACATTGCAAATTTGTTTTTCAAGGAAGTTGTGAGACTCCATGGATTTCCCAGGAGTATTGTCTCAAATAGGGACACTTAAGTTGTTGGTCATTTTTGGAGAACATTATGGAAGAATATGGGGACATAACTGTCTTTTAGTTCAGCATATCACCCTCAAACAGATGGATAGACTAAGGTGGTAAATCTGATCTTGGGAAATTTATTGAGAAGTTTGGTCACTGAACATAATAGCCAGTGGGATCAAATTTCGTCACAAGCAGAGTTTGCATATAATGATTCTCCAAATAGAAGTACAACAAAAATACCAGTCCAGATAGTGTATGGGATGATGTGAAGAGGGGTATCATAATTGAGAGACATGGAGCAGAGTGAATTCAGAAGCGATGGAGTAGAATACTTCGCTGCAGAGATGCAGAAGCTTCATAATCAGATCAAGGAGCAGTTGCAAAACAACAATGTAAATTATAAACGCAGAGCCGACCAACACAAAAGAGAACTTCAATTTGAAATGGGAGATCAATTTTTAGCACACTTGAGGAAGGAAAGGTTCCCAATAGGAACACATAACAAGTTGAAGTTGAAGAAGATTGGACCATGAAAGATCATAAGAATATTTGGTAATAATGCTTATGAGATAGAGATGCCAGAGGATGTGGGAATACCACCCATATTCAACATTTCAGACCTGTATCCTTCCAGGGAAGATGACAAAGGAAGATCAAAATATCAAGAGAAGATTCAATGGGAGAAGCAGATGCCTATAGCAGAAAATCCACAGATGGAGAATATCATTGATCAGAGGATTGGTAAGAAGACCAGGAGGAATACCTATTTTGAATATTTGTTCAAGTGGAAGGTACACTCGATAGAATATTCTAGTTGGGTAAGTGAAGTCGATGTCCAGAAACATGGAAAGTCAGTGCAGGAGCTCATGAACAGGAGTCCATGAATTTTGTTCCTAGAGGAGTATGATGTAGGAGCATTGTTAGCAAAGCCCACATGGGAAGACAGTACAATGCCTAGCGTGCCTTTTGAGTAAAATTTTGAATTTTGAAAGATGGTGTATCTCAAAGAACTTCTAAGTAAATGATGAATCAAAGAAGTTTTAATGGTTGGAGGTTGAATGATCGTGAAAGATCAGGGGAGATCCGGTCGTCCTTTAGTTTATTTTATTTTGGCGTAGATTGAGAACAATCACCTTAATTGTCTATCATAGACATTTATTGTAATAGGACTTAAGTAGTTGTAAGATTTTATTTCGATAAGATAGGTAGTTGGAGGGAACCCTAGAGGACCTCTTGTATAAGTAGATGCATTGCACGCCTGAATGAGGTTGCTGCAGATTAGTAGGAGATAGTTGTTACTGGATGTAATTATTTTATCATAATTGTAGCCATTTTCATTTGAATGAATATAATAGAGGAATATTGACCCAACACATGGTGTTCCTACTATTTACAGTTTCTCATTTGTTTTATGTTTTCATGAATGAATGAGTTATGTTGTTGAACATATGAAATTGTGAAGCATTAGGATAAGTTTCACTTGTTTTCTCTTCATTGAGTCCCTGCAAGGTGTGCATACAGTCCGCAAGGAGTGTGTTGACAGAGTTTGTTTCGACTCAGAAGCACAGAAGAGATAGCGCGGAACTTCCATTTGCAAGGAGTACAAAGGGACTATTGCAAGGTGTGCACAGTCACCTGCAAGAAGCTAAGTATTGTGTAAGAATCTGTTGCAGGGAGTGCATAGATTCGAAATTTGACTAAGTGTTGAAGAAAACCCTCAAGAGAGCTGAAGGTTTGGAGGGAAGGATATGTCAAGAGAATTTGGCAAGAGAAATCTTCAAAGGGACTGAAGCTCTGAAGGTTTAACAAGTTAATTCTCAAGATCCCTTCAGGAGGAAGCGATATTGTTCCAGACCATTATATCTAGGAGATGTGCGCGGTGTTTAACCATGATTTCCTTCGAAAGTTCATGACTCAAAGAAATTGTTCCAGGAAAACGAAAACCTTCATGAAGTCATGAAATGTGAAGTATATCCAAGTCCTTGGTTGAAGCGGGGATATGTGGCAGCCTATTGGAGAAATCGGAGGAAAGAGCTTCAGAAAGTTTACATAGAGAAAAAGGTCATTTTTCACGAAGTCGCGAAGAGCGAGGAGATCTAGATCATCAGTATGGAAGGACATACGCCACAAGTTCGTAAAATTTGAAGAAGCGTTGAGGGGAAAGATAGGTCATTCGAAGTGAAGTGACAGGCGAATCTTTATCGTCGATCAAGAGAGACAAGTGGCACTTGATCTAAGATTCTGGGTACGGAGTACTTTCGAGAAGAGGAGTGTTAAGACATGCGAAACTCCTGAAGACCGTAGTCCGAACGGATCATAGTTGCCGGTTGTGGGAGTGACGAGGGCCATAGATCTGCCCAGGTGAATTTTCGATTTAGGATTCTGACAAAATGGGTGATGTTGTTGCCAAGAATGTTGAACCCCGAAGTTATGAAGGATGTAGGAGGTTAAGCCTTGAGTCATAGCCCGAGGTCACATGAAAAGGGGGGCCTGTGTAACTTGTTCTAAGGGCTACTAAAGGCCCGAAAGAGATAATTCATCTCAGGAGAGTAAGATCTAGTCAAGGATCTTACTCTCCTGAGTTGAATTATCTCTTTCGGGCCGTTAGTAGCCCCTAGAACAAGTTACACAGGGCCCCCTTTTTGTGTTACCTTGGGCTGTGACCCAGCGCTTAAGGTCCTATATGCTTCGTAACTTTGGGGTTCATCGTTCTTGGCAAAAACTACACCCTTTTCATCTGAATCCCAAATCGTGAATTCACCTGGGCAGATCTATGGTCCTCGTCACTCCGACAGCCGACAGTTGTGATCCATTCAGACTCTGGTCTTTGGGATTTCCTCACATATTAACACCCCTCTTCTCTGAAGTACTCCATACCCAGAATCTTAGATCAGGCACCACATGTCTCTCTTGATCAACGACTGCGATTTGCCTCTCACTCCACTTCAGACGACCTATCTTTCCCCTCATCTCTTCTTCAAATTTTGGGAACTAGTGATGCATGTCCTTCCAGACTGACGATATAGATCTCATCACTCTTCACGAATTCGCGAAAAATGACCTTTTTCTCTGCGCAAACCTTCTGGAGCTCTTTCCTCTAATTTCTCCAATCTACTGCCACATATCCCCACTTCAACCAACGACTTGGATATACTTCTCACTTTGCGACTTTGTGACGTAGAACCTCAATCCTTGGGCCAAAATCCACATAGGATCGCTCTCCTTCGAATCTATAGAACTGAATTAGCTCTTTCAGGCCTCACGGGAACCCCATGAATCTGATCCACAAGTCCTTCACAAAAACTCCACTGGTACAAGCAATGCACTAGGCATGAATCTTCACCTGTACACCGCCACCAGATATGACCGCGACCTTTTTCAAAAATGGATTTTGGGTTTCGCGACTTCGGGAATCCTGAATTCATGAGTCTCTCGACTCTTCAATCCCCGAAACCTGAAATGCCGAAATGTTGAAATGCCAAAATCTTGGTTCAAGTGACTGCTCCCTTCGTGACCACAACCCTTCTCCAAATACATGTTGCGTTTTGTGACTTCGAGGTTTCGAACATAAAGTGTCCTGGCTCCCTGTCCTCAAAACTGTCGAAAAGCCAAACCCCGAAATGTCGAATTGCCAAAATACTAGATTCCTCCGTGACCACAGCCTACTCCAAAGGTACATCGCATTTCGCGTCTTCAAGGTTTTCAATGCCAAGAGCCTCGGATCCTTGTCCTCGGATTTGTCAAAATGTCAAACTCCGAAATTCCGAAATACCCAACCTCGAAAGGCCTGGTGAGTGACAAGCTCCCCGCTTGGGTCTTGTCCATGTGACCCTGTCCCATGACCTGGTGATATTCCTCCGAACGCCTTTGTGTTTTCACGTTTCGGGATTTTACGATTCTGGCTGCAACAGTTCTTGACCC
Source organism: Picea engelmannii (assembly GCA_009831015.1). Classification (NCBI taxonomy): domain Eukaryota; kingdom Viridiplantae; phylum Streptophyta; class Pinopsida; order Pinales; family Pinaceae; genus Picea; species Picea engelmannii. The sequence goes on from ML785175.1 coordinate 509,953, forward strand.
TTCAAACTCCCGGGTCCCGAAATGCTGAAATACCACTCCAAAGGGATATCAATGGCTCTGAGCCTCCCCTGATCCAACGGCTCACCTTCTTTCAGGATGTCATGGGTCAAGAGTTTTCACTCTTACCCTTTGTATCTCCCGGTAGCCGAAATGTCGAAATGGGCCTTTTGGGGATTTCCCTGAAACCTTAACTGCTCGCCATGTATCCTCTAGTGGACGGTCACGATACTTTCTAGATTTCGTGAGACGGGACTTCTTGTCTCCTGACTCTTTCTTCTTGAACTCCCTGTATCCGAAACCCCAATGGCTTCCAGATTTCTCCCACATGTCCTCTCAACGATGGGCGGTCCTGATCTTTTCAGGACTTTGACATGTCCTCTCCCTTTGCATATACGAGGGTTAAACCTCATGCTGCTTCTCCTGGATCCAATGGCTATCGGCTCCCTATGCTAAATCTAATGGACCAGATCTGTTCTTCTGCGCTCTCTTCCTTATGCTGCCTAGAAACGAAACTCAATGGTACAAATCTTTTCCCCAGTGCCCGAATCAATGACAACTGTGCTCCCTCCTGAGCTTGTGCTTCTTCCTTCCTACCTTAGAATATTTCCAAAGTTTCAAAGGTCTCAACCTTTGATTCCTCTGTCATGAAGCCTGTATCCTTGCCTCTCTCCTGTAATCTAAGGACGTTGTCCCTCCTGAGCTTTGTCGACTCTGAAACCTCAAAGGGTTCCTAGACTTCCTTCTCCTTTCAGCTATTTCTCTGTGTGCAAAGGCACTATTCCTCTTGAGCTTTTGAACTTGAGACAAGTTTACTTTGAGCACACTCCTTGCGCTATTCCTTCTGAGCTTAATAACTTCAGACAAGTTCTTATTCGCACACTCCTTGTGCTGCTGAGTTTTCGGATAACTCAATTTGAAGTATTTCTTGAAAATAAATGCTTCACGCCCTCCTGGCATTATTCTGTTTGATGCACACCTTGTAGATACTTTCTTCACAGAGTGTTTTGTAACTCTGTAAGTTCCTTCTCCTTGAAATTTCTCCTTTCCTTAGAACTCAAAATAGAGTTCCCTAGTGCACTCTATGCACTCGCTTAATTCCCTCTTGGAAGAGCTCTATAGAACCTTCAGTGATTCTATTTTCTTGTTGAACTCGAGATAGATTTCTCCTTAATGCACCCTGTGCATTCACTCAATTCCCTCTTGGCAGAGCTTCCACAGAACATTCAGTAGTTTTGTCTTCTCTGTGTCTTCCTCTACAAAATATTCACCCCCAAGGTGTTTAACAACCTTGAGGCTTCCTCCTGAGTCTAAGACTTCCTCTGGTGTGCCCTCCTGGCACAACTCTATCCAAATTCCGTAGAATTCAAAAGTTCACTCTATGCATTGGCTTACAGAACCCACAACGTTCTGTCATGCAACCTCTTGCATGAAGCCTCAAAGAACCCAAACCTGGAATCAAAGAACTCAACAGACAACGAATTTTTTCTGTACCCTACAAATGCAAACTAACATACATATACAACATATCATTAACACATATATGGAATTTATTAACATACATAGAATAACATGCAGGAAAAACTGCTCTGATTGTATTAATATGAAATTCCTCTTTATAATGTGTTCGATCTCGGACTGCAATAGAGTCTCGGCTCTCTCTCTTCTCTTCTTCTCCAAAACTCATTCGACTCATCCGACTAATCCTACAGATAAAAATGATCTTTTTACAAAAGAGGGGCTCCTTGAGCTCTTCTCTCCATCCTCACCAACTCTCATTATTTTACATTCAATTACATTGAATGGTTGTCTAGTCCGAATCGAATCTAGATCTCAGCCTTACAACCATTTAATACAATTTTCAAACTTTGAAAATCGAGAAGGTTGCGCCTCTCTCCTCCATTGAATGCGCACTTTGATGTGTTGGCTAGCTAGCACATAGCTGGGTTGGAGCGATGATCCTACATCACTTTGAGAAGGTTGTCTTCCGATTGGCACAATTTCTTCGAATCACAAACTTCCGAAGGAACTCATGGTTAAACACCGCACACCTTTTCTATATCTGATGGTCTGGAACAATCTCACTTCCTCCTGAAGGGATATTGAGTGTTAACTCGTTAAAACTTCAGATCTTCACTCCCTTTGAATATTTCTCTTGCCAACTTCTCTTGATGTATCCTTCCCTCCAAACCTTCAGCTCTCTTGAGGGTTTTCTTTGACACTTAGTCAAATTTTGAATCTGTGCGCTCCCTGCAACATATTCTTATGTAAGACTTAGCTTCTTGCAGGATACTGTGCACACCTTGCAACGATCCCTTTTCACTCCTTGCAAATGGAAGTTTCATGCTATCTCTTCTGAGCTTTTGAGTCGAAACAGACTCTGTTAACGCACTCCTTGTGGACTGTATGCACACCTTGCAGGGACTCAACAAAGAGAAAACAAGTGAAACTTATCCTAATGCTTCACAGTTTCATACATTCAACAACATAACTCATTCATTCATGAAAAAGGAAAACAAATGAGAAACTGTTAATAGTAGAAACACCTTGCGTTGGGTCAATATCTCTCTGTTATATTCATTCAAATGAAAATGGCTACAATTCTGATAAAAGACTTACATTCAGTAACAACTATCTCCTACTAATATGAAGCAACCTCATTCAGGTGTGCAATGCATCTACTTATACAAGAGGTCCTCTAGGGTTCCCTCCAACTACCTATCTTATCGAAATAAAATCTTACAGCTACTTAAGTCCTATTACAATAAACGTTTGTGACAGACCATTAAGGTGAATTTTCTCAATCTATGCCAAAGTAAAATAAACTAAAGGACGACTTGATATCCCCTAATCTCACATGATCATTCATCCTCCAACCATTAAAACTTCTCTAATTCATCATTTACTTAGAAGTTCTTTGAGATACACCATCTTTCAAAATTCAAAATTTTACTCAAAAGGTGTGTTAGGTGCTGTGTTGTTTTCCCATGTGGGCTTTGCTGACCATGCTCTTGCATCAACTAGTATCATTGAGTTTAGAGCTTGCACCTTTGAGTTGTAGGAGGAAAAGTTGACAACATTGAGATGACTATACACTATCCTAAAATGGTTTCAATATTTGTCTACAGAGATGCTTGCATTGGTAGATACAATCAAGGATAAAAACGTACAACTATATGTTGTCTAGATGACTATGGATGAACTAAAGAAGTGGTTATTGTAAGATCAGAACACAACCCTAGACTTACCCAAAATGAAATAAAAGGAAAACTAGCTAAATTATCCAACACTAGCAAATGTCCACAAAGCAAGCACAACACTTGAAAATTGTGTATCTGTATCAACCAACAACTTCACATGCCTATACACAATTTTCAAAAAACTAATTGAATGGTGTCACCTACCCAAGTTTTGAGATATGGGTGCATCAAGACCAATAGAAACAATTTTGGTAGAGATAGAAGACTATATCCACTCCAAAGAGATTTTGATAGGAATGGTCAATCGAGTTACTAAAGATGCATTAAAAGAGCATATAGTTGGACCATCTAGAGGCGCTAATTTAATTAATTCCTTGTTTATCACACTTAAAAGAGAGATGGGACCCATCACTAAAGATGAAACGACCTATGAAGTCTCTCTAGAACAACTTATTTTTAGGAGGCCATTAGGAATCTCTTCCCAACATGAGGTTTACATGGATTATATTAAAGATAAATCTTAGGGTCAATTGTAATATTTTGAAAAATTATGCATAGTTAATAAGATATCAAAAAAGAAGAAAAACAAGGGAAGTCAAAAGGTTGTAATTGTTAAATGGGATGCACAAAGTCTCAATAAATAGTTGTAGCATGTAGACTATATATCTCCAAGAGCACCTTGTATGAAGGGCTCTTGTTTTTTATAATTTTGAGAACAATTTCAAGAAATTTTAATGATAAGAAGATCTTAGGGACATTTTTTGGAGGAGTACATGGTGTTGTGTGATGAACTTTATATGAACTACTTATGGTGTTAGTATTGTCATTTTCACAACTATAAGGTTATAATATTCATGTGTTGATTGTTTTTTTGTGAATTTTATGGCTTTACGTTTAAGTTACTTTTATGAAATTTATCGTTCTAAGATGTTATATAGATGGTTGTGAATGGCTTGTTGTTTTAGACTACTCTACTCACATTTATCATTTGTATTTATGTGTTTATTATTTTCTCTAATAGTTATTTTTTTTGGAGGTGCAAGTATGAATTGTTAATTAACCTCTATCTACTTAATTATTTTTACTCCCAGCTAGGATAGGTTAGAGTAGTTTACTTTCTGCACTTAGAGTAATTTTATACTACACAATGCATTCTATATTTCCATCACCAACCCTATTCATGTTTAGTAATGGTTGCCAAGCCAAAATCTGGATGGGTCTCCTACACCAAATGGTGTGAGGTCTAATTAGGACTTTATACCCAAAAGCACCCATGTCTATTGAAGGGTACTTTTCTCACATCAATATAAATTGATGCTAGAAGGAAGTATTGAGTTGTATGACTGATAGAAATACCTGATATTCACATGGTAAAATATCTGAAGATCCAACCCACGAAACTCAACCCAAAATTTTCCATGACACAGGTGATAATTCCAAGTTAGAAACTAATTTTGAAGACACCTCTCCTATTTTCAAAGTTCCTGAGTCTCCTCCTGAGAAATTTTACGTTGTTCCTAAACCTGAGGTTATCACTTTACAACATCTTACTTGGGAGTTTTCCCAGCAAATTGGTGAGCCACCCATAGAACCTATGCAACCCAGAAAAGGATTTTCCCATAGAATCCGCATCCAAAATCCTCAAGAAGTTCTTGTTGATTCTATAGAAGACTTGGTATAACTTTCCTTGCAAGAAATCACTCAACCTTTGGACCAAATTTCATTATCACCCCCATCGTCACCTCGACCTTCACCCCCTAAAACCAAACTAAATAGAACAACTAGTGAAATATTGAATTAGATAATAGCTAGCCAATTGGCAAAAAACCAACCTAGCCTACCGACATGGATGTTCCAAAGATATCTTAACTTGGGAGGGAAACTACATGACTTACATAAACACCTTGAGAGGATTTTACGCAATTTTTACCTGGAAAAGTCATGCATTCTCGAAGATCATATAAATAACTTATACATTATTGTAAGGTTAATGCATGTTGAACATGTAGATGTTGTCTGTAGACTATTCCCCTACACCTTTGAAAATAAAACATCTATCTAGTATTATAGTTTACTATCAAATTCCATTTGAGGCTGGGAAAATTTTGAGAGTGACTTCATTCAGAAATTCAATGAAGAGAAAACTTTGACTACTCTTTTGAAAGAGATAATAGCCATTAAAATGGAGAGAAAAGAAAGAATCAAGTATGTCAACCAATACTTCACCACCATCCTGAGTAAGTTCCCCATTAGCACTCAACCAATAGAAGTAGTAGTAATCGAATATTACACATCTACCTTGCATAAATTTGTTTACATGTTTGTCAAAATAACTGGTAAAACCACTCTAATAGGAAGTCTTGAAGAAGCCAAGAAGGTAGAAAAGGATCCCATCGATTTAGAAGGAGCCCAGTTGTTGACCAAAACTGTAGAGAAGGATCCCAACCATTTATAAGTTTTACTTAAGTCGGTCAATAATTTATATAATGAATTCATCGACCTTAAAAGGAATTCTTCAGAAGGGTCATCCACTCACAGACCATTTAGAAACTTCCATAAAAGAGGAAACAATAAACCCAAAACTCCAGAACCCTCAAATTTGAATCTAAATTCAGAGGAGGTAGGGATTCCATACTGTTAGCAACATTTCTTGTCTTGGGCGTAAGAGTATCCAGGTCTGCAGGTTGCACAACAAGCGCCCAAGCGTAGCAAAAAAAAATCTCATTTCCGGTTATCAATCAAGCAAGTGAGCAGTC
>ML785175.1:522243-539106 GCA_009831015.1 Picea engelmannii
TAAGGAGAGACCATTAGAGAAGCTACCATGTTCCTCTGGCACTAGGTAGAAAACTCTAAAATTATGATGTAGTAGGAGAGGTATCCTTAGGAGATTTATAGGCCCCCAAATCCACCCTAAATAATTACAACCTGATTAAGGGATCTATACCTAATTCTAATAATTTTTTCAAAGAAAAATTAGTATTCAAAAAGGTCACTTATCCCACCTACGATTAGGGTAACGCACCCACCCCTCAATCAAAATATTCCACCAATGCTTGTCAATCCAGCAAGACCTCAATGAGCATACCAACTGTTGGAGCATACCCAATGAAAATGAAAAAAAAGACCTGATCACCAAATATAAGATCATCGTCCATACTCAAATGCATAAAGTAGCAGCTAGGCCATGTCTCCTCCCTCACTATGATATGGTCTGGTGGGCATTAGACCATGTCGATATACCAACCAGAACCATCATCAGCGAGTAGAGGGTCACCATTGGAAATTTCAGACCCGAACAATTGCAGGCTATGTACAAGTTGCCAACCGTGTCAGACCTTACATACAATGCCGAATTTTTGGAGAATTTCAAACAGAAGGAATGTGTGCAATATGACAAGACTATGTCCAATTTAATCAAAGATTGGGTCTCACACCCTGCGAAGTTCAGGGCAGACAGTAATGGTATATATTCAATAGCTTCTCTGGAACCACAATTCAAATATATTACTATGATGACCTGCAGATTATATGGGAGAGAGGACACCACACATTTTTTCCTTCAGTGGGTGCCTCTAATTCACACGATCGTCGAAGGCTGTTCCTTCGACTGGGCTAAACTACTGTTTGATAGTTTGACCAGTCGAGTTACAGAGTATCGAGCACAGAGGGAAAGCAGAAAGATTACTTCATTCTTTATGTCTACGTATATCATGGATGCTGTGTGTTTTTTGACACCTTTTCCCTTGATGAGTTGGAGCTGGACTCCATCAGAGGCTGAGCCCATCCACGTCTACCATTCAAAGTTGTGGGAAGACAAAGCCTCAGATTTTGTGTATGAAATATTTAACTGGGTGATGGTACCGCTGCATGTCACTATCTTCGGCCACCCGCCACCCAAGATATTAGACATTATCATGGTAAATCTGAGTAGTATAGCCGACTGGTACGTGGAAGCATAATTTTCATATCTTAGGGTTTTCGGGGCTTCTGTTCCTCCAAATGCCTTGCCATTATTCATACCCGATAGGCTAGGTTTCCATGAGGTTGCCAGACAAACTGTAATTAGTGGCATAAGCAAGGAGCTTAAGGGATATTCTAAAAAGATATGGCCACCTTTTCCTATTCATCTACATTCCTATTCTTTGTTAGATTTTGGGTATGCTAAAGTTGAAGCAGTAGCCCTGGAGGACCTGAAATTGATTCATGTCGAATTCAAAAAGCATGATCCACAGAGGGTTGTAAGTAATCACTTGGCCAGTTGCGGGCTTAAAAGGTTCGAACATGAAAATTCACCCTCGGATGACATTTTTTGAGGCACAAGATCTTATGTCGAGGTTTTGGCTCGGATGTAAGCCCTAGCACCCGAAGAGAGGGCTGATGTTTTAAAATTCCAAGAACATCGATGGAGTTGTCTTCCCCCAGTATTGTGGGGTGAGAATCCAATTATAGCAGAGGTGCAACAAAAAGAAGCCGAAGGCTCTAAAGATACAACACCCAGACGAGAAAAACACCAGGATGGGGGAGAGAAAACTAGGAGTCTGAAACTAGAAATAAAGACTCCTGATTCGCCAAAAAAACAAACTCCAGTTACCACTCCAGGCCATCTAGCTAAGAAAATCATAGATCCCATCACCTCCATTACTCCCTTACAGTCAACTTAGGGGAACATAGACGCAGGGTGGATTTTTAATGAAGAGTTGAGACCTATAAGGATGGAAGAGCTCCCTCCAATTGAGTTCTTTTTCAATAAGAAGAGAAAGTTTGTGGTAAAAAGAGAATTCTATCAAGAAGCAGGATCAACGGTCAATAAATTTAAGGTGTTGACCGATGGGAAAGATAAGAAGAAAGAAGAGTTTGCGACAGAAATAGTCGGGACATTAGGGGCATATGCTACAGCAAACCAATTTTCAGTCGGGGTTTTGAAAAATCAGCTGAAGTGAAAAAATCACCTCATCAAAACCTTAGAAGATAAACTAGCCATAGCAGAAGAAGCTGCTAAAGACCAGGCAAACACGGGAATTGAACAAGTAAGGATGGCCGATAAAAAGGAAATTGAGTTGCTCAAAGCTAAGCTCGAACAAGAAGATCTGGTAGCTTAGACCAGTCAAATATACGTAGGCCAACAAAGATACTTGATAGGGAAGCTACAGGTTAGATTAGAATTCGTCGAAAGCCAAGTTATAAATATCGGGATATTCCAGTCCCAATCTATGGAGATTCGGAGTAGGGTTTCTGCAGCCCAGCAAAGTTTACTTGCAAAGGTAGAGATGATTCAGGAAAATTGTCTTCTTATTGATCGAGTATCAGAAAAATTATCTATCAGAGAGAGAGAAGCTGGAGTAGCTCGGGTCACATTTCAAAAGGCTGTAATAGCTACAACAAACAATGAATCAGAAAATAGTTCCGAGTTTTCCATTTTAGAACAGACCTGAGGTAATATTTTTTTGAAAGAATGGGAACGTAGCATATCAGAAGGCAAATTGCAAGCCAAGAAGGTAAGGAAGTCTTTTGAAGAGGTTTTCAGTTTTATAGATGGAAATCTGTTAGGCATTTATAGCGAGAGTAATTTTGAAACACTGAGCCAAATGAATATGGAGAAACTCTTGCTTGATATAAATGAGAAAGAAGAAAGAGATTCGGCCGAAATGTCACAAGTAACTCTGGTAGACATAGTTCAAATAGATAAATGGATTATTAAACCAAGTGTGCAATTGTGCGCTACTAACACCCTAGACCGACAGATGGAAGAAAGGCTTCCGCAATTAGTCAGAGATTGTTACATTTTTTAGGCCAATTGTCAAGCGGAGCCTTCAAGGTTGGTATTTCGACTGGTGGAAAAATGTGTCACTTGTACTGAGCATGCGAGAGGGCAAGCTTCTAGTATGAAATAAATACATAGGATAAAGAAATGAAACGATTGATATCCTTCTCATTGTAATTGAAAATCCTGGAACGATTGGGATTCCATCATATGTAATTTTGTATAAATATACAATTGAAGGAAGAAAAAAAGACTAGACCTTTTTGGGTCAATTGTAATAGATATTTTTCTTCCTCGAGAGTTAGTACAAAGAAAATCCGAATATTCTCGATTCTATCAAGACTGTGTTATGAGTTTGTTTCCTTGTATTTCATATTTCATTTCATTTCATATATGTATCTGATGAATGCTTCACTATAATTTAGTACAACCTCTACTATAGTGAATAAATTCTAGTTTTATATATTGTTTACCATTTTTCCTCTGTACCGGCCATCAGCAGGTATAAGACTAGTGAACATTTTAGATTTCTATATATATTTTATGCTTCATCAGGTTATTTCTTTATCTTTTTTCTTCTTCTGTTTATAAGTGAGATTCTCCCTTGATAGGAGCCTTACATGATAGACAGCTTAATGTTTTTCTTACACCTCATACACATTTATTAAAATATAACTCAGTTATGGGAAAGGGCCTTTTGTTTACATCCTGGTTTCACCATCGAAGCTATAACTCTCCTTTATACGATCGAAATCGAGACAACATCTAAAAATTTCTTTGAGATTTTCTTATCATTATGTTCCTCTATGACTGTCCCTGTGAGAAGATAGCCTAATATTGAACCCGGACTATCAGATCAAACACATATTGCCTTGAATATTTTTGATACTATTCTTAAAACAACCACTACCTGAGTAGAACTGGAACGTTTGTGGGCAGCGATTGAAAGGGACATAAGCATCCAAGAATAGTTGGAAGCTAGACAACAACCTAGAAATCAACCCTAGCTTCCCTTGCCGAAGGTTGACATTTATTCCTTCTCTACCCCTTACTCACTTTCGGATGCCTAGAAACTGTACTTCTAAGCCTTAAGTACATACTTTGGAACAAAATATTTTTGGCACCGTTGTCGGGGACCAAAGTTACGAATTCTTTTTCCCTGGGAAAACAACATTTTTTTTTTTCGTTGAAAGTGCCACCCTTTGATAGTGAACAAAGAGTGAAAACCTTTTAAAGGCTTTCCAATCTTTCACTTGGCGAATCCATGATTAATAAGCTGGCATCCAAACGAAGGAATACTAGGCAAAACCTGGATGGTAAACAGACCACACCCGTTACCAATCCTGAAAAGATTGTAAAGGCGAGAGGCTCTCTTAAGCCGACCCCTGCAGTCTATCAGCTTAAATACCCACAACTGAAGACCAAGAATTCTTCTGAACCTTCAACTTCATGCATCCCTCTTTTCGAAACTAAATATCTAACATCAAATTGCTCTGAAGTTAGAAGTGAAACCCGTCCGATAACCTCTATATTACACAAAGGAAAAAGTCTTGTAGAAAATTCATCTGCTATCGATATATCGTCGACCCTTCAGTTAAATTTCATGACCTCACCTAGTCTCGAAGAATATTTCACACATCCAGTTTCCACACCCATTGGTTCCCCTGACTACATCTCTTGCAAGTCCAAAGAGCCAAGCCCTCACATCCCTTACCATCCATCCTCGAATTTTTCGCCCCGCGAAGAAAGTAAAGATTCACTTTTAATCTTCCAAAACCCCCTTTACAACTTTCCACTAATAACGATGGCAGCCACTGGAGGAGGTGGTGGGGGTCCTCCTAGAGGAGTAGGTGGAGGTGTTCCTGGGGAAGGAGCTGGAGGCCAAGGGCCTGCCCCCCCCTCCCAGAGTGTTTTCTAAAGTGGCAGCAAGATACGCTCCTTTGGTAATGCCCGTTCCTCTGCACGACCTTCCTGAAAATTATATAAAAAATTTGCCAAAATTCACTGGGGAAGGAGATTTGACTGCAGCCAAACACATAAATTTCTTTGATCAATTCATAGACATCCTAGGTCTCAAACATGAATATGTGTATTCGAGGCTTCTCGTCCAAACCTTCGAAGTTCATGTCCGAACTTGGTTTCAGAGTCTACCTGCAGGATCTATCTTGTCCTATGATGCCTTGGAAGATGCTTTCCTTAGACAATGGGGCAAAAGAAAGGACCACCTATACTATTTAACCAAGTTTGCGTCTTTAAGAAAAAAGAATTCAGAAACAGTTATGGAGTTTATTCAAAGATTCAACAAGCTGTATAACAAAATCCCAGCTGAGGTTAAACCATCCCAACCCGTAGCCAAAGTAACTTTCGCAGGGGATTTCGAACCAGATTTTGCACTTCTTTTATGAGAAAGAAGGGGATCTACTCTAAACCGAATGCAATATGACGTTGTAGAAATTGAGTCAAATATGATGGCTTCTGGTAAGTTAAAAGCTAAAGTAGAAGCGGGAAACCAAGAAACTAGATGCTTTAGAGAACAAGCAGGACCGTTAGGGTCTAATAGATACACAGATGACAAAGTAGATGATATGGCTAGGGTAGTTAAGGAACTGTCTAATAAGATATCCATAATGGATCTAGAATAGGATAAAGCCGATTCTTTCACCAAAAAGGATTTCAAAAGGAATCCCAATCCCCCAAATCAGCAAAGACAGATAAAAAGAGAAGATCAGAAAATACAAACTCCCCTAAAGAACAAAAATTTTATAGGAGCGAATGATCTCCAAGATTTCAGAGATTCAGATGATGATGTCACAAACTTGGGTGATGACTGCACACAACCTTATCTGACTAGAGAGGATTATGAAAAATATCTAAACACTCAACAATCGTCTATTGAGGGTGAGGAAAGAGATCATATTGACCTTTGTAGTTATCAAGAAGAAACCAGTATGATAATGGCCGAGGTCCAACCTAGGTATAACTTGAGATCTAAGGGTAATCCCATTTCAACTACTCAACCTAAGAAAATTCTCCCAAGAGGTCAAATTTATGAGCCTACCCCAGAAGAAACCGTGTTACCTAACAATAAAGCGAAAGTAGTAAACGTGCAAGAACCTGAAGTAGAAAAGGTTGAGACTAAAACACAGGAAACCAAAGCAGCTAATACAAATACACCTTTAACCAAGATCATGAGAAATAAGGAAGTCCAAACAAATAAGTTGGAAAAGAAGGATTCGGAAGTCCCAACTAGAGAAACAGACAAGGTGAGTAGAGTTTTTCAGTTTCAAAAATGAGATAAATAAAATTAAGATACCAATTCCTCTGGTAGAGTTAGCGAAAAACCCAGTTTATCAAAAGCAGATCACCAAAGTGATAGGCATTTCAGAGCTAGAAAGCCAATATAACATTTTGAACCTGGAAGATGATAAGCCCAACATCACTTTTGGTCCACAGTTTGAAGAAGCCAAATACATTGTTGCTCCCTTTTATATCACCTTAAATGTATATGTTCAACTGCTACATAATTGCATGCTAGACTCTAGAGCCTCGCATAACGTGATGCCTAAAATTATTATGGACAAATTGGGTCTCCAGATCACCAGACCTTATGGAGATCTTTACTCATTTGATTCGAGAAAAGTTAAGTGTATGGGAATGATAAAGGATTTAGTAGTCACCCTGGCACAAGTCCCAGTTAAGAGCATCTTGATGGATGTGGTCATTACTGATATTCCCCCCAAGTACGACGTACTGTTGTCTAGGTCATAGGGAGCCAAGCTAGGGGTTCTCTTCAACTGGATATGACGTATGCCATGATTCCTATGTTTGGTGGGAAATTTACTCGATTATACAGGGAGACAAGGTTAGCATATACAGTAAGCGACCCCCAAAATCTGAACAATTTCCCTATTTACATTGCAGATCAAGATTTAGGAAATTGTATCTTATCTTTTGATGAAGGTTTAGATGGTTGCATAGAGGAAAATGATATAGAGCATGAAGAGTCAGGTTACATGACCGAGGATACATGTAGCACCGGTATCTGGAATATGTTTTTTGACGGTGCCTTGTCTTGCGAAGGGGCTGGTGTAGGAGTGATTTTTGTGGCACCTAAGGAAAGGTTCGTTGTCCTTTTTTCTTACAGACTACAATGGGATATAGATTATACTAACAATGTATGTGAATACGAAGCCTTGGTCTTAGGATTAGATGCTTCTAGAAAACTAAAAATAAAAAATATAGAGGTAATGGAGATGCGGAGTTGATAGTCAAACAAATAAATCGGCAATACCAGGCTAAGCATCCCAGATTAAGAGCATACAAAAATTGTGCCTGGGATCTAATGGATAACTTTTTCTCGTCTGTAAATGTTCACTTGATCCCACACACAGAAAACTTACAGGCAGATGCATTAGCTAAAGCAGCTTCAACTTTCACTCCTCCTACAACTTTTAAACTGAAGTATCACATAGAGATAAGACACAAACCATCTATACCAAATAATATCCAACACTGGCAGGTTTTTGAGGATGATGAACAAATTAAGAAGTTTCTTGAAGCAATAAGTGAATTTTTCGAAACTCATGCAGATCAAGAAATCCAGAATGACCATATATGGATCATGCAAGAAGGGGAGGGAGGACCCTCAAGCTTTCCAAGACAAAATCGCAAATCATCGCATGTTGGTCCTAAAAAATAACTAGATTCTGAAAGGACTGATCCCTCTGGAAAGACTATTTGATCAAAACGACATAACTGTAAAATCCACCTTAGAACCCCAACCAGAAGAGGTTGAGGACTATGACATAGGAACCAAAGAAGAGTCCAGGATGGTTAAAATATCTAATCTCCTCCCCCCTTAAATAAAAGGCAAGTATAAGGACCTACTCAGACAATTTAAAGATGTTTTCACCTGGTCTTACGACGAGTTAAGAACCTGCGACACTACCATGATCGATCACAAGATACCTCTAAAGTCTAGGGTCAAACCCTTTAGACAAAAGCTTAGGCAGATCAACCCCATTTTATTTCCTATGGTCGAGAGAGAAGTGAAGAAACTTTTAGAGTTGAAAATTATAGTACCTCTGAGATATTCCGACTGGGTGGAAAACCTGGTTCCGGTTAGAAAAAAGAGTGGGGAAATTAGACTGTGCATGGATTTCAGAAATCTAAATAAGTCTTCTCTTAAAGACAACTATCCACTGCCTAAAATGGATCATGTGTGGATCATGTGCTAGAAAGGGTAGTTGGGGCGAATATAATGTCTATGATTGATGGTTTCTTTGGATATAATCAAATTTCCATGAACGAACAAGATAAAGAAAAAACAACTTTTACTACCCCTTGGGGTACGTTCATGTATGATAAAATGCCTTTTGGTTTGATGAATGCAGGAGCCACGTTCCAACGTGCTATGGACATCACTTTTATCGGAGAGAGGGATACGTTCATAGTCATCTATCTCGATGATTTAACGGTTTTCTCCAAATCCGACGAAGAGCATTTGGTACATCTTAAACAAACATTTGAAAAATGCCGCAGGTTTGGTCTGTCCTTAAACCCTAAGAAATCACACTTCGCCATGCAAGAAGGTAAAATTTTGGGTCATATTGTATCTAAGGATGGAATTAAGATTTATCCTAAGAGGGTTGAAGCGATAGACACTATAAACATTCCTAGAAATGTAAAAGAAATTCAATCTTAGGAAAAATATTTTTTTTACGAAGATTTATCCCAAATTTCATTGATATTGTAAAATTGATCACAGATATGCTGAAAAAGAACAACAAAGTAAAGTGGACAACAGAGGCCAAAGTGTCGTTCGCACACATTAAGAAATTCATAGCCGAGGCACCTATATTGGCAAGCCCCAATTATCTAAAATATTTTCTTATTTTCTCATTTACCTCTGAGCACATGATTGCTACGGTGCTCCTCCAAAAGAATCAAGAGGGTTTTGAACAACCGATCACCTTTTTCAGCAAGAGTCTCAGAGACGTAGAACTTAAATATGATATAATAGAAAAACAAGCGTATGCCATGGTAAAAGCACTGAAGGAATTTAGAACATACGTATTACACTCCAAGATAATCGCGTACGTACCTACAAGTTCTGTGAAAGATATTTTGGTACAACCCGACAGTGATGGGAAAAGAGGACAATGGCTTGCCAAGATTCAAGAATTTGACCTGGAAATCAAACCTACTAAACTGATAAAAGGACAAGGTCTGGCCAAACTTTTGGTTGAATCAAATCTCAGAGCTATGGATATAAACTACCTGTAGGAATGTGAGGAAGACATGAACATAAATGAGCTTGATGAATGAACAAATGCAATTAAGATCGAAGAGAAGTTCATATCATTAGAATGGTACATAAACACAGTATCCTACCTGCTGACTCTAAAATGCCCAAGTGAACTATCGCCATAAAAATCCAGGACTTTAAAGCTTCATGCGGTTAAGTATTGTATTGTCGAAAATCAACTATATTGGAAAGACCCACTTGGTTTCTTGTTAATCTTCTTAGTCGAATCGGAAACACAAAGGGTTATAAGTGAATTTCATGAAGGAGTGTGTGGAGGACATCACGCTTGGAGGGCCACAGCTTACAAAATTATGAGGGCTGGGTATTACCGGCCAAAAATTTTCTCAGACATTAACGACAAGGTCCGAGCATGTAACCCTTGTCAGTTATTTGCAGGCAAACAGAAAATCTCGGCGCTAGCTTTAGTTCCGGTCAAAACTGAAGCCCCTTTTCAACAATGGGGGCTATATTTTATAGGAGAGATTAATCCACATTCTAGCACCCAACAAAAGTGGATCTTAACTACCACGGACTACTTTACTAAATGGGTGGAAGCTATTCCAACCAAAAGGGAAACTGACTCGGTGGTAATAGATTTCTTAGAAGACAATCTCTTGTCAAGATTTGGCTGCCCCCAAAAGATAGTCACAGATAATGCCCAAGCTTTCAAATCTATGGCTATGATCAGCTTCTGCCAAAAGTATAATATCTTTCTTGGCCATTCTACAGTGTACTACCCCCAAGGAACTGGACTGACCAAGTCATCTAACAAAATCCTGATCAATATAATTAAGAAAGTGTTGGAGGAAAACAAAAAGTCTTGGCATGTGCATTTAAAGTACGCCTTGTGGGCGAATCGCATAGGCACTAAAAAGTATATTGGCATTTCCCCTTTTCAGATGGTATATGGGACAGATGTGGTGTTACCTATAAATCTATCACTTCCGGTGATGAAATTATGGCAAGATCAGAAAGAAGAACCTAATCATGTAACTAGGAGGATAAATCAGCTAATTGAGGTTCAACAACATAGAGTCGAAATAGATGAAAGGTTGCAGAGGTACCAATATGACATGAAGGAATTATTCAACCATAAGGAAAAGGATAGAGATTTCCTCTCAGGTGATTTAGTTTTAAGGTGGGATGCAAGGAGGGAAGAAACAGTGAAACATGGTAAATTCGAACACCTCTGGTATGGGCCATTTAGAGTCTCAACTCTCAAAGGAAAAAATTCTTTCCTACTAGAAAATCTAGACGGTGAAATCCTCAATGCCCCTATCAACGGGCGTTACCTGAAGCATTATATGACATAAGCAGTCGCCAAAATAAATAAATAAATTTGATTTTAGATTTGTATATTCATATATAGAATTTTTTACATATGTATATATATTTCATTTCACATTGCTCTTTTGATTTTCCTTTCTTTTTGTAAATTTTCGATACCTTTCAAAAAATCCTCGTTAACATTCATATTTTCCTCTTTACAGGTTTCCAGCTGCAAACAAGACGAGCAGGAGAAGTACACAGAAAGTCGTGTATCAGAAAATCAATTGGCTTAAAGAGGTGATATAAAAAGATTTTTTAATATTTTGGAAAGAAAATGAAACGGTAAGGTAAAGGTGAGATTTCCTAAAAGACTTGTATTGAAGGGCTCTCAAATAAAACCAAGATAACCTCATAAGATACAACAACATCATTTGAAACTAATAAATAAAATAATATTTACATGGTTAAGCGTTTACGAAAAAGTAATATGAAATAAACAAGTCACTCAAAGTAAAGCACCCCCGAAAAAAAATTTCAAGAGTCAGTTTTAATTTTTTGACCTCTGTTTTTCAGTTCATAAATCTCTATCTGTCACCCTTTTCTTTTTTCGGGTTTACCTTTTGAAAATCCTGCATCTTTTCGTTTTCGCATACGTAGGGAGAAGAGATTACGTTTTAACCTCAAGAGCTTCAAAGCAGATTGTGGAAAGAAGGCGGGTCTTCACAATTCCTCGGTCCCTTACTAAAAAAAGCGATACTTAAGTGATCCTGACTTTTTTAAGTTTTTCAATAGTTTCGGAAGATTGAGGCTTTCTCAAATAGGAATTTCCAAAAAATTAATTTTTCCCTATCTCCCTATGAACGATGGTGTTGTGGAAGTTAAGGAAAGGTAGGTACCGAGTAATCAAAGTAAGTTGACAGACCTATAATGCAAAATATTACACAGATATCAGCCCTGATACAAACTGATTGCCCCCATCTTCACACTCTAAAAAGAAATTATAAGGTAGGTGGTGAAAGGAAATTCAGAAATGATTGCCTCCATTTAGTCCAAAAAGATGATGAAAGGAAATTCAAAAATGATTGCCCTCGTCTCAATATTTAAATGAATAAATATATTTCGAAGTGGTGAAAGGAAATTCAGTAAAAAGGGCCAGATAACTTCACCGTGGTACTGAACAGGCTCGTTGGCAGTGAAGCAATATCTGAGATATCTGTAAGGCTGTTATACATTAATATCACTCTACTCTGGTAACAATTTTTTTCAAAACACGATCTACATCCCAAGTTCAGACAGGGCTTCCTAATTAAAAACATATAATTTTCTTCTTTTGATGCAAGCCGATAGCCACAAGATCTGTTGGGTCTTCTAGAACTGTTTTGATTATCTTAATGCAGACCTGAATTCAGTAACGGGAAGGAGAAATTCATGAAAGAGTCTACAACTAAGTTTAAAAAGTATCTGAGTTTTGAAAAGATTTTCAAAGGTAAAAAACGAAGTCCCTTTCCCCTTCGGTATCTTGTTCTAAGGAACATTTTCACTAGATTAAAGCCTTTGACTCCATTTACCCAATATAGGCACGTGGTCTAGTTTTCTTCTTGTCTTGTAGGAAAACGGGATCCCTAGTTGGAGCCTATGTTGGAGCAGCCTTTGTTTTTTAGCATGTTTTAATTTTTTTATCTTAATGCTTGAATTCGAAAGCTGGTTTTCATTTTTTCTCTATCTCCCCCAAAGTTTCAGAAGTCCCATCACGCAAGAAACAATAGTTATCATACTCTCAAGGCAAGTTCTATTTTTCGTTCAAATGGTTTTCCCCTTTCTTACCTTGAGATTTCGTATGTCGTGTGTTATAGATCACATAGTTCACAAGTCCCAAAGAGAGAAATGACGAAATAAATTTAAAGTTTTACCCAGGTCAGTAGCGAGAGTAAAGATTTTCTAAACTACGGTTAAGCATCATCGAGATTTCATGTCTCAGCATTTATTAACTCCAAAAGTCTTACTATCATAACCCCAATATCCAAAGTCGCAAGACTCTTGTTTTACTCTTGGTTGAGTTCTATCAGAGGTTCGCAACTCGGCGTGTTGTTCCCTCAAAAGATCTACTTTCAAACCCCCAAGTCACAAAGCCGTGATATATTGTAAAACAAACTAATTAAGCACTTAATCCAGTTTTATCCCCCAATTTATTTAAATCATATCGTCGTGATCTCGCGATTTCGCAACTCGGAATACGAACCTTCCGGAAGCTATACCTTCCTTCGAAGCTACGAGTCAGGAAGTCACAATATAAATAGCCACATAATTAATTAAACGCCTAATTATGGTTACGTTTTTTATTAACCAAAGCTAATTATCACAATCTCGGGTCTTAGAGGTCCAAAGGGTTAAAGCGAAAGCTCCCAATAAGGCAAGTGCCAAAAGATTAATTAACATTTAAAAAGGCTTGATTAATTAAGCTAATCCAACATTTCCCGTGTTTTAATAAGAACATTAATGTGCACAATCTCTGAGGAAATTTTAAATTTTCCTTGCGTCAACTTGCATTACCAACTGGCAAAATCTAGGAGATTACTTGGAAATTTGGCGAATCGACAGGTAAGGATTTGGTTTTATTTGTTAAATTTATAATTAAGATCGATTTGATCATTCTGTTCCTAAGGACAACCTAGTTTTAAATGGTCGAAGGCATGGACCTTTTATTTGTTGTTGTCACAAATTTCATTCTTGTTCTACATAGAGAAAACCTTTCTAGAGTGAGCTAATTTATGTATGTATACATATTGTTATCGCAGGAGAGCTAAAGTAGAATCCCCCACCATGGCCCCGTGAAAAGAGTCTAAAGCCACTGTTGAGGTTTCCGGACAAGGTTCAGACAACGTTTCTAATACTTCACCTCGAAGTGTCGACTCTGTCAGGACCTAGTCCTATATTTCTGAGGTTCTACAGTCCGAATTGGTAGATGTTTTGGATGATTCCAGTGAAAATGAAAAAGACGACCTGATCACAAAATATAAGATCGTCGTCCAGGCTCAAATGCATAAAGTAGTAGCTAGGCCACGTCTGCTCCCTTACTACGATATGGTCTGGTGGGCATTAGACCATGTCGATATACCAACCAGAACCATCATCAACGAGCAGAGGGAAACTATTAGAAATTTCAGACCCAAACAATTGTAGGCTATGTACAAGTTGCCAACCATGTCATACCTTACATACAATGCCGAATTCTTGGAGAATTTCAAACAGAAGGAATGTGTGCAATATGACAAGACTATTTCCAGTTTAATCAAAGATTGGGTCTCACACCCTGCAAATTTCAGGGCGGACAGTAATGGTATATATTCAATAAAAGTAGTTGGACTCCATCAGAAGCTGAGCCCATCCAAGGATGGCCAATAAAAAGGAAATTGAGCTGGTCAAAGCTAAGCTCGAACAAGCAGAGATGGTAGCTCAGACCAGTCAAATACAGGTAGGCCAACAAAGAGACTTGATAGGGCAACTACATGTTAGATTAGAATTCGTCAAAAGACAATTTATAAATATCGAGATATTCCAGTCCCAAGCTATGGAGATTTCGGAGAAGGGTTTCTGTAGCCCAACAAAGTTTACTTGCAAAGGTAGAGACGATTCGGGAAAATTGTCTGCGTATTGATCGAGTATCAGAAAACTTATCTGTCAGAGAGAGAGAAGCTGGAGCAGCTTGGGTCGCATTTAAAAAGGCTGTAATAGCTACAACAAACAATGAATCAGAAAATAGTTCCAATTTTTCCATTTCAGAACAGACCCGAGGTAATATTTTGTTGAAAGAATGGGAACGCAGCATATTAGAAGGCAAATTGCAAGCCAAGAAGATAATAAAATCTTGTGAAGAGGATTTCGGTTCTATAGATGGAAATTTGTTACACATTGATAGCGAGAGTAATGCTGAGACACTGAGCCAAATGAATATGGTGAAACTCTCGCTTGATATAAATGAGAAAGAAGAAAGAGATTCGGCCAAAATCTCACAAGTAACTCTGGTAGGCATAGATCAAATAGATAAATGGATTATTAAACCAAGTGTGCAATTGTGTGCTACTAACACCCTAGACTAATAGATGGAAGAAAGGTTGCCGCAATTAGTCAGAGATTATTACATTTTTGAGGCCAATTGTCAAGAGAAGCCTTCAAGGTTGGTATCTCGGCTGGTGGAAAAATGTGTCACTTGTACCGAGCATGCGAGAGGGCAGGCTTCTGGTATGAAATAAAGACATAGGATAAAGAAATGAAATGATTGATCTCCTTCTCGTTGTAACTGAAAATACTAGAATGATTGGGATTCCATCATATGTAATTTTGTATAAATATACAATTGAAGGAAGAAAGAAAGGTTGGACCTTTTTGGGTCGATTGTAATAGAGATTTGTCTTCCATGAGAATTAGTACAAAGCAAATCCGAAGATTCTTGATTCCGTCAAGACTGTGTTATGAGTTTGTTTCCTTGTATTTCATATTTCATTCCATTTCATATATGTATCTGATGAATGCTTCACTATAATTTAGTACAACCTCTACTATAGTGAATAAATTCTAGTTTTCTATATTGTTTACCATTTTTCCTCTGTATCGACCATCAACAGGTATAAGACCAGTGAACATTTTAGATTTCTATATATATTTTATGCTTCATCAGATTATTTCTTTATCTTTTTTCTTCTTCTGTTTATAAGTGAGATTCTCCCTTGATAGGAGCCTTACATGATAGACAGCTTAATGTTTTTCTTACACCTCATACACATTTATTAAAATATAACTTAGTTACAAGAAAGGGAATTTGGTTTGCATCATGTTTTCACCATCGGAGCTATAGCTCTCCTTTATACGACCGAAATCGAGACAACATCTAAAAATTTCTTTGAGATTTTCCTATCCTTTTGTTCCTCTATGACTGTCCCTGTGACAAGACAGCCTAATATTGAACCTGGACTATCAGATCAAACACATATTGCCTTGAATATTTTTGATACTATTCTTAAAATGGCCACTACCCAGGTAGAACTGGAACGTTCGTGGGCAACGATTGAAAGGGACATAAGCATCTAGAAACAGTTGGAAGCTAGACAACAACCTAGAAATCAACCCTAGCTTCTCTTGCCGAAGGTTGACATTTCTTCCTTCTCTACCCCTTACTCACTTTCAGATGCCTAGACACTGTACTTCTAAGTCTTAAGTATAGACTCTGGAACAACACCAACCACATGGATTATGGAATACATTGTCACTGAAGACATGAAGAAAACCAAGGAAAATGTTTCCATGTATGATACATGTATTGTTACCCCCCATGCCGAGGGGTAACTGGAGGATATCATGTCTCGAATACTACAATGGAGAACATGATATACACCATGATGATGATGATCAACATGTCTACACATGGAAACCCAACAAACCCCCTCATTTTCTTCCTAGTTGGATCAACCAAGGCTTATCACTTTCAAGGAACCTAGAGTATGGGAGATGGTAAGATATTGTGGAGATGAGGTATGTTAGTCCTTTCATGCAATTTTTTTTACTTAATTTGTCAGGCATGTGGATGAATATATTTGGTTGAACTTGGATAATGGATCACTGATTTTGGAAATTATGTAATTTGTCTTGTTTCACTTTGGTTTTCATCTTCTGTACCCTAATCTAATGTTGTCACCACCTAGGGAAAGGGGGTAATACTTGGGGCCCTCCCAAGGGCAACGCTCTGCTCCCAATTATACTTAATACTTTCCATCTTGAATCCTCTCATACTATACTAAAATTCATTTATGGTCCATTCTCTCATGAGAAGAGTGGTTAAAGGCCTAGAAGTTGTTTCACAACTACTATAAAAGAATAAGAAAATGATGCTAGAAAAGAAAGTGAACATAACAAAGAATTACCACCAAAATATAGTCCAACTTGAGCTCTACTCATTCAGTGCTCACCCCAGACCCAAAAAAAAGGTAATGCTAAAGCTTGGAAAACTATAAAACGGGACCCAAAAATTTGCAAATTATAAATGAAAGCATGGATTAGAAAAAGGCAAAAGGGGGTTTGGAAAAAGGCAACACGCAGATATTGGGTAACTCAAGAGCAATAACACCCTCCAAAAATGTGCTCATAGAGATGGATTAACATGATAAGGCATGAAGAAATCCCTCAACCATATTACTTTCACACTTACTCTGGGTGGGTTTTTACTTTCCCTTGTCACTCTCAGAACCTATCTATCTACCTGGGTTATTTAATTTTCTCTCTAGGTGGCACACCTAATAGGGTTGGATGAAGACCCTCCCATACTTAAA
>ML785175.1:552014-590655 GCA_009831015.1 Picea engelmannii
AAGCATCAGTGTGATAAAAAAAAATACGATTTTACTTTGTTTTTCTATTTTACATTGCCAGATTATATAAGAACTGTTTTTTTGAGTTTTCATGGTGAATTCAAATTGTTGAGTTCATGGTGTTCTTTTAGGAAGTGACCATGACTTGCTGGGGGGCCCACCAACAGTCTGGTAACTGTTCTTTGTGTTGTTTATGCATTTCATAATTTAGTTACTCTCTTTATTTCCTATACATGCATTTTTATTGTGTTAATTAGTTTGTTGTTATAATTTAATTGCTTTGATTCTCTTTTGCAGGTTAGAATGATGGATTGTGTTAGCATGCATTGATCTTGTAGTTAGGAATGGATTTGAAAATCCATAGACTAACCCCATGCACAATTAGATATTAGATTATATTTTTATTTATGATTTTAGAATAAATTTTAAAACAAAGTTTTAATTAGAATAGAATAGAGTTTTTATTTGAGTTTTCTTTGACAAGGATTTGATGGATGGATAGAGTTAATTTTAATTTTTAATGATAGATTGTTTATCTCAGTTTTATATAGATCTTGCTTACTTAGTTGTTGGCTAATACATTTGGTAGTTTACTTTTTAATATCATAGTTTAATTTATGTTAAGCATTTTCTTATTGTAGTTTGAACTTTGAATTGCTAGAAAAGATGTAGCATAGTTTCAGCTATGTAATTTCTTTCCTAGATTTAAATTGCAATTGTATTTCTTAGTTAACGATTGAGTTAAGTGTGAATTTTGCTTACATAGAATAGAAGTACAATGATGATCTCGTTATATTGTTGATGGTTAATAAATGAATATGCAGGGTAATTAACGATTGTTTTGTCATGGCTAAATTCTCATTGGATTGTTTAATCCATACCTTTCACTTTACTATTGAGATCAGTGTTGAGCTTATACCCCTTGAATTTTCCTTTGTTGTCAAGTGCCATCGAGATATCATCTGACACCGAAGACATTCACACAATCACCAACATTATATTTGAGTTTTTCGTAGATTAAAGATAGTTTCTTGCTTTTGTAGATTAGAAGATGTCGTTTCTTGCTTGAGAAGATAGTTTTATTGTTGTTGTAGGATAGATAGTCTTTGCTTTGATAGATTAGATAGTAGTTTGCTTATCATAGATTAAGAATTAGTTGTTAGTCCTTCTTGCTTTCGATTAAATAGATTTCCTTTCATGAATTAGAAATAGTTTTGAATTAAGAATCTAGTCCACTTGCCTCTTAGGCTAGATAGTTGTTCAATGAGAAATTTGCATTTGATTACTTGCAGTAGAAATTATCTTAGAGTAGTTAGTTGTCTTTTGTTTAATTGTCTATTTTCTTTAATAGGTTAGCTAGTTGTTTTGCTTACTTGTCTATTTACTTTAATAGGTTAGTTAGTTGTCTTTGATTTCTTGTTTACTTGCTTTAATAGGTTAGTTAGTTGTCTTTCCTTGCTTGTTTATTTACTTTCTTTCATAGGATAGTTGCTCATTGAATATAGGTTGGCAAGTTAAATTAGTTTGCTTTTATCATTTGCTTATTGTTAGGATTAATAGTTGCTTTTGCTTATTGCTTACTATTGAACTAGTTTGCTTCAAGTAGGGTTTTTACTTGTTTTCTTAGGACTATCTATTGATCCTTGGCCCAAAAGTACTTTAGGTTACCTAGTTTAAAGTTGCTTAGTAGGGTTTTCTCATTAGATAGCTTTGCTTGAATATATTAGCCTTAGATAGATACCTTCCTTAGTTAGACTATACTCCTACTAACCCTTCTACCTTTGGAATATATTTTGCTACAACTCTAAGTTTACTTACCCCGGGTTGACAATCTAATTGAGGGTTTTTAGTGTGTTTTTAGTGCATATACAACACCCATCATTTTTGGCACCGTTGTTGGGGAGTTGTCTCAAGGTAAGAAGTAGTTAGGAAATAGATCATTCTTAGACTTTAGCATTAGATTGGTGGCAGGGGAACTTTAAGACGAGAGGTAAGAACCTGTGCATCTGCTATTGCAGGCTCTCCCAAACCCAATGGTAGCTTTTCCTTTTTGTTTTTGTTTTCTTTCATTAATAGACCTAGAAACCAAATGGTATATTTTTCTTTTGTTTTTTCTTTCTTTCATGAATAGGCCTAGAGACCCATAAGGGAGATACATTAAATCTAAATCAGACCTTTCAGCCAAGGTTCCTTCCGATCTCTTTGGGGGAAGGAACGTCCCACTTATAAAATCCGCAGACCGATATCGGAAGATGGGAGCTAGCTCAACCCAAAGAGATAAAATAGTCTATGAGAAGACTAACATAGGGAGCACTATAGAACAAGAAATTGAAGCATCAATCATATTGGGACAAGAGGCAAGACCACTCGAGTCTTCCACAAAACCAAACAACACAACCTTTTCTTTTACACCACCACCAGGAAATCTTAATTTTGAAGATGTCATAGACCTTGGACAGGTGAATATTTTGTTTGGTAGTTCAACCAATGTGATTATATCTCAAACTGACATAGAAACTTTGACACCAATAATCTCAACCGGCTCGAGTAGATTCCCAGACATCCAATCAGTAGGAAGACCTTTCCATCAAAGAGAAACCTTGTTCTCTTCAAATATTAAACCGCCTAGGTACTCTCTTTTTTGAAACCAAGACATCATGGGTGATCCGGAGGACCATAACAATGTAAGAAATGAGGAAGAAGAAGAAACTAGAAACCAACCCGAAACTACCTTCGGATTTCTGATTTTGGACACCACTCCAAATGTCCACATGAAGAATATTCCTCTCTCAGTACTGCCTACATTTTATTGTAAAAAAAGTGAAGATCTAGACACCTTCCTATTTGAATTTGACATCTTGTGCAGGAGCTCCAACTATGTGCAAGATGCCCAGAAATTAAAACTCTTTCCTACCACCCTCAAAGACTCTGCACTAAGATGGTTCATGGGGTTGGGAGAATTTAGTATTAGGTCTTTGGAAGCCATGAAAGACATCTTTATTAAGAAGTACCAAGACTATTGGAAGACCAAAGAGTCTCATAATGACATCTTTAAAATCCAACAGTTAGAAGATGAGACCCTCGAACATTATATGGAAAGGTTTGGTTATATCTCCCAAAAGTCAAAATACCATGACCTCCCAGAGGATGCCATTAGGGCTCTTTTTCTTAAGGTAATTTTAGAAGAATATATAGAGATGTTTAACCCGATGGCATCAGGTGAAATCTCTCATAAACCATTTTCTAAAATATGTGAAATGTGTAAAAACTACTCAAGGAGGGAGCCAAAACAGGAAAGAATGTTCGGGACCCTTGCAATAGAAGCTTAAAACCAGTTAGTTTAGGTGGTATTACAAGAGTAGAGATAGGGAACCTTCTATAAAACTTCAAGAAAAACATCTTAAGCACAATAGGTTCCCATTTGGACAACCTTAAAATAAAAAAGAAACATGAGGAGGAAAATGCAACAATGAGCATATATTTCCCATGATGTAGGAGGAAGCATTCCTCAAGGGAATGCCCGTTAGATAACATTTTAGTTTGTGGCTTCTGTATAGAAGACCATGTGACTAAAAAATTTCCATCATTGCCCGATTTATTAGCCATCTATAGTATTGGATATCCTGGGGAGTCTTCTTATGCACCTAGGAGCCCATGGCAGCCTAGGAACCAACCCACATACCGAGATTCACAATCCCAAGTTCCACCCTATTATCAACAACAACAATAGTGGAACCCACCATGTTGGAAAAATTGGTCTACTAAATACCAACATCCTTGGCTTCAAGGATGGAGAGGAGGACACAATCAATGAAACCCTCGAGCTCCACCTATCCCTATGTCCAAACATCCTTATCCTCAATTCCCACCGAACACTCTACAACTTATGCCAGGATTTGTTCCACCACCTTTACCTCCTATTCCACAACAACAACTACTAAAATATCAAAATGCAAGCTCCCCGAGACCGACACTATTACCGACACAGCTAGTACCGAATCCTAATAATAAGCCCCCTCAACCTCTTCACAATGTTGAGATGCAATCTTTCCCGACATATGTTATCACTCCTGTTCCATTACAGGAAATTCAACTAAGATTGGGAAAAGTTCTGGAAAGGCAGAGACCTTCAGTAGTCATCCAGGAAGAAGAATAAGAAGAAACCACCAAACAACCCACAGATGACACTAGGTGGGAAGATGTTATTATCCCGAAGAATCAAGAACCCAAGCTTCCCCAAAATGAACCATCAAAAATTATGAAGGTCCCTCCTTATCCAGACCGGTTGGTAATTGAGAAACCTACCACCCGACTGGAATTTGGCATTTTGAATGAATTGAAAAATATTTGTGTCAATATTCCTCTACTTCAATCCATTAAATACATTCCAATCTATATTAAGGTAGTCAAAGAATTGTGTAGTAAGAAGCCAAGTAGGAAGCAAAAGGACCCTCCTACAGTGCATTTGGTAGAAGGACTCTGAGTACATATCAGAGCAGCCAAAGCTAGCAAAATATGGGAATCCACGAAACCTCGTAGTGACCACAACCATTAATGAGGTCTCCATTGGAAACACTCTCATAGGCCTAGGAGCAACCATCAATGTTATGACCGCTACTACCTTGGAGCAATTACAGTTACAACTACTCCTTTGACCTATCCAAACCATTTTGGAATTAGCAGATAATACTAGGGTTATACTTGAAGGTATTTTAGATGATGTCATGGTTACTTTAGCCTCATGGGAGTACCCAATAGATTTCCTTGTCATTCATTCAAAGGATCCTGCCAGAGGCCATACCATTATTTTGGGAAGACCTTGGCTAGCCACAGCCAATGTATTTATTAGATGTAGAGAAGGAGAAATGACCATCTCAAATGGTCTCTCTATCCAGAATCTCACCATTTACCCTCCAACTCAACCTATTATGGAGAATCTATGGTGGCTTGGATGTCCATACGAGAACAAGGACTGGGAAGCACCCATATTTCCAAGTGACCATGCATGGGCACTTCAGGAGCACACAACCAAAAATGTGCTAAACCAATTCATTTCTGCTATCACATGTGTGGATTTTCCACAATCTTTTCCCCAATTTGAGTATATGTTTGGGGAATAATTTCAAGAACAATTAGACCCATCCATATTGTCTTCAAAATCTTTTATTTTCGAGATAGATGAGTCTTCCATGTCTTATACTATGCCCTACGAGATTAGTTCAGGGAATTTTTTACATATAAACTCTGGGCTAGATGCAGATCAACATAAACAGTTAGTAGATATGCTTAAAGAAAAATCAGGAGCATTTTCCTTGGAATACACTGACATGAAGGGTATACACCCTGACACATGCATCCATCATATATACACCCAGGGGGAAGTAAGACATGTTAGGCAACCCCAGAGAAGGATGAACCCAACACTTAAAGACATAGTCAAGGAGGAAATCCAAAAGTTGTTAAATTTTGGATTTATCTATCCCATCTCCGACAGTAAGTGGGTATCCCCGCTTGTAGTGGTTCCAAAGAAAGTGACCAGGAAATGGAGGATTTGTGTTGATTCTCGGGAACTCAACAAAGCCACTCTGAAAGACTACTTTCCTCTTCCTTTCATTGACCAAGTTCTAGACACCTTGTCTAGAAAGAAGTATTTTTCCTTTTTAGATGGGTACAACGGATACAATCAGATTCTTATAGCACTCGAGGACCAGGATAAGACTACCTTTACTTGTCCTTGGGTCACCTATGCCTATAGGGTCTTACCATTCGTATTGTGTAATGCTCTTGCCACTTTTCAACGAGCAGTATTAGGGATATTTGATGATCTTATTCATGATTGTGTGGAGATCTACATGGATGAATTCACAGTCTATGGAAATACTTACCAGGAAGCCTTAGACAACTTAGAAAAAATTCCTCATCAGATGCCAGGAAATGAACCTATCACTAAGCCATGAAAAATGCAAAATGTTGTTAACTAAAGGAGTGGTTCTAGGACATCATGTTTCATCTGAAGGGATAAAAGTCGATCCTGCAAAGATTGAGGTCATTGTTAGACTTCCACCCCCCAAGAATCAGAAAGAGGTGAGAATATTTCTTGGACATGCAGGATATTACTGGCGGTTTATTGAAAATTTTACAAATATTGTTGCACCTATGTTTGGATTACTAATAAAAGATGTTGATTTTGTTTAAATTGAGCAGTGTCAAACTACCTTTAAAACCCTGAAAGCTAAGTTGTCTGTGGCACCAGTTCTTAGAGGGACCAATTGGACTCTCCCATTTCATATATCCACTGATGCCTCTGAAACTGCAATAGGAGGGGTATTAGGGAAAAAAGAGGACCAACAGCCTTATGCCATTTATTTTGTAAGAAAGAACTTTTCCCCTGCCGAGTTGAACTATACAGTCACCGAGAAGGAATTCTTGGTAGTTGTTCATTCTATTAACAAGTTGCATCATTACATTACAGGTTATAACGTATCTGTACACACTGATCATTCCGCCATTAGATTCCTCATGAACAAACCTATAACTAATGGCCAAGTGACTAGGTGGCTCTTGTTATTGCAAGAATTTAATATCACTGTGCTTGACTGACCTGGAAAGGATAATGTAGTGGCTAACTTTCTTTCCTGAATAAGAAATGAGGATGATGATATCCCTTTAGATGATAGTTTCCTAGATGAGCATATTTTTTCCCTCTTTGTTAATACCCCATGGTTTGCGGATATGGAAAACTATCTAGCTACTAGGAGGTTACTGTCTCATTTGTCACCTCATAAAAAGTGGAAAATTATTACACAGAGTGTTAATTACTCTTGGGTTGGTCATGATATTTTCCATACATGTCCTTATTTGATTATTCATAGATGTGTCTGAGAGGGTGAGGTACCTGAGATACTACGAAGCTGTCATGATGGACCATGTGGTGTCCATTTCTCTGAAAAACTCACAACATATAAGGTATTACATTCGGGTTACTACTGGCTTAGCATTTTCAAAGATGCTACCAAGTATGTGAGAATTTGTGATAGTTTCCAAAGGATAGGAAGACCTAAGTCAGTTGAAAAAATGCCTTTGCGTGCCCAAGTTATGATAGAACCCTTCGAAAAATGGGCCCTCGACTTTGTAGTACCAATTTCACCCATGTCCCGTAGGAAGAACTATATTTTGGTTTGTACGGACTATGTCACCAAATGGTTAGACGAAGAAGCCCTATTTAGGGCTATAGAGAAGTTTGTTGTCGAATTCATCTATGAAGACATATTTACCCGCTTCAATGTCACTCGTGAAATTGTTACTGACCAAGGCACTCAATTCACTTCCAAGCCAATGAAAGAGCTAACAGAGAAATATGGGATTAAACACCGTAAATCTTCTCCATACCACCCACAAGCCAATGGTCAGGTAGGATCCACAAACAAAGTTCTGGAAGCTATCTTGACCAAGACTATTCAGTTACATCACTGGGATTGGGCTGATAGGCTCCCAGAGGCATTGTAGGCATACCAGACCACCTGGAGGAAAACCACTGGACATACCCCTAATGAGCTAGTTTATGGGAAACAAGTACTTTTACCTATAAAATTCCAAGTAAGGACCTTCCATATTGCCACATAATTAGGATTGAACCTGGATGAGGCTCAGAAGCAACGAGCCCTATAGTTGAATGAGTTGGATGAAATCAGACAAGATGCCATCCAACGGATGATATTAGTCCAAAACTAGAGGAGCAAGTGGCATGAAAGGTTTATTAAGAAGAATCACTTCTAGCCTGGTGATTGGGCCCTTTTGTTTGATTCTCGATTCAAAACCTTCAAAGGCAAACTTACCACCCATTGGTTGGGCCCTTACGAGGTAGACATTGTATATGACAATGGAGCTGTAAAAATTAAAACAATGGACAATGGACAAGTCTCCTTTGTGGTAAATGGACACCGACTTAAATTTTATCATAAGCCCATTTCCAGAGAGGATTTTCTATAGGTCATGTCAGCTGACAAGGCATTAGCCTTAGTAGATGGGGAAGCCCCCCCTTGTTCTTGAAAAGTTTTTTTTTTTTTTAATTTCCTACTGTATATATGTAAATAGTTTTTGAATTTTGTTAATAAGGCAATTCTAGAGGTTTCTATAAATATTTATTTCACCAGGAGTACACAGTTTCAAGGATATTTCTTCAAAATATTGTTACACTTGAATTTTGTGTCTACTAAAGCATCAAATGAATATGGACTTACTGTAATTAGCCACATTTTTGCAAAAATTCTCATTTTTTAAGGCATTCTAAAACAATTGCTCTTGAAACTCTCCACTACTGTATAAGGAAGTGATACCATAACTATCAAGCCTAGAGGTCTCTCATACAATTTTTCCAAGAAACCTGAGTAAGTGAGTCAAGTGTCTTTATCAAAGAGTAACAAGGAGGTCTAATTAGCAATTAGTCACAGAAACATCACAATAACTAGAAAAGAAGAAAGTAAGTTGAGCCTAGAGATACCTTCCTATTCTTCTCAATGGTACCATCCACTACACACTAAATAGCTTGATTATATCATATATTTAGATAGGCCACGTCTTCTTAAGTACCCCTTACATCGGGACAATCACTAATAATATAACAGAAAGTCATCCTATAACATAAATACCATCCCAATTGAAAAAAAGAAAAAAGAAAAAGTTGTTTTCAGAGTTGTTCCCCCATCTTCTTGCATAAAGCAATCTTATACTAAAATTTTAAATAGATGGAGGGCCACTCTCTAAGGGTTTAAGAGGCTAACCCATCGGGATACTGAACAGGTCTGCTGGTAGTGGGTACCGACCTGTGGTATGACTAGGTAAACCCATCGGAGTACTGAACAGTCTTGCTGGCAGCGGAGCATTATTCCTAGCGAGGATGGTAATATGACAAAAATAAATAATAAAATTAAACTTGTCCTAATGTACATTACTTGCAGACAAAGCTAACATGAAGTATGTGTGGCTAAGCTAAGGTTAATGAACTCCATACACTTGCCATTGGAAAATAAATCTAAGACTATCTTGAAACTCTCTTGCCTACCTCTTCTTATCTATATATAGGATCTCTTATCCTATAGGTGGGGCCATCTCCTAACTATCTCGTCAGACCAATCTATGAA
The DNA here is from genome assembly GCA_009831015.1 of Picea engelmannii. Taxonomy (NCBI): domain Eukaryota; kingdom Viridiplantae; phylum Streptophyta; class Pinopsida; order Pinales; family Pinaceae; genus Picea; species Picea engelmannii. The sequence goes on from ML785175.1 coordinate 561,155, forward strand.
ATTTTATTTCTACACTTGACATACTATAAATCTTCGGCTATTGGGGGATACTGACTGGTTTCCTATACTTTTGATTGTGAGGTGTCATAATAATTAGGTGTGGGGGAGGGCTTCATGAGCTGACAAATGATCATTGCCTAGAGAAATAGATCTTTGCAAGAATTTTTGTATTATTTCCATGATACAGGTTATTACATTGATAGTCATGTTATTTTTGAAATGCTTAACTCTTGTGTGTTAGAAATTACTGAACATATACTTAACAGACCACTCTTTATCGATTTATCTTTCATTACAGGCTTCATATTGTAGGTTTGAAAATACATGTTTTATGCTTGCTATAACCTATTCATTGTAGGTTTTGACATTATATGTCATATGCAAGAAGATTGAGTGAGCATAGAGCATTCTGCCTCTGCTCATTAACTACTGTGATTGTCAAAAACACTTCAAATTTGCAGGCTATCCATTATAAGAGGTGAAAATGTACTTAACACAAAGGTACCAGATGAAGTATCGTATGAGGTGTCGTATGAGATGCCATTTGAGGTGCTGAATGAAGTACCATGTGAATTACACACCAATGACTATCCTAGATTCGGGTAACCAGAACTCAATTACATTCAATTGAATTGGTTGCAGACATTGATTGTATATGCTTCATATGTTTATGATCAAATCTCCAAGTCAAAACACTTGGACATTGATCTAACCACACATCATTACATTTCTCCAAATCAAGCCTTTGAATTTGAATTATTCACACATGGTAGCCTGCGCAAACATGTGTTTAACCTACTCCTCTATAGGTGCATTCAAAATCAGGCTAGGCACTCTATTATCTCAATTCTCCCTTACTATTTGCTCTCCCCTGTGTTAAGAAATTGCACCCAACCTCTACGAATTCGTCCCCTGTCCAAATCTCGTTCGGCATGTGCCTAATTCATGCCATCTCTTGGCTCGATTACACCCTGGCTTGGTGAATTTCACCTCTGTCACAATGCCTAGGAGATACAAATCCTCTTCCTATGTGGATTTGTTTTCCAATCCTGAATTTGCACAATGCAGACAAGTGTTTTTGTGCGCAGGCTGGGGGCCATTTTTGTCTAACTTGTAGGGCCACGGTGATGGCCTCTCCATGCAATTTGTAGTTGGTTTCAATTGTAATATAGCACATGTAGGGTCTCTTACCTTTGAATTCTCTGAAGAGTCCATTGTTGCAGCAACAAAGCTCCCAAGAATGGGAGATAGATGGTTCAAAAACCACCAATTTTCATGCTCAAGTTATAACAGAGTGTTTAATCCCGAATTTGAGATAATTTCAGGAGAAAAAGGGTATGCTAAGGAGTGGATAAATGTGGAATTGATCAACCCGCTCATCGACATCACAAGGTTAATTACATGTGAAGGTAGATACTCCACCTTCAAAGATTGTCATTTCAGATTGTTGGCTCATTTTTGGTTCAACAAACTTTTGAACTTCCCCTTCTATTTTCTCAAAATCTTGGAGAAGATGTCCTCTCAAGTGAGGAAGAATGTGACTAACCCCCACAACAGCCTCTTTCACCATGGCTTGATCAAACTCCTTGTTCTAGCCGAACTAGAGAAACAGGGGAAAACTTGGGATTCCTTTATTTACCAATTTGCAAACCCTCACTTGACAGTTAAGACCGGAAAAAAACCACTTAGCCTAAAAAATATCTCTCCATCCAAGCCTCGCTCTCCAAGAACTCCAAAATCCCTTGCACAAACCCTCTCTTTGCCAGAACGATACAAAAATCTTGTTGATATCCCTACTTCTTCATCAGGTAAAAAGACCAAGAACAAAGACTAAAAGAAGACTATTGTTAACCCCCCAATGCCTTCAATCTCTCTTGATCCTACACTTAAGAAACCCCAAGAAGTAATTGAGAAAGACTTTCCCATTATTCCCACAAGTAGGAGGGGAGCCAATCAATTTGGTAAAGGACCCTTTTGAAATAATACCTGGAGTACAATAACCAAACCTTATAAAAAAACCATGCCTACTTCGGACCCTATCCAAGTGTCCTCCGATCTTGAGAGCCCTCACAAGAGACCTAGGTAAGTTTCTGTAGATGAATTAGAGCCACTAAGAAAAACAAAATCAGAACCTAACTCTCCTTACCAATCACCCATCACTCCTACTTCACCCATGCCTACTCTAGATCCTAAAACTGATAGATTTTCCACATCCCTCAAAGGATCTAATCCTTTGTTGGCACCAGGCCAAATTGGAAAGAAGGAAAATCATGGGAAAAAAAGCATGCAGGAAATTGAAGTGATAACTGGCAAAAGATCAGCATGAGCGAATGCAATAAAGTGTGCACAAAGGATTGTGACAGCTAGAGGAAGAACAACACGCGCATGGGAGAAAAACCTAGCGTAAGAAGGGTTAGGGTTTTGGTAATATTCTGTAAGTGGTTGAAGAGCCCGAAATGTATAAATATAGATTCAAAAGTATCATATAGGGTTGCTATTATGTTAGTTTTTATGGGGATTACGATTGTTATTGAGTGATTTCGAGTATTGTTGTTGTTTTAGAGTATAGGCGATATGTAAAGGGTTTTGAGTGTTATGAACCAATTTTTGTAAACTGTTGAGCAAGGAAGATACGAGGGAAGGTAGATCTGAGGATTAGATCACATGCTGTAGAGCCCTTTGTGATCTAGTTCGCCTCACAGAGATCTTACCTAGTTTTGTGGAGAATTGTAAGCGTGCAGTGCAAGGAAATCAAGAACTACCATAATAAAAGAGACAAGAGCCAAATCTTTGTGGACGTAGCCTAGGGAGGGGTGAACCATGGTAATATCTATGTAATAATATGAATGCATGCATGTATTTCCTTTCTTTTAGCAATTAATGGTTGAATTTGATGAGCGAGTTAATACATTGTCGTGAATTTGTTCTACTTTGCTGGAATTATACTGTGTAAATATGTATGTGACTTCAGAAATAAGTAGATTGTCGTACTAGTCTACAGAATAGGGACTTGATCAACAAACCCTTTATCCCCTACTCTTTCCTAGACTGTAAACACTTGAGTATTATAGTCACCCATTTAGAGCTATCTCGAGTGAGACTGCACAACACCTCTTGGGTGTTGTGTTGCCTTCTGGTTTACCAAGAGGGCCGATAGTTTTAGAGGCTTTGTTGGAATCCCAAATGACATGAACCATAGGTCAATAACTCAGATAACCCAATAAGGGAACTAAAAAACCAACAAATGGTTCCGTTGTCGTGTTAAGAGGAACAAGATAGGACTGAGTAGATGAGATAGAGTGGACAAGAACCATCAAAGAATCAATGAGCTATTAGAAGGGAATGTGGAGACCTTGGAACCCCATGAGAGAAGAAATCGAGGGTTGGTTGAGAACTAGAGAGATAGAATTTGCACACAAAGACAATAGAAACCCTAGAATCACACTGCGCAGATACCTGGATAAATACGTGTTTACGGATTTACATGAAATCTTTTTCTATGATTTTCCGCACATACTACAGGAGTGGATCTTAAGGTAAACAGATAACCACCCGACAAACCGAATTTGACAGCTAGATTGGACTCCAATACAGATTCATCAACTGCAACAGGTGAACAACAAATTCACCCATGCAGTAGACTTTTGTCTTGACAGTATTTTGGCAGGATTCATCACAGAGTTTGTGGTAGACACAGCAAAGTCATACAATGCAACCAAGAAAGAATTTCTACAAGGACCCAAAGGAAGGTACTTTCAATCCATGTATACTTCTATTAAGATATTGTTATATAAGAAATGTGTAATGACAATGGAATCGGACAATTAGACTTCCCTGCGTGCATGGGGGAAGGGGGGAAGAACTGACAGAAAGAGGAGGAATGAAAGGAGGGCAGGATAAAGAGAAGAAGGAGGAGGAACCCTTGGACCTGATCTTGATGGATGATGACCAACTCAAGTGGATCTTGGCATCATCAGGAACGAAGCGTAGTGGAGCACCCTACCAATATAAGATAAACACCAAGAAGAGATTCGTAGCCAAAAGGGAGGGCTTGGAGAGCGATGAGGAAGAGGTAGAGGATCTCTGGGATGTGGAGCAGATTGAGGAAATCCTGTGCGCCACCTATGAGAGGAAAAAAAGAGGCCCAAGAACTAGAGGAGAAGACAACCACCCCTTTCATATCAATGTCAGTGTGGAACACATAAACCCATGTGAGACCAATACACCAACGAGAACACCACCATTTAGACAACCAAAGTTCAGAGGAAGTCCGATAGAAGGAAGTCCATCTACACAAGGGGCCACAACTAGAGGAGCCAGTTCAGGTAATCTTAGTCAAGTATCCACACCACACGGAGGAGGCAGTAGTTTAGTACTCAGAATGGCAGGACACGACCCTACTATCACATTACCAGAGTTTCGAGGAGAAGTAGTAGAAGACCCTGAGAAGCATCTATTCATTTACGCCAAGATCTAGGAAGCAAAGAAGATCACTGATGACAACACCAAACTCGTGTAGCTAGCGATCATGCTAAAAGACCATGCACTAGACTAGTACATGAGTCTAGACATGAACAGTGCTCCCGAGACGACAAGGACACTGGATAAAATTAAGAAAATCTTGATAAATGAGTTCTAGAAGCCGAGCTCAGAGAATCAGTATATGAAATAAGACAGAAACTAGGAGAATCAATATGGGAGATTGATCAAAGATTCAAGAAATTAAAAGGGAAGTTAAAATACCTTATGACCGAGATGAAACATCGACACCTATTTTTCAATTCACTACTCCCATACTTAAAATATCCACTACGACAACATAATTTTCAGACATAGGTAGAGGCTCTGCAGGAAGCCTTGCAATTGGAAGAGAATCAGTACCAACAAACGGACCCATCTATCAAAGAACTGAAAGAGGATCTGAAGAACTTAACATTTCAGCTAAACTAGAATAAGAACAAGGACAAACGAGAAGTCATTTAGTGCACCACATGCAAGACAAAAGGACACCACAAGAATGAATGTCCAATGTTCGCGTAGTATATGGAAATAGGGATTCCAAACCCGCTATCACAGGGGGGACTATGGTGTGAAATATGAAAGAAATCGGGTCACGAGCCTTACCATTGCATGATGATGTAGAAATAGCAAACAGTCTTAAATAACTCATACTGTACCTTTTGCAAGTCAGTCGGCCACAACGACAAAGATTGTAGAAATGTGGAGCTGATGCGGGACAGAACATCAAACGCATACAGGGTACAAGAAAAAATGATGACTGGGCAGGTAATGCCACAGTTCACTCAAGTCTGAACACCATACAACACTGGGTAGCAATAGTATAATACTGCGCAACAACCTTACAATAATGCACAGCCACAGTACAACCCGGCACAACCCCAGTACAATTATGCACAGTATAATTAGGGACCACAATATAACATGCCACGAGGTGATTGCCCAATCTATAGAGGATCAGGACGAGCCAGAGGAGGTTTCATACATGGGAGAGGACCAGTCACATGTCACAATTGCCAACAACTAGGACATTATGCACAGGAATGCCCAATGCCACCAATGGCCTGTATGTATTGTCGCGCATCGGACCACAATATAGAGGAATGTCTGACATTACTTGTAAATATCTAGGAAAAAGGGAATTAGAATAACTAGAATGTTCAGTGGATTTCAACTGAAGCAAGGGATGACAAACAAAACATCAACATAGTCACTTGAGGAGGAACAAAAAAAGGAAATGACACAGTTCGACAGGAACCAGCACACAACCAATGGGTAAGGAAGAACAGTGACTCCAAGAAGCAGTTCGACGCACATAAGGAGAAGGAGATCTTTACATAAGCTCGACAAGAATTCCAGAAGGAGGACATAGTGGCGACTGCACAATAGAGAAAGGAAGCTCTAGAATACGAAACGTCACCATCATTGGACCATACCAGCAGAATACAACCCAAGGAATAAGTAAGTACTATCAAAGACTTTTTGCAATCATGCATCAAAGTGTTAAGTGATCCTTCATTTGTCAAAATATTGCAAAACATCCTAGAAAAATGTAGCAGTGACACGAAACAGAAGCCAGAACTGAAAACTGTCAACCACCTACACACAAGAAGAAGAAAAAGTAGAGAATTTAGACTAAATGCTAACATTGGGGATTTCAATATTGGAGATATTATACTAGATCTAGGATCTGAAGTGAATGTGCTACCAAAAACTACATGGCAATGTATGGGAGAACCTACACTGGGATACTCAACTGTTCAATTGAAGCTAGCAAATCAACATAGAAACCTCCCAATAGGTAGACTGAAAGGGGTAATGGTAGATTTGGATGGTGTTCACACTAAGGCAGACTTTGAAGTCATCGAAGTAGTAGACGACACAACACCTTACCCAACGCTACTTGGTCTGGATTGGGCATTCGACAACCAGGCCATAATTAACTTAAAAAGCAGAAAAATGACATCTGAGTTAGGGGACTACAGGGTCATAGCCCCACTTGACCCATCAGAGGGCAAGAGGTTCATAGAACCCACTTGTCTGGATTCAGAAGAGATCAACTAGTTGTACATAACAACTGCGCGTGATACAGACTACATAAACCCAACTGCAGATGGGGTAGTCAATTGGCGGAGAATTACTTCATGCACAATAGACTCAGACACTGGGTTAGAAAACTGGCAATAAAGACTACACGAAATACCCATAAGAAGGTGTGCCAGAATAGACTGCGCAGTAAGGTGGATTAGCATAGAAATCATAGAACCACCTATTTTTCATGAGCTAAATGATTTGGAAACTTTCTTGACACAATATGAAGACGAAGTATTAGAAAACTAGAGATTGTTAGCACTGGATTTAGCACTAAATGCTACACCCTCAAGATGGTGGGGTGCACACAAAGGGACAATCATAGATTGGTACTAATGAAAATGATTACTACACATAAGGTTCAGTACAGAACACATATGGAACAACCGACAGAAATATGATGGACTTGGAACATCAGGAGAAAATTTGGAGGCATGTAAAGTGCTGTGGAAAAGGATGCCACCAGAAGAATGGTCTCACCACTTCATCCATACTTTAGAGGGCATACCAGCGAATTGGTATATGGACCAAGAAATGCGCAAAGGAACCAAGACATGGACGACACTCCAATAGAACTTTACAGTCACTTTCTCCTTCGAGCATGAGAAACCCAACATAGACACGACCCTGAAACAAATCAGAGACGTCATATTCATTACAGAACTAGAAGTGGAAGTTATCACAGAGAAACAACAGTAGAATAAGAAGAAAGTCAAGGAACTACTATCATGCTACCACACACAGGAGGAAGCACTGGATGAAGATGATCCACACAACATTTAGATCGAAGAAGTCGAAGGCGAGAGAGATGTGGAAGGTCCACCCTTAGAGTCAAAGTTCATCTCTATGCCACTTAAGATAAAGAAGGTTAACATCGGGACTGTCGAGAAGCCCAAAATGGCTAGCATTGGGATTATTGGGACGAACAGACACTAGAAAGAATCACATAATTGTTGCGCGAATACAACAACCTTTTTCCCACAACCTTTACAGAAATGAAAGGAATAGCTGGAGAACTAGGAGAAATGAAGATACCAATCAGATCTGATGCGAGACCCATTAAACAACGAAACTATAAAATAAACCCCATCTATAAATAAAAAGTTAAAGACAATATCGACAGGATGCTCGAGGCCGGCATCATCAAACCAGTTGAAGAATCAAAATGGAGAATCCCGATGGTAGTATAGGACAAGGAATAGGGATGAGGGATCAAGATATGTATCGACTTGAGGAAGTTGAACAATGCATGCCTACACAACCCATTCCCCACACCATTCACAAACAAAGTACTCAATAACGTAGGAGGCCACGAATATTACTCATTCACGGATGGATTCTAGGGATATCATCAGATTAAGATAGCACATGAGGATAGACATAGGACCACCTTTGTGACTAAATGGGGATCTTATCAGTATACAGTCATGCCATTAGGACTAAAGAATTCACCTGCAATATTTTCTAGAGTGGTCATTGCAGCCTTTAAGGAATTCATCCATTAATTCCTTGAAGTATACCTAGATGATTGGATAGTTTATAGCCTATTGAAAAACCATGTGGAAGTTTTAAGACTAATGCTAGAATGATGGAGACAATGCCAGATATCACTGAATATCAAGAAATGTATATTTTGAACACCATTTGGGATACTATTGGGACACATAGTATGCAAACAAGATTTTCTAGTGGATCCGGCCAAAATCCCAGTCATTGTTAACCTACCAGCACCCAAAATAGTCTGTCAACTAAGAGCAACGTTAGGACATACAGGATATTACAGGAAGTTCATCAAAGGCTATGCACAGATTACAGCGCCAATGGAAAAAAATTTAAGAAAGGATACAAAGTACCAATGGAACGACGAATGCCAACATGGTCTAGATACCCTGAAGGATAAAATGGTTACTGCACCTATATTAGTATTTCCAGATTGGGCGAAGACATTTCATGTACATGTAGATGAATCAATGATAACACTTGGAGCTATCTTAGTGCAACCAGGAGTAGGAGACTTGGATCACCTGATAACATTTGCAAGTAGAAAACTATCAAACTCTGAACAAAATTATAACATGACATAAAGAGAAGGCCTAACTATGGTTTACGCACTATAGAAATACAAACATTACCTATTGGGAAAACACTTTAAGATGTTTACAGATCACTCAGCCCTAAAATACCTAGTCAAGAAACTAGTGTTGGGGGGTAGAATCTATCGATGGTTACTGCTATTTCAAGAATTTGACTTTGAAGTAATAGTCAAACTAGGAAAACTGAATGTAGGACCTGCTCACCTATCGAGGGTCACAAATGGAGAGGAACCAATGAATTTGGAAGACAAATTTCCAAATGCACAACTATTTTTGGTACAAATTGCTGATGATTATTTCACAGAGATTATCCAGTACTTGAGCACAGGTGTTGCACTGCAAGAATATACCACTATGCAAAAGAAGATCCTGGTAGTCTGTGCAGTCGACTATCAATTGATCGCAGGGAATATATACAAAATGGGCGTAGATAGCATCTTACGAAGATACTTACTAGACCAAGAACGACCAAGAATTTTAGCAGAATCCCATAAAGGAATAACAGGAGGGCACTACATAGGAAAAACTATCGTGCAGAAGGTACTATTGTTATAACTCTAAATTGCACCATCCATGCTTACCTGCCACCAGGCCAACTCATTGCCCTTCATTGCCAAAGCCATGCTGAAAAAAATCTTTTAAAGCCTCTTAAATTAGGTAACCCACACCCTAACCCATTACCGGGCGCATTGAAATGCTGGCAGGCCTTCTGTTGCATGCGTTGGAACGCTGGCTGGCCCACTACAACCCGTGTTTACCTAACAAAGCACAAAATCAGGAAAGTTGCCGATGGAACGAAAAGCTTTGGGTCAGTTAACTGGAACTCCCAGCCATGCATGGCCGAGAGTTTGTCCAAAACCCTAGCTCCTTCTAGCCTATAAAAGAAGGGGTAGGGGTACTATTTGGAGGAAGGAAAAATCATAGCAAAGAAACTCTACCCAATTGCCGAATCCATTTTCTCCCAACCCTTTAGCCTTTCCTCAAGCTTTAGGAGAATTCAAGCAAATTAGTTGAAGGACAAAGAAGAGGAGGAGCCCAGGATCAGGATCAAGGAACGGTGGCTGATCTCTATTATCATCGTAAGTTGATTCATCTTGAGATTAATAAAGAGTACTTTTCCCGTCCCAATGCACAAGTCTTATATGTTTTATTCGATTTATGCTTAATCTCTAACCCTCTAGTAGAACAATAGCATGCATGCGTAGTTTTGTCTTGATTGCAAGATCGCTTTGTGGAAGGAGCAGCAGAAGCAAGGGGATAAAGCATAATGGAGGATCTACTCCAAACGACGATAAAAAAGTTAGTCGGTTCTTTCCATGTTTGCATGTGAAAAAGGGTTTTAGGTTTGGGGTAGAAGGTTAAAAGTAATTTCTTAAGGGTCATGATCTGCATGCAAGTTTAAGCCCTAGCTTGTTAGTCCGTAGGGTACAATTTCCCCACAACAGAATTGGCGACTCCACTGGGGACATTTACGCTTAGGGTTTCTGGATTTAATTAAAGGTTTTTTGGGTAGTTTAAAGAAGTAGAGTTTCAGTTTCTTTGATTATTTGTTTTCTGTTAGGTCAAAGCTAGCAGGGAACCTGGTTATCAATACCAGTTTTTCCTTAACTGTTGCTTGACATTTATTATCGAGACACACAGAGGTACACGCGGCCTGCAGAAGGCCTGCACGCATGTAAACCGTGCCCTAACCTTCTGTAGCCCGCGTTTGTACGCTTTCTGCAAAGGTTTCAGTAGCCTGTAGGAATCAGGAAGCTTGAGAGGCAGTCTCCTCTTCCCTGTCAGAAGTTTACCTTCTCAGGGGGCTTTCTGGATCCTGTCTGGGTCTTGCTAGTTTACTGTCTTGTTTTTAGTCTACCTTATTGTGTTGGTTATTCTTTGCATTCATTTTCCTTTTCTGTTAAAATAGAAGCATCCAAGCCTTTTAGAGACCCTGGTTGTCAATACCAGAGGCATTTTTCAGGTCTGGGCTTCCTGTGTGTTGTTTTGTCTTAGTTTTTATATAGACCCACAGCCTATTTAAGTTTAGCCCGCGGGTACCCGTGCGTTGTTATAGCTCAGCACGAGTTTGCACACGTGTTGTCTCATTGACAGTCGCGGGCTTGATTGGTAGCTTTTCAGCTTGGGTGGGGCAGTCATCCCCTCCTGTGGTGAGAAGAGCTCCTCTCAAGGGTTTAGATTCTGGGGCTGCACAGTCAGCAGGTTAGGGAATTTTATCCTTACCCTGTGTTTTTTAGTTGATGTTTTGATCGAAAAGACAAAAGAAAAAAAAATTGTTTTATGGTTTTTAGACAAGTGTTAGAATCGGTACTTTCTTGATTGTTTTTTCGCATCTTTGCTCTGATTCTTTTGCGATCTGTGCTTTAAGCCAGAGTTTTATTTTCGTTCTCTTGGTTTTGTGCTTGTCAGCATTTTTCCTTGTTGCGTCATTTTGCAATTAAATAAAAAGAAAAAAAAAATTCTTGTTTCATTTTCTTCTTGGTTTGAAGATTGTGTTGTTGCATCAGTAGCTAGGAAAGAATCTTTTTTCATAAGTTTTTGCATGAAATCTTAGAAAATTCAAAAAGAAAAAGAAGTCTTTCTTGTTGAAAAGTTGTTGGTTTTGCATTTTTTGTAAAAGTTTTTGTTTCCAAGCATTTCTTGTTCATTTTTCTTTGAGTCTTTTACACACCTTCAGTTTCACTTTCATACCTTGTGACTTAAAAATCCCATTAAAAGCAACGCTAATTAAAAACGATTAGACTTTTTGTTTGTAGGGTACATACACTAGCTCAGAACTAGGGCCTTGGAATAGGTTGGAGAGTAAATTCTCCAAGGCCACTCAAACCAAACATTGGAGTCTGTCAATAGGGAGTGTAGAAGTCCAGTTATGGAAAGTTATCCGGGACCCCCTTCTAACACAGGGGCTAAACACGAGGTCATGTAAGGAAAGGTAGCGGAGATAACCCCTCCAAAGTTGGACCGAGCGTAGTGGAGAACACATATCGAGGATTTGTTAAGGGATTCCATCGTTTTCATTTGCCATGGGGCTTCATGGGTCTCGAATCCATTCGAGGTCCTCAGTTGTCTTCTAGACCATTTTCTCTCGATACCCTTGACAGGTTTCAGGCTTGATACCCTGCTCATTGTGGTCTACCCGACTATCGACTGTACCCACCTGGTGACTGTTCACGTGCTGGAAAACTAGTTGCCAATATTTTCTAGGGACATACATGGGTGACTGCGGGGGTATACCGCGGTACCTAGGACATACATCAGGCCACGCTTTGTAGAGTATACTTGAAGGGTGCTTCCGTTTTCGAGTTGCACTTGCACCAGTAAGTTGCTCTAGTGTTGGTTGTTGTAACTGTTCTTCCAACTAGTTTAGTGTTTGCTTGATTTATCTTCTAGGGGCTTTCTTTTAGTGAGTGTTACTATTTTCACGTGTAGAATACCTTAGTGTGTCGTGAATCTTCTCACACAGTGGAGGATTCAGAGCTCCGTCGATCACGAAGGCTTCTGGGTCTGCCACCGGTTATACTAGAGCCACCCCCGCCACCATTGAGGCGGAAGCTAGACCAACGAGGGTCTTTCGAAGCAACCAGGTCTCAAACCATTGAGCCCGAACATCTCCCGGAGGAATCAACTTCCAATCTTGGCATAGTTGAAACCCCATCCACTGATACTTGGCCGGACATTATTGTGCCAATTCAATTTTACGAACACCTATCAGCACCTAACCCAGTTATGGAACCAAACTCTGTTACTTCCTCTGGGAATTCTTCCATTCCCATCACTGTTGCTACCACAGGAGAAAATTCTCCTAACTTGCCTTTGTCGGCAGTCCGGGCCACCATGGTCTCGGCCGCAACTACATCGCACAGTGGACCGACCCCATCTATCGCGGCAGCCACACCCCCTTACACACCTAGTGCGACAGGCCCTCCGTTTTCATATGGTATGCCTAGTTCAGGTACAAGTCCTGCACTCACTTCCTCCACTTTACAAACTTTGGGTCTGGGGGAAGGGAGCTCTAACACTCCTCTACAAGGTAAACTTGGGGGAATTCCTGTCCCTTTCAATGCTTTTCCTTGTGCTGGAGGTCATATCTCTCCTTCATCCCCTTCGCTTGGTGGATTGCATCAGCAGTCCGCCGGGCAGCCTGCACATACGAGTTCATTTGGAGCCGAGAGTCAAGGAACACCTGCGCAAACTCTGCCGGTAGGTTCGTCACCATTTGTTTGGAACAGGACGTTTTGTAATAACGCTTTCACATCCACTGCTTTCGCGTCTGGGGGCACACCCATTTTTGGACAGTCTACTCCGGCACAGGGTACTATTCCTGCGCTGGGGGCACATATACCAGGACCTTGGAACTCAGGACAAGGATCCCTTCCTTCATCTGGAATGTCGTTCTGGGGAAATTCTTTCCACAGTCAATGGAACCCCGAACAGACTTCTATGCCTCTCCCCTCGGGACCGGCATGGGGTAATCCTTCCCAAAGTCCTTCAAACATGATGAATGTCCAACATCCTATGTCCTTCATGGGGAATCAGCCAATGATGTCTCCTCAGAGGCAAAACCCTTACACTGGTCAGGGCCATGGTTTCTACCAGAACCCAGGCCAGCAGCCAAACTTTTCCTGGCAACCTGGTTCCAGTCAAACTCCAGGACCCTTTTATCCAGGCTATCAGCAACAACCCAAACTACCATTCCTGGAAACGTTACACTTACCCGATTTGAAACGGTTGTTAAATGATCCTATCTGTCATAATCCGCATTGGACTCCTATGATGACGAAGTTGCCTTCGGACATCCCAAAGTTCGAGGCCAAGCCTAACGAAGATCTAGGTGATCACGTGACTACTTTCCACCTTTGGTGTTCATCTAACTCACTAAAAGATGACTCCGTCCAGTTGCGATTGTTTCAATGCACTCTTATTGGGAGTTCCGTGAAATGGCACATAGAGCTTGATCGTTCACGATATTCCTTTTTTGGCGAACTGGATATGGCTTTCCTTAACCATTTCCAGTTACCTGTGAGATACGACGCCGGCACAGAGTTGCTAGCCAATTTCTCGCAGACGACAGCGGACCATATCTCGGATCATATTCGAGAGTGGCGACACTGGAAGAGTCTTATCAGGGTACCCGTCCCGCCAGCATTCCTACTTGAGTGGTTCCTTAAGTATTTAGTTCTGCAGTTATCCAAAGACGTCACGACTTCATGGGTTTTCTCCGAGGAAGATTCCATCATGAGGGCTCAACAGTTTGAGCTTATCTATTCTTAGTCTGGTCTATTGTACAACATCCTGCCGGATGCACTACGATCAATTCTGGATAAAACCAGACAGAGAGCCGGACCACATGCTGACGATATCATTGGTTTGGCACAAACTAAGCCCGCTGAGCAATTGACAAAACAATTGCAGCAGTTATCTATACAACACTCAGCGGCCAGCCAGACTACTGCTTTGGCTGCTCCTCCTACCCAAACGTCGGAAGTACACTCTGTACAGACGACTAACCCAAAGTCCACCCAACAGCCTGAAGGAAAGAAAAAACAATGCAAGAAGGGTAAGGGGGATAAGAAACCCACTGATAATGATGGTGAGGGAACCATGGAAAAGAGGAAGGCGAGGTAACCGTGCAACTTGTGTGCGGAAGACCACCCAAACCATCTCTGTCCTCGACTTGCGGAGGCCCAGAAGTTTGTCACACAACAACAACAAGCCATGTTGACTAATCCCTTTCAGCATGGGCAAAATTTAACTCAAGCCTCTACAAGTGCTGAGGTGGGCAGCCAAGAAAACTGCCCTCCCCCAAACAATTCATCTTCCGCGAACGTATATATGGTTAAAAGTGATGCGTTAATAACGACTAGAGTGCACGACTATAGTAAACCAAGCACCTCTGAGCAGGACAAAGAAGCCGATATCCCATCTCTTCCTCTATAGATCGAGAAGACGTTGGGTGAAACAATGACATGCATTCCAAAAGGTGTGTTTAAGAGAGATTCTCACAATCCAAATGAAACGACCACCCATAACTACTCTGTGGTGGAAGATTTATCAAAAACCCCTTATGCTATGTTGGCTTTGGAGGTCCTCCAAAGTTACCCTGCTCAGAGGAAAGCCTTGTTGACTGCTTTAGGCTCTACTGAGACTTGTAACCCAGGTACCATCATGTTAGATACGACTGACTTGAAACCTCGTTTGCCTTACCACGTCGCGTTTCAGATAGTAGTGGCTCATCCCACGAAAACTTTTACATGGAATATCTTCCGCACGGTGGTAGACGAGGGCGCTTCGAATTGTGTTATGTCGTTAGCATGCTGTAAATCCATTGGCCAACCTGAGTTGTCTCTGTCACCTACTCTCCTCACTATGTTCGATGGTCGTTCTTTCTGAACGCATGGAATCATTCCTTCTTTCCCAGTACAGCTAGGGGGAAAGACCGTGTGCGTCGAAGTAGAGGTAGTTGATGCCCCCATTGACTACAATCTATTGTTAGGTCATAGTTGGACTTATGCAATGCAAGCGGTAGTCGCTATAGTTTTTCGAGTCTTATTGTTTCCACATGAAGGCCGGATAGTGACTATTGATCAGTTATCCTTCTCTCGACCTGACCCAGCTTTGGGGGCATCCACGGTTCCCATGGTTGATAATCCTCAAGCCGATGTCGTCAATGTAGGAGTTGGCTTGTGCCCATATTTGATGGGTACTTTCGATTACCCACCTCCTCATGGCAATGTCAAGTTTATATCCACTCACCACAAGGCTAAGATTTTTCACATCTCGTCGTTTCACACGACTTACTTTTAGGATCTGTGGACTCTTCCTTCCCCATCAACCACGATGGATGCGACAGGGCATGGTGGCATGTCCACGCCCTTGTTGGCCACTGAAGTAGCATACTCTTTGGTCCAGAAAACTTCAGCTACTCCTGATCCAATTCCCGCACAAGAGTTGGATCCACTCCTTGAGCCTATCTGGGCTCAGGATTCTCTTGCCAACACCGATTCATTATATTTAGTCTTACCTTCTGACGAAGCAATAATCGAAGCAATGACTGGTCTAGACAAACCCTGGGAAGATCTTCATCACAGATCATATTTCCTCCCAGAATTACACCGAATCAAGGCAGGAGAATTCACTATCACCATGACGGGAGATCAGCCTTGTCCCATTAACCTCTTAGCTACATAGGATATTTATGCTGAGGGAAATATGGCAACTATCGCTGCCACGATACCTATCAATATCTCCCGAAACCCCAGCATCATGGAGAATGTCTTCGTCGGAGTGGATTGCTCCCCCGAAGAGATTCATATTTACACATATCTTCTTAAAGAATTCTGCGATGTTTTTGCTTGGTCTTACAAGGAAATGCCAGGCATTGATCCGAAAATAGTTGAACATGAAATTACAACGTATCCTAATGCTAAGCATGTTCGACAAAAACTTCGTCCAGTTAATCCTAGGAAAGCAGCAGCTATCAAGGCTGAGGTTGAGAAATTGATTAAGGCATGGTTCATATACCCTATTCACTTGACTCAATGGGTGTCAAATCCCGTGCCAGTTGATAAAAAACAAGGCACGATTCGTGTCTGTACCGATTTCCGTGATTTGAACAAGGCATGTCCAAAAGATAATTATCCAGCCCCATTCATTGACCAAATCATTGATGAGTGCACCGGTTGTGAAGCCTTTTCGTTCATGGATGGTTTTTTGAGATATAACCAAATCCAAATCAAACTTGAGGACCAACACAAAATGGCATTAATTTGTCCGTGGGGTACATTCGCCTATCGCAAAATGCCTTTGGTCTCAAGAACGCTAGAGCCACTTTCCAGTGGGCCATGTATTTTACATTTCATGACCTCAAACATATAGTCGAGGCCTATCTAGATGATTTAGCATCACGCTCTCGCAAGCGAAAAGATCATCCTACACACCTTAGACTCATTTTCGAATGTTGCTGCTACTTCCAGATTCGCTTGAATCCCAACAAGTGCAGCTTTTGTGTCACGTCAGGACGTTTGTTAGGTTTCATCGTTTCAACAATGGGGATCATGATCGATCCTCTTAAGGTGGAGGCAATAGTTCAGTTTCCCCCCCCACGCACAATCTTACAGCTTCAGAGTCTTCAAGGCAAGGCGAACTTCTTACGACGCTTCATCGCCAACTATGCCGAAATCACCAAGGGTTTCATGCATTTACTGAAGAAAGGCGTTCCTTTTTTCTGGGACGAAGCAGCACAACGCTCTTTCGATGCATTGAAACACGCCCTTACAACCGCACCTCTGCTATGGCCACCGAATTATAACAAGGATTTCCTATTATATCTGGCTGCCGCAGAGTCAACCATAGGCATGGTTTTAGTTCAGGAAGATGATTCATTTTCTGAATAAGTGATCTATTACCTGAGTCGAGGATTCATAGGATCGGAACTTAGTTATACCCATCTCGAAAAACTTGCGTTGGCAGCAGTTCATGCTGTTCAACAGTTCTGTCACTATGTTCTGTTTCGCAAGACCACCGTCGTAGCTGTCGTGAATCCATTTCAGTACATGTTGACACGATGAGTTATCGGTAGAAAAATCATTATATGGATGGTCATCCTCCAAGAATTTGACTTAGACTTCATTTCAGCAAAGTCCAATAAGTCATTGGTCTTCGCAGAACTTATTTCGGAACTTCCGGTTGAGTCAGGTGACATTGTGCTTGAGGAATCGCCTATCCGGGGGGATATGTTTTTGATTGAATTGTCTGACCCATGGTACGGAGATATAATGATCTATCTCTAGACTTTGAAGTGCCCCACCTCTTCTTCTCATGATGAGCGTCGGTGGATACGCCATCAGGCCAAGAAATTTCTCATACTCAATGATATGTTGTATCGAAGAGCTGTAGACTGCATCTTGCATCGATGTATCACTCATGAAGAGGCCATCATAGTGCTCAATGGTTGTCATACAGGATCTTGTGGCGGTCACTTATCCAGGTTGGCAGCAGCCCAAAAGATTTTACGAGCAGGTTACTTTTGGCCCACACTTATCAAAGATTGTATCGAGTTGGTCAAGAACTACCATCCATGCCAAATCTTCTCATGGAAGATGAGGGCACATCTAGCTCCCATGATTCCTGTTATCATCATCGGTCCCT
This sequence comes from Picea engelmannii, assembly GCA_009831015.1. NCBI lineage: Eukaryota > Viridiplantae > Streptophyta > Pinopsida > Pinales > Pinaceae > Picea > Picea engelmannii. The sequence goes on from ML785175.1 coordinate 579,004, forward strand.
TCACTAAGTGGGGGATTGATTACACTACTTGCACCCCCCATCATCCAGGGACCACCGCTATATCATTGTGGCTGTCAACTACTTCACTAAGTGGGTCAAAGCTATGTCGACGTTCAAAGATGATGGAGAGACTGCAACTCTCTTCTTATTTAACCAAATTATAGCACGGTTCGGCGTCTCGAGAGAGATTGTCACGAACCATGGCAGTCACTTTCAGAACCAAATGATGTCTGAGTTAACATAAAATCTTGGGTTATGGCAAGAACATTCCTCACCTTACTATCCCCAAGCCAATGGGCAGGTGGAAGCTGTTAATAAAACTCTAAAGACAATGCTACAGCGAACCATCAAATCAGCCAAATCCAACTGGAATTTGATGTTATACTCAGCATTATGGGCTTACCAAACATTAGTTAAGACTGCAACTGGTTTCTCACCTTTCCAACCCGTTTACGGGTTGGAGGCAGTCTTGCCCATCGAATGTCAAATTCCATCTCTGAAATTGGCAGTACAGTTATTTCCAGACACTTCTCCACTTAAAGAACGATTAGTACACCTTGAGCAGCTTGATAAACAACGTCGCGATGCAGCCCTGGCCAACGAGGCTCATAATCATAAGGTCAAGTGTCAATATGATAGGTCCGTGTGTCCTTAGGTTTTTTCTGAGGGTGACCTTGTCTTGGTTTATGACCAAGATAAGGACCCCCTGGGGGCAGGAAAGTTTAAACCCATGTGGTTTGGACCCTTCATTGTTAAAAATGTTTTAAAGAAGGGAGCTTATCGTTTGGTCGATTTTGAAGGGAATGCTTTGGCAGAGCCTAGGAATGGGCTCTACCTCAAGAAGTATTACTCATAGAATGGTCACTGTGGGTAACTTTTTGTAACATATGTATAGTCCTTGTGCTATTACTTTTTTACATTTCTTTTGAAAAACGTGTCATGGACGTGTCATTAATGTTATCTTTTGTCACTATGGCAGATGTAAATTGAGTCTGAGGTGTTCATTGGGTATGTAGACGGTGCTAGTCGACACACGCGGAGGCTTGCCTCCGCAGCTTGGTTAATCTTTACACCACAGGGTCAGTTGTTATCTTCCAGAGGGATATGCTTAGGTAACACCACAAACAATGTTGTTGAGTATAGCGCAGTTATTGAGTTGCTTCGTGACGCTTTGTCATTGGGTATCTCTTGTCTCTGGGTCTATCTAGACGCTCAAATGGTTGTGTCGTAGCTAAACAGAATATACCGGGTGCATGACCCAACTTTACACCGACGATTCCTTAGGGTACGTCTCTTGGAATGCAACTTTGATTATATTACATATTTTCATGTTCCTAGGAGTCTAAATCAAATCACAGATACTCTAGCTAATCACATTTTAGATTGGCATCTTGCTCACACATAAAAAGATCATGATCATACACATGTAAATACATTTTTGTACACATAATCCATAAAGACATAGAAAAGAAATAAAAACCATATATAAACATTCGAAAATCCTCAGAGTACATAGATGGGCGCAAGTGCCTCAAAAAGTGGGAACCATAACGAGTCACTAGGGCTTATGCCCTCAAAAAATATATACATGTCAGTGCTCGTGGCACATAAAAGTCTACAAGTTTGTTCAGGGCCTGTGGGCCCTGTTATACTCAAAAACAGCCTGACCTAAACGTCTAAACAATCGGACCCATGTTCGAGGTACCCCCACAATATGAGTCTGCAAAGAGGGCGGCAAGTCCTCTATCTCTGCCATGGGAACTGTGCGAGTGAGCGCAGTGAAGTTCTGCTCAATCCGCCTAAGAATCCTCTCGGCCTCTCCTGCTGGGAGGTTCCCTGCCACTGCTACTCCCCCGGTGGCGGTAGCTGCAGCCTCTGGCCATGGGCGGCGCCTGTTCCATGCATAATCGACAGGTCGCACGGGTCCCACATCTGCACACAACACAATGTACACCCATCAAAACTCTGTTATACAAAAACATGATATATATATCAAAAAGACATAAAAATTACATATGAAAACAAAAAAACTGTACAGGTGGAGACTTACCCATCTCCCCTCGCTCCTCACCAAGAGGCACTGGTATCGCTGGATCTCTGGAAAAATCGATCCTTGCACCATCCATGCTTACCTAGCATCAAGCCAACTCATTGCCCTTCATTGCCAAAGCCATGCTGAACAGACTCTTTTAAAACCTCTTAAATTAGGTAACCCGCGCCCTAACCCATTACTGGGCACGTTGAAATGCTGGCAAGCCTTCTGTTGCACGTGTTGGAACGCTGGTTGGCCCACTACAACCCGCGTTTACCTAACAAAGCACAAAATAAGGAAAGTTTCCGACAGAACGAAAAGCTTTGGGTCAGTTAACTGGAACTCCCAGCCATGCATGGCCGAGAGTTCATCCAAAACCCTAGCTCCTTCTAGCCTATAAAAGAAGGGGTAGGGGTGCTATTTGGAGGAAGGAAAAATCATAGCAAAGAAACTCTACCCAATTGCCGAATCCGTTTTCTCCCAACCCTTTAGCCTTTCCTCAAGCTTTAGGAGAATTCAAGCAAAGTAGTTGGAGGACAAAGAAGAGGAGGAGCCCAGGATTAGGATCAAGGAATGGTGGCTGATCTCTATTATCATTGTAAGTTGATTCATCTTGAGATTAATAAAGAGTACTTTTCCCGTGCCATTGCACAAGTCTTATATGTTTTATTCGATTTATGCTTAATCTCTAACCCTCTAGTAGAACAATAGCATGCATGTGTAGTTTTGTCTTGATTGTAGGATCGCTTTGTGGAAGGAGCAACAGAAGAAAGGGGATAAAGCGCAACGGAGGATATACTCCAAACGACGATAAAAAGGTTAGTCGATTATTTCCATGTTTGCATGTGAAAAAGGGTTTTAAGTTTGGTGTAGAAGGTTAAAAGTAATTTCTTAAGGGTCATGATCTGCATGCAAGTTTAAGCCCTAGCTTGTTAGTCCGTAGGGTACAATTTCTCCACAACAACTATGTACAGGATTATGGTGGCCAACGGTACATAGAGACTCGAAAGAGTACTGTCAGCAATGCGATGTTTGTCAAAGGGTCGGAAAACCCAATAGAAGGGACGAGATGCCACTACGACCGCAAGTGACACTTCAGGCATTCAAAAAATGGGCAATAGACTTTTTGGAACCCATTAACCCACCCACCAAGAGAAGGAAAGATATATTATTACCGTGATGAAATACTTAACAAGATGGGCAAAAGCTACACCAGTAAAATATTGCAGTGCAGAAACAATGAAACATTTTCTATTTGAACAGGTAATTACCAGATTCGGGTGCCCAAGAATTTTGATGAGAAACTAAGGAACACACTTCATAAACAACATCATCCAAGCAATGCTCAAAGAGTTTGAAGTGCATCACCAAAAACGTATACCGTATCATCCACAGGCAAATGGCATAGTAGAAGCCTTCAACAAATTTTAGAGAATGCCTTGACAAAAATATGTAACGTCAACAGGGATGATTGGGACCTCAAGGTACCAACAATATTATGGGCATATAGAACCACATGCAAAAAGTTGACAAGCCACACACCATTCAAACTAGTCTATGTTCAAGAAGTAATAGTCCTGTTAGAATTTCTAATACTGAGCCTATGTGTAGCAACTATCACACAAATGACAGAACGAGGCACAATACAGGAAAGATTGAATTAGTTACTGTCGATGGAGGAAGACCAAATCTTGGAAGGATTCCATCAACAAGTATAGAAAGCAAGAGACAAATCTTGGCATGACCGCCACATAAAGAGGAAGATGTTCAAAGAAGAAGATCTAGTATTGCTCTATGACAGTAAAGCGTTGTAGCACACAGGAAAGATGTGGATGCATTGGTTAGGACCATACAAGGTAAAAGTTGTCATAGACGGAGGAGTTGTACAGTTAAGAGATATAGCAGGTGCAGACCTCATAGGAATGATCAATGGGAGTCAACTAAAGCTATACAAAGACAGTCGACCACCCACCGCACAGTAAAAAAAAAAAAATCCTAAAAACAGCGCGCAGCGTGATGAACAAGACGCATATGAAACATAAAGCCAATGAGGGAAAACATAATGACCATATCGAAAAAGGAAACAAGCGGGAAAAGGAAAATTTTAAAAAAGCATGCTGACAAGACAACACAAGGTAGAGTTAAATAAAGACAAATACGGATGGGACGTCGCACTAAATGAGATAACTGGAGATAACAGAGTAGGTGTAATGGAAAGTACGAAAAATTCGTGGATGAATTGAATCTACACTTATGGGGCATTAATCACATAGGGTAGGAAGCATCCTCAACAAGCTTCATGGAACACCCATACAACACACGAGCACAGAAGAAGTTAGTCTATTCGCAAAAGGAGAACCGAGAAAGAGAAATAGCAGGTCAAATGCACAAAGCGAGATTGCAGAGCTTATCCAAGCTATTCGAAACAAGAAGATGTTTGAAGGGAACCACTATGGAACTACCAAAACCAGTGGAAGCAAGCCAGACAGCCAAGCCAAATAGGGTGCAGACTAGGTCACAAGGACCATGGGAAGAAAATGAGCAGCAGCCACTGGAGATCATTGATATTAACAAAATCCCGTCGCCAGAGGAAATCCCAGTCAAATCAACGCCGATCTAGGAAGAGATATTGCAGCCCCAAGAGAAATCCATGAAATATGACATGCCAGCAGTGACGCAGGAGCCTCAGAATGAAGCAGTAGGAACCCATCAGGAAAGACAACCAGGAAACATTGAAGCAACCATGGAAATAAATGGAAGCAGAAGTACAACCAGACGTTCCACAAATACCCATCCTAGATTTTTCTTTTTCAGCCGAGACGACTGGTGAAATGGGCAAGGCATGAGAAGAATGGATAGTGAAGGAGAAACTGAAAGCTGTTGGAACTTTGAACCAACCAACATAGTAGGATGACAGGATTCAGATACTGATCTCACCCCAAAAGAAACCAACTGCAGAGATTGTGCTATCTCACATACCAGATGGAATACAGGTGGACTCATAGTTATTGGATCACGTCGAGAAGCTCAAGTTTTCTAACCATGACATAGAAGATGTAACCAAATATCCAAATCTTTCACCACAAGTCTTTATGGAGACAATAGCCGTGAACCCTCTTGGAGGAACTATCACTAAGCCACACAAGTGGGCAGCTGGACTGGACATAACCAGAATCTTATGATTGATGAAGATACCACACTTTTGTAGAGGCCAATATGCGACAGTATGCATCAAGCAATTGTTAGCAGTTACGCATGGAGGGGATGTATGGATGGAAAAACCTGTCCCCATAACTATTGACCTTATTGCACAAATAATAGGACTACCCATCCGGGGTATGGATCCTGCGTTGATTCTGGACAACAAGCCTAAGGAAAAAGCATTGGCAGAAGATATGAAGAAGAAGTATGGCACTGACAGAGGAACAAGAGGCATTATAATCAAGCGAATTAACGATGCTTCTAAAAAACTGGGTGCAAAGATCTTAGCCTGCAAACTTCTAAAACAATGTCACAAAGACGAAGTACTGGCAGGAGTCATTGTTGTTGCAGCTCAGTGCGCAGAAGGCACCTTCATGAGCCGGGTGCCATACCTGTCAAACTTGTTCCAAGTAGACTGCAAAGATGCGTAGGACGTAGGTATGGAATTTCATTACTCATAGTTGATTACTCTCATAGCTTTCATGGGATGGAAAGAACCGGACCACATCATCTTTTGTACCACACCACAGCCAGGAGGAGAAAGATATTGTGTCCTAAAATCCGTGCCACTAGCCAAGCATAAGAAGGAGAATGGAATTATATTCGAAGCTTACCTACGGGAGACACAAAAGGCCATCAGCCAAGCATGGAGAATAACACCAGAAGCTGTCACATGATACAGGGGCATCGCCAATTTTTGGGCTAGGCAACAAGCCATGTGGATACAACCAAGGTAGGACCCACATAAACAGTGGCTACATATGCACTATTGTGTCACTGAGGGTGATATCGCCATGATAATCAATGAATGGCCTGATGAATGGAGGATTCCAACTATACCCAGGGAAGTACCAACACAAATAGGAGAAGGAGGGGCCCCGCAAGTGGAAGCACAGCCTCCAAAAATCCCAATACCCAAGAAACCAAGAATGGGCCAAATCAAGTCGACTCAGGCAGAGGGTGACTCAGAGCAGCCAGGGACCCAGAAGGGGAGAAAAAAAACCACTCAGTCAACCAATGGACAGAAGAAACTAGCTGAGGGAGTACAAGAAACCATGACAAACCCCATCACATAGGAACCAGGGGGAACTAAGAGACCAACAGTATAGGAAACAAGTGTGTGCAAGAAATCAAAGGCAAAACTACCACCACCAGAATACACAATCACAGAGGACGATGGCGAGATGATTTCCAGAATGGTCCAAGACTACCTCGCAGAGGATTTCGATTATGCAACGCACCATAGGGATAAACTACAGAAGGAACTGGCAGAAACGGGACAACTCCTGAAGAAATTCGGAGAAGCCCATATTATGACTAGAAGTAGAAGCATAGAGCCATCGATCACATAGACCATAGAAGGGATAAAGGTAGGAGAAAATGACTTAGTTATTCTAAAGAAACATTCCATGGTCTACATAAAGCCTAGCATGCTGAGAATGGATGAGATTGTGGGACAGACACCACTGAAGGATTTAGATCAGATTCAATTGGTCTTAAAACGAATGTCATCAAAGGCCTTATACCAATTGTAGGTCAGCATCGACCATGAGATACAGTATTGAGAACATATAAACTTGGTCGAGCTACAACAAGAAACAAAGAAGTGGGAAACACTGGAAACAGTTTGTGCGTAGGCCAAATCTAAAACTCAGCAGGAGAAGGAACGCAGAGTGGAAGAAATTTTTTGGAAACTTCCAACTACTGGACAAGGAAGTGAACTCCCAGCTGCAGAACAAATCGATCAGATTGCGCAGGCAATTGATCAGTATCAGAAGGAGATCGAGACTCTCCATGGATAGATTAGACCGACAACTCCACCAGCAGTGAAGGAGAAAAGGAAGTAGAAAGCAACAGTGAAACTACAGTGAAACTACAGGAGCTAGAAAAATAGGTCAGCACAACAACCGACTTGCTAGATAAAGTAGTGCAACTCTGGACAAAGCTGGAAGAGGATCCAGAGGTCCAATGATGGGATAAGGAGGAGGAGAGGATCAATGTAATGATCTAAGAATTGAAGAAGCAACAAAAGACCATCCCAATTCTAGAAGGGGTCAAGGGGACACAAGAGTTAAAGAAGTTATAGGCATAACTTCTCACTACACAAACACAAAAACAAGAGCGTCAGGCTCAAATAGAACCGTTGCAAGAAAAGGTAGCAGAAGTACTTGCGTAGATAGAAGAAGCCAGAACACAGTCAGTACAGAATCAACTAGAATATGCAGGACTGATGAGCGAAGAAGTGGCAGCGCAAACAGTCGATATCATCAAGGAGAAAACTGTGCAGGCACTGACAAAAGCAACAGAATTGCAGGAAAAGTTCCAGATAATCACTAGGGAGATCGAGGAAGCATAGCACAATTAGGTGACTCGGGATGAGTCCCATGTCAGTGTTGGGGGCCTTTTGGCACTAGGCCAAAGTGGAAAGAAGGATGATCATGGGAAAGAAAGTGTGCATGAAACTGAAGTGACAACTGGCAAAAGATCAGCACGCGCAAATGCAAGAAAGCGTGCACAAAGGATTGCGACAGTTGGAGGAAGAAAAGCACGTGCATGGGAGAAAAACCTAGCGTAAGAAGGGTTAGGGTTTTGATAATATTTTGTAAGTGGCTTAAGAGCCCGAAATGTATAAATATAGATACGAAAGTATCATATAGGGTTGATCTTATGTTAGTTTTTATGGGGATTATGATTGTTATTGAGTGATTTCGAGTATTGTTGTTGTTTTAGAGCGTAGGCTATATGTAAAGGGTTTTGAGTGGTATGAACCGATTTTTGTAAACTGTTAAGCAAGGAAGATATGAGGGAAGGTAGATCTAAGGATTAAACTACAGGATGTAGAGCCTGGTGCAATCTAGTTTGCCTCACAAAGATCTTACCCAGTTTTGCAGAGAATTGTAAGTGCACGGTGCAAGGAAATCAAGAACTACCATAATAAAAGAGCCAGGAGCCAAATCTTTGTGGACATAGCCCAGGGAGAGGTGAACCACGGTAATATCTGTGTAATATGATGAATGCATGCATGTCTTTCCTTTATGTTATCTTACAATCACCCATTTAGAGCTATCTCGGGTGAGACTGCGCAGTACCTCTTGGGTGTTGTGTTGCCAACTGGTTTACCAGGAGGGCCAATAGTTTTAGAGGCTTTGTTGGAATCCCGAATGACATGAAACCTGGGTCAATAACTCAAATAACCCAATAATGGAACTGACAAACCAACAACGTTCCTCGGAGATCACCAATTCTTCCCCACCTATAGAGAAGCTACAAAAACAAAACCATCAACTTCTCAAACAATTGGAAGAGAGGAAGACAATAGACACACACCTTCATCATGATAATGCAGTCCTTTAGGAAAAAGTTAACTCCTTTCAACAGTTGGTTGATGGGAAGACCAAATCTAACTACAGCCTCAAAGCACATCTAAAGCAACACAAGAGGCACACGGCCAGGTATTCACAGCAAGAAGGAGAAGTTTCCAAAGCTGATCCTCCTCAGCAAGCCTAGTCACGAGGGGTAACTTCTTTTTGTTTCCAGTGGGACCTCCAAAATCATAAGTGTGGGGGTAATGTTGGGCCCAAGATATGATCACTTTTATGACGGTTATTATACACTTTTTCCGAATGTATATATGTGTTTTTCACATTTTGAAGGAGCTTTTTGAAGAATTTTATGATAAAACGGTATGATATACACCAGGTACGTGTGATTCGTAATTAATGACATTATTGAGTATAATTCATCATGTTTTTATGCTTCTAAGGATCTGATTCATGTTTTTTTGTTGTTACATGGAGAAAACACACAACATTTCTGCTTCTGGCACTCCTTCCAGCACTCGTTCTGGTACTCGATCCGACACTACGTCCAGCACTGCGTATTGCACAAAACGGAGGGCAACTTGGCAGTTATGGTATTGGCGGCTAGTGATGGGTGAATCAGGAACATGGGTTTTGTTCATTCTTTCCCCCTCTAGCTACTGAGCTTCCAACAACTCAGTTTTAGTTGTTCAAGAGGGCGATTATTGGCTCACTCTATTTTATCAATTAGGGCATCATTTAATAAAAATTGTTGAATTTAGAAGTGGTTCGACCCTCCTATGGTTGAACACTTGGTATGCAAACATTATAAATACCACCGAGGGGGTTAGATGATTGTTAAGTAGTAGAAGCATCAGTGTGATAAACAAAAATACGATTTTACTCTGTTTTTCTATTTTACATTGCCAGATTATATAAGAACTGTGTTTTTGAGTTTTCATGGTGAATTTGAATTGCTGAGTTCGTGGTGTGCTTTTAGGAAGTGAACACGACTTACTGGGGGGCCCACCAGTAGTCTGGTAACTATTCTTTGTGTTGTTTATGCATTTCATAATTTAGTTGTTCTCTTTATTTCCTATACATGCTTTTTTATTGTGTTAATTAGTTTGTTGTTATAATTTAATTGCTTTGATTCTCTTTTGCAGGTTAGAATGATGAATTGTGTTAGCATGCATTGATCTTGTAGTTAGGAACGGATTTGCAAATACCTAGACTAACCCCATTCGCAATTAGATATTAGATTATATTTGTATTTATGATTTTAGAATCAAGTTTAAAACAGAGTTTTAATTAGAATAGAACAGAGTTTTTATTTGAGTTTTCTTTGACAAGGATTTGATGGATGGATAGAGTTAATTTCAATTTTTAATGATAGATTGTTTATCTCAATTTTATATAGATCTTTCTTACTTAGTTTTTGGCTAATGCATTTGGTAGTTTACTTTTTAATATCATAGTTTAATTTTTGTTCTTAAGCATTTTCTTATTGTAGTTTGAACTTTGAATTGCTAGAATAGATGTAGCATAGTTTCATTTATGTAATGTCTTTCCTAGACTTAAATTGCAATTGTATTTCTTAGTTAACGATTGAGTTAAGTATGAATTTTTCTTACATAGAGTAGAAGTACAATGATGATCTTGTTATATTGTTGATGGTTAATAAATGAATATGCGGGGTAATTGATGGTTGTTTGGTCATGGCTAAATTCTCATTGGATTGTTTAATCCATACCTTTCACTTTGTTGTTGAGATCAATGTTGAGCTTATACCGCTTGAATTGTCCTTTGTTTTCAAGTGTCATCGAGATATCATCCGACACCGAAGACATTCACACAACCACCAACATTATATTTGAGTTTTTCATAGATTAAAGATAGTTTCTTGTTTTCGTAGATTAAAGATAGTTTCTTGCTTTTGTAGATCAAAAGATGTAGTTTCTTGCTTTCATAGTTGAGAAGATAGTTTTATTGCTGCTGTAGGATAGATAGTCTTTGCTTTGATAGATTAGATAGTAGTTTGTTTATCATAGATTAAGAATTAGTTGTTATTCCTTCTTGTTTTCGATTAAATAGATTTCCTTTCATGAATTAGAAATAGTTTTGAATTAAGAATCTAGTCCAGTTACCTCTTAGGCTAGATAGTTGTTCAATGAGAAGTTTTCATTTGATTACTTGCAGTAGAAGTTATCTTAGAGTAGTTAGTTGTCTTTTGCTTAATTGTCTATTTGCTTTAATAGGTTAGCTAGTTGTTTTGCTTACTTTTCTATTTTCTTTAATAGGTCAGTTAGTTGTCTTTGCTTGCTTGTTTACTTGCTTTAATAGGTTAGTTAGTTGTCTTTGCTTTCTTGCTTATTTACTTTCTTTCATAGGATAGTTTCTCATTGAATATAGGTTGGCAAGTTAAATTAGTTTGATTTTATCATTTTCTTATTGTTAGGCTTAATAGTTTCTTTTGCTTATTGCTTACTATTGAACTAGTTTGCTTCAAGTAGGGTTTTTACTTGTTTTATTAGGACTATCCATCGATCCTTGGCCCAAAAGTACTTAGGTTATGTAGTTTAAAGTTGCTTAGTAGGGTTTTCTCATTAGATAGCTTTGCTTGAATATATTAGCCGAATATATTAGCCTTAGATAGCTACCTTATTTAGTTAGACTATACTCCTACCAGCCCTTCTACTTTTGGCATATATTTTGCTACAACTCTAAGTTTACTTACCCTGGGTTGACAAATTAATTGAGGGTTTTAGTGTGTTTTTAGTGCATATACAACACCCATCACCTGCCACACCACCAAGCTGAAATAATCCACAAATCCACATATGAACAGTGTGCTCCATGTCTCAAACTAGAGACCATCTAATCTGTTGCCACTTGCAACCATCGTTGTCGCTCCCTCTTAGAGCTAACTCATCAACACTGGTAAAAATCCCTCACAGAGCTGTCACTTGTGACCTATCCAAACAGGAACAAGAAATCTACAACCAATTGTAGCAACTGTATGTCTCAAATATGATCCCCCTCTCTTCACATCCCAAGCTCTAATCCCATGTCAATTTTCACATGCAACTCTATGTGACTAATTTTTTAGATATGAAAATT
>ML785175.1:601754-660315 GCA_009831015.1 Picea engelmannii
TTTATAAACTAACTATGGGTGTTATGAACTCAACAATCACACCTCCAACAACACACATAGTTTGAACTCCTTCATTGAAAACGACCCGATGCAAATTATTGTGTTGATTATTTGGGTTGGTTTTCATTGATGTCAACCCTTGAATAAAGCGTGGTAGAAAATTTCGGTAGCACAAAGGTTTGGGTAATGGACCCAAGTTTGTTTTATGGATAATGGTATGAGTTTTGATATATTTGCAGGTAAGACTATTCCAGATGGATAGTACTTGTCATTCCATTTCTGGTGGTCTGTGGAACGTCACATAACTCCTCACGGTTAGAGAGTTATGGCCATGTGAAGTTGGAGAAAGGTTTGGGTAATGAACCCAAGTTTGTTTAATGGATAATGGTATGAGTTTTGATATGTTTGTAGATAAGAATATTCTATATGGATAGTACATGTCATGCAATTTCCATTGGTATGTGGAACATCACATAACTCCTCACGGTTAGAGAGTTATGGCCATGTGAAGTTGTAGAACCCTCATGAGTCATCTAGAAGCCCCAAAAGGTCAAAGTAGTCAAAGTGGTTTAAGAGATTTTAGAAGGTAAATAATAAAGTTAATTGATGAGTGTACTATAATTCAAAGTGAATACAAAATAAATTATTTAAATAACAAAGTTAATATAGAAATTACTAAGTGGACAAGTGGTTAGAAGTGGGTTAACCCTAAAATAAGGAAAGTGGGTTAAGATAGTTAAAAGGTAACCCCTTGAGGAAGCTACATGAAAGTATAAATAAGAGACAAGGCTCTCTCATTTTAATCACACTTGAGCATATTGAATATCTACAGGTGACTAAGGTAACCAAGGGATATCTAAGCTGAATTTCAAAGGGAAGATGAAGTAAAGAAGGCCGAAATTCAAGGGAGGATAAATTCTTTTGATGATGCTTTCTAAGGTATGTTATTTACAGGTCATCTCACCATTTTTGTAATAAATTTTTTTCTAGAATGATTCAAACAGGGAAATTGGGGGGCCACTAAGGAAACATATCCAAGTAGTTGTGATACAAATTTCAGCTTGTGGGTCATTGTATTTTTGGAGTTACACACCATGGAAAATAGGGTTTGTGGATAGTCTTGAAACTAGTCTAAAACAAGTGTTTCGGGTAAAAACGTCATAAATTATTCGTAACAGATCCAAATTCTGTAAGACCAAATGTATTGGTTATATTACAGTATTTAGTATTATGTGTATAATTTTCAGATCCATACAACAAATATTCCGGGCGGGGCACACTCTACAAATTCTCTCTCTAGAATAAGCCAAAATTCAACAAGGTATGCCATTTTTTCTATAACTCCTTTTCTGAGAGGTTCCAAGTAGTGAAGTCTGGAGAAATTGCATAAAAGACACTGAATAAAATTTTGTACCATTTTTATATATTTATTCATTACAGGTACATAGTTATGATTATTTCAAGTTAGGGTTGTTGACTAATCCAAAATTAGTCATGTGAGACTAAGTAAAGTTTGATGAAAATGCTAGTCTCTTGTTGTTAAAGTTAAGGAAGGTTTGCAGGTATACAATCTTATACACCAAGTCTATTATAGATTTACAAATCAGATTTGGATAATTAAATTGATGAGGGCTTTTGGTTGAGGTACATGTTGGGTACATGGTTGAGACAAGTAGTTGATGAGTTGGCACATACATGAGGTGTATAGTTGATGATGTTGGTACATCTTGATGAGCCATAGTTGATGAGTAGTTGATACATGATTGGTACATACTTGGTACATGGTTGGAGGAACTTGTTAGTAGTATTGTTGACACATGGTTTATGGATGATGTAGCATACTTGTATTGGTATATTATTAGAAGCACATATTGATCTTGGTGATGATTATGAGTTGTTGTGTTATACTTGGTTGATGCACATATTTGAGATTTTCCTTGGTGATTGATCTTGGTGAGTAGATATGATTTGGTTGATAATATTGATGAGATAGGTTGTTTGGGTAGGTTGTTGTGACATGTTATTTGTACAAGTTGGTGCATGGTTGATGCACTTGTTTATGGTACATGTTGATTACAGGTTGAGGTGCAGGTTGGTGCATGGTTCAAGTTATTGGTACATGTTGTTTGGTGCAAGTTGATTGGTACAGTTTTACAATAGTATATCTCATAGTGATAATGTGAAAGTGGTTCCATCATTCTACTTCTACGTCAGGGCGATTGGATGGGGTAAGGACAGGTGGTTGTATCCACCTTCCATTTGTATCTAGAGAACATAGGGGGTTTTAGCCTCCTTCTGGTTGTATCTAGAGAATTGGGGAGTTGGATCTTCCATCGGTTTGTAGCCTAAGAAACTAGCGGGTTGGAGCCTCCTTCCAATTGTAGTTGGAAAACAAAGGAAGTTGGTGCTTCCAATGAATGTAATTCTTAAAGACATATAAGAAAAAGCATTTTGTGGTTTTCTCCCACTTTGGGTTTCCACGTAAAAACACTAGTGTACTATGTATGTGTATGATTGCTTATTTGTTCATTGTTTATTTACTCTGCAACTATTGGATGATAATGCTACATTGATATAATAGTTGCATATTGTGGTTAAAAAGGATTGAATTTATCTATTATTGATTCACCCCCCCTTTCAATAATCCAACAGATTGTACATGAGTAGAATTATTTATTATTATTTCTACTAACTTAGACGTATGTACTAAAATTTGGACTTTATTTTTTGATGGATCCATGTCACAAGGACTCAGGGAAACTTTCATTTTAATAGACTCAATTAGAAAGAAGACTCTAATCTCTTTCCAATTATAGTTTGAGTACACAACAACGCCATTGAATATGAGGGATTGGTTCAAGGTTTGAAGAAAGTTATTGACCTCAAGGTTAAAATTTTAAAGGTTTTTGGTGACTCGTAGATCATTGTTAGATAGGTAAATAACTCTAGAAACTATATGTCTCCATATTTAAAAGTTACTAGCTAGAGGTATGGAAGTTAATTGATAAATTTGAATCATTTAATATTACTTCTATTCCTCGCTTGAAAAACGTTGTTGTCGATACTTTGGCTAACATAGCTTCAATATTTGTCTTGTTAAATAATGTTTTTTCTATTGAATTATTTTCCAAACCTTCAATACCACATAAAATCATGAATTAGAGGGTGTTCAATTATGATGAGAAGATCAAATAGTTCCTCACCAATTTTGGCACCTTCAAGGATTTTCTCATCAATGTTGAGGAAACCAAAAAGCGTGTACATAAATGTATAAATAACTCACATGGCTTCAAAGGTAACCTATTATCAAGAGGTGTGCTAACTTTGGAAAATCTATTCGATCTGTAATCAAATTTTAAATCAACTATCAATGTAAAGACACATAGTTCTTTCATGATTCACACATTATTCAACCTAGGTACCTGAGAGAGTCGCAAATTCATCAATATGGGAACATGTTTCACTAAAGGTGAAAATCATTCCCTCATCCATTTTTTCACAAAGTACACAAATGTATTTTCTTGGAATTATGAGGATCTCAAAATGTATGACACCAAGATTATATAACATGTCATACCTCTCAAGGAAAACATGAATCCTTTTCAACAAAAGCTTCATAAAGTTCATCCAATGTTGGAACCATTACTACAAAAGGAACTGAAGAAGATTATGGATTCCAAGATCATATTCAAAGTGAAACATTCAACATGGGTGGAAAATATGGTTCCTGTTAGAAAGAATTCATGGAAAATTAGACTCTGTGTATATTTCTAGAATCTAAATCAGGCATCTAACAAAGAAAATTGCCCTTTCTCTCCAATTCAATAGATCCTCCAACTCATATCTAGTTCTAAAATATTCCCATTATTAGATGGCTTCTTTGGCTACAATCAATTTTTAGTGGCCAAATCTTATCGATCGGAGGCTAAATTCCACACAAAATGGGAAATAGTCACCTATCACAAAATTCTATTCAGGTTAATAAACATAGGTGCGACATTCCAAAATTCCATGGGAATTTCCTTTAAAGAGTTGATTAGTCAAATAATCATGGTCTAAATCAATGACATCATGATTTATTCCAAGAATAGGTCAGACCACCCACACCATCTGAAACAGATCTTCGAGAGATGTATAAAATATGGTATATCCCTTAACGCAAAGAAAAATATATTTTTGTTTTAGAAGGAATATGCTTGGGAACATCATCTCTAAAATGGGATTTTTTTAGATCTAGAAATAACTAAATCTATAATGTGGATACTCATGCCCAATAGTAAGAATACCATGCAATATTTCTTTGAAAAGATAATTTTTTTATGAAGATTCATGGTTGAATATACTGAAATCATCAAGCCTCTTCAATAGATTATTAATAATCATTCTCAGTTTAAATGGACCTCTCTTGAGAAGGAATCTTTTGATAAAGTGAAATTTTCCATAGCTGCATCTCCTGAATTACATAACCCAAACTTTGTTAAGGAATTTTTACTGTACACTTTTGTTTCTAACCATTCCCTTGCAACGATGCTCACCTAGGAAGATGAGCAAGGGAATGAGTGACAAATTTAATTAATGAGCACTGGTCTACAAGGGGATGAATTGGACTACCCATTGATTTATAAATAAACCTTTTTTGTTTATAAGGTAGTTAAACAATTCATACCCTATATTCAAAATAACCACACCAAGGTAAAAGTGCCCCACCCAACAATGAGGTCAATGTTTGTATCAAAAGAACTTGATGAGCGAAGAGGAAACTATATGACCTCCATGTAAGAACATTACCTAGAGCTCAAACCTGCCACATAATAAGAGGTCAAGGCCTATGAAATTTAGCAACTGATGCTTTGGATCTAATTGATTCATCTGAAGAAGGTTGGGAAAATGAGTTCTCACTCTACATGCAAGAAGTTCTATATGTACTTGCCCATACTTTTTCCTATTAAAATTATATCAAGTAGTATCTATAGCATGATACCTTACCTAGTCATCTGAATTCCAAGCAGAAGAGGTCCTTAAGGATCCAATCCTCTCAATATCATCTTATCAACAACATTGTATTCCATAATAATTATGATGGTTTATTTAACAGGTGTCTCAAGAAGAAAGATGTTTATGGATCCACTAGAGGACACTTCATTGGTGATACAACAACCCATAAGATCCTAAGAGCCGGATATTATTGGCCAATGATTTTCAAAGATGCAAACTCTTATGTTCAAAAATGCTTGACAAGTCAATAGTGTGCTACTAGGGAGAAGAAATCAACAATCCCTTTGTATCCCTTGGTCATTGAGGAACCATTTGAGCAGTGGGATCCATACATTATCCATGAGATCGATCCACACTCTTCCAAACAATATATATACATTTTAACTACAATGGACTACTCCACATAGTGGACTAAGGATATACCTCCAATGAAGGTAAACAAGGATGTTGTGATTCATTTTATAGAGAATCATCTGATCACCATGTTTGGCATGCCAACCACTCTTGTTTTTTATAATGCTATATATTTTTCTTCCCTAAAGTTAACTAAGTTTACTTTAGATAGAGGTACCATCTTGCGATATGCAACTAACTATTACCCCCAAGGTAATGATGTATCCGATTCCACTAATAAAAACCTAATCAGTATCCTCAAAATGAACTATAATTGACCATCATGGTTACTAGAAAAATAACTTAGCCAATGCTCTTTGCGATGACAGAGTAACCCCAAAATCCTCTCTAGGAACATCTCCCTACTTCTTAGTCTATGGGAACTAATCAATCCTTACCCCAAATATTTTCTTTCCATCTCTCTAGTTATCCTAGACCTCACATGGGTATAACTTCCCAGTCATACAAAGAAGGGTTGACACCCTACTCAAGCTCGAAGAAGAGAGAGAGAAGTAAAAAAAAAAAAAATGTTGTTCACCAAAAAAAAATTAAGAAATGGATTGAAAAGAAGTCTGTAGGAGAAAAGGACTTCCATGTGAGAGACTTTGTGTTAAAAATGGGCAAGACACATGAAGAAAAAGGTCAACATTCTAAATTATGACAATTATGGCTTGGTTCTTACTTGGTAGTGTAAAAACTTGGCCCAGGAACGTACAAACTGCAAAACCTAGAAGGAGAAGTAGATCTCCTTCCTATCAATGGCCAAGTCCTAAAGAAATACTTCAATTAACTATCTCTTGACAATTAACTTGTACACACGTAGTTTTCCTTAATTTTATCTTTCTAGATTTGTATTTGAATTTTTCTTATTTTGTTTGTTTGATTTGAAATCTTCTCATTGCTTTCCCTGCTTTTAGTCATTTGTTTTTCCTAACTATTTCATTTTTGAAGAATGTTCTTTTGCATCCTTTTACAGGAACTGATCACTTGTTTCTAGTACTTTTTTTGATTCAAGGTCCTTGAGTGGAACTGATCAGAATTATGAAAATCCACTCTGAGCCCAATGGATGAGACACTAGTTCTTATTCTATGTTCATTACACATGAAAGTACTTATCTTGTGAGACATCATGACACTCAAAAACTTCCAAGGACGTGGCATGTTGCATGGAAAGCAACTTTCACCATGACAAACTGCACTTGTCAAAACATTCCACTCTCACCACATATCGTACCATAAAAAGAAAATTGACGCAATGCAACTTGAAAAGTATTTAAGCTCCATGACCACTCTTTCATTGCATCATGCCAAAATTTTAAATAATGTGACATATTTATCCCTCATGAACTTTCATCAAGCCACGAATTTTCTCCTTTGTCACACTTCAACAACTATTCCTTCCACACAATAACATGATTTGACCCTTGAAGTGACAATATCAAAAACTAAAAAAGAATCAAAATGGCCACATTATGAATTATAAAATCAACTTCAACCATTTTATTTTTACCATTTCATTCCATCACTTGTCGTTTTCTCCTTGAGCACATTAAATCCTTTGGATGCATGGAATTTCAAGACCACCAATCTACTCACTATATAGATCCACACAAAAACCCAATTTACTTGTTCCATGTATGCATCCACTGCCAACTTGGTTTATTCTATTTATTTTTTATCTTCAAAGGATTTAAGTGGACAAGGAATCTACCCTAACTAATAGCCTTCTACCATGTGACCCTAGGATTCCCCAAAAACTATAATAAATGGAATAATCAAGGATATCATCCTTCTACCATGTGACCCTAGGATTCCCCCAAAACTATAAGAAATGGAATAATCAAGGATAACATGCACCCACTTGACCCAATTTATTGTATGACTCCCATGTCACAGAAAGATCCTTAGAGCCCAACTCAATCTACTCATTGGAGTGTGTTAGTAGGCATTTTAAAAAAATAAAAAAATTAAGGGCCATGCCCCATCACCAAATCCCTCATCAAAAGGAGTGATGTCCTCAATATGCAATGCCAACTTACCAATAACAAAATGCATCATACATAAAGGATTCTCTTGGGAATGGGGGATGATATTAATTTTCAAACCAAAACCTGCATGAGAGATTTTTCTTCTCCTTCCAAACCCAAGTGGATGCTAGCATACTTATATGTAGATTTTGCAAAGAAAGGGTTAGTTTTTTTTTGTTAAATGTATTCAATCCCTAATCTCCACAACCCCAGCCACCACTTATATAAGTGAACCCATGGAGGTCCATCATAAAATGGATTACACCCTAGAGACAACTATAATAAACACGAGTCTTATGGGAACTACTAAGAAAACATCATCAAGTATAGGAATTTTCTCTCCTCAAGATTACCATCAATAAAAGATAAGAGTTTTTGAATCCTCTCTTACTTATTTCCACACAAGCATTGATATCATTTTGAAACTAACAATGCTAATGTCAGATGTTGTTAACATGGATGAGTTGTAGGATCTCAATATGGATTCCAAGTACAGAAAGAAAAAGGACCCTATCATTGAATTGAGCCCAATCCACGATGAGGAGCCAAAAATAGTTGTTGGTGTCCCAGGACCAGCATATGGTGACAAAATATGTTGCGTGGAGACTAGTCTAATCTACAAATGGGGATATTTATAGAAAATATTTTAGGAGGAGACATATCTAGTTATGCCACACCTCCTTAGGGAAATTAATGTAGATGAGAGAATCTATGAATGAATCAAACACTCCTAGATACACAAAGTGGCTACGCACTATGTTGTATTTCTTTGTGCATATACCATCTCTTGAATCATCAACCAAACTAATGTTGATAACAGGATTATTAGGGATAAAAATATGAAATCCATCATGTTGTTCCAGGCCTCTAACTTAGATGTATATTATAAATTCCCCATATCATAGATCAACTGGTGAACTTTTCAATCACTTCCTAATTAATTCAGTAAGCAATTGAAGAGTTGTGCATTTAATTATCAATCTGAGGTCATATTGAACTTACGAACTGTCGTGCATTGTATATGAAAGTATGATGTTGTAATTTCCAATGGGTTGTAGTACTTCAAGATATAAAGATTCTTAAACAAGTCACCAAATTAAATCACACCACTTCTTGCAATTAAATCCATACTTGTAGGAATGGAAACACACTTTTGCAAGAAAGTGAATGCCACACTTGTAGGAAAGTAAATGTCAAACTTGTAGGAAAGTAAATTTCACACTTGTGGAAAAGTAGATATCACTCTTGCAGGAAAGTAAATGTCACACTTGCATAAAGGTAAATATCTCTCTTGTAGGAAAGTAAATCACACTTGCGGAAAAGTAAATATCACTCTTGCAAGAAAAAAAATCACACAAGCATCAAAGGTGACTTGTTAAAATGTTAGAATGATCTTGATTAATGTGACATATATGTTATGGCTCATGTACTGATATGAAACAAACCTCAAGCTATAGAAATCAAACCACACTATGTTATAAACAAAGGAAATAAACTAACCTGAACTGCAATCAAAACAATTGTTAACCAAAAAACTAAATGTTGTAATATAAGTGCAGAGTTGCAACAACAAGAGTTAAAACAACTGAAGTTGCAACAAAGTGTTAAATAGAGGAATTGTTGGAAATAAACAAAAATACTTAATATATGCTACAAATACACATTAGTTAATCATAAGACAGGATTTTGTAGTGTCAACATGGAGTGGCGACAACATGAGTTGCAACAATGGAAAGATACCAGAGTTACAACAAAGTGTTAAATAGAGGAATTGCTAGAAATAAATGAAATTATATAAAAGTTGCTACAATTGCTCATTTATTAGTCAAAAAAATAAAATACCGTGTAATATTAGCATTGAGTTACGACAATCAAGAGTTGCAGCAATGAAAAACACTAGTTTTGAAGCAAGATGTTAATTAGAGGAATTGTTGGAAATAAAGAAGTTCAAATACAACTACTTCTATAAAGTACAGAGAATGCAAACAGTACTAGGCTAAGGAGGGGCCCCACCCTCCTTAGGTGAGGTACTGGTTTATGAACATAATAGGGTGCTTAAATTCTCAACAGACCATCAATTGGACAAGAACAAATGAAACTTATATTGATTGAAAATATGTAGATCAATACAATTCTGTTCAAAAAATTTCTTTTGTTTTTTCTCCATCCCCTCGATCAAAGAGAGCATGGACATTTATACAAAATAGTTTCTTCCTAAATTAATCAATAGAATCGATGGACATCCATGAGAATTGGGCTGTCTCATCTCCTTATAATGTTTTCTCCAAAAGATGGAAAATTTGGGCACATGCTGACTAAATCATCCATATGGCAAGTGGTGGCTAAGTCATCCATTCCCTTCTAGTGCTCAATTGCCATTGCCATGTTCCTGCATGTTTTTTTTGACTAATTGGTTGATCCATGGGTGAAAACTATGTAGTCGACTGATGAGTTATTACGATAGGAATGAAATTATAGCACCCATATCAGAGTTGCAACAACGGTCTTGTAGTGAGAGTCGCAACAATAATGAGTTGCAACAATGCTCCTGTAGCGAGAGTTGTAGAAATGGTGAGGCAAGAGTCGCAACATGGTGAGATTTGTAGCACTGAGAGTTGCAGTGACGACAAGATTTGCAACTTTGAGTGTTGTAGCAACAAGAGTTGCAACAATGATAAGATTCGCAGCAACAGTGTTAGCAACCCATAGTTCCAGTAGGTATGCTTGAGTAGTCAATTGCAACAATTCATATTCAAGAGTTGCAACTCTTGTGTTGGGAAGGTACATGTGTAACCCTGTTCATGTATACCACTGCTAGCAAAAAAGGCAATAATCTCCTGAAAATGCATAAGAATAAGTATTGAAATGGCATGTTGAGAGAATAATTATACCTGACCAAAACTGTATCATTATGAATGAAAAGGGTATTAAGATGGAATGAAAATGGGAAACAAGGTGTACAAAAAATATTGGACAGGTGTTATAAAGATGTTAATTTGCACCCATCATCTCCCCCAGTCAAAATCATTACATGTATCCATGCAACCAAACAATTATTTTGAGTCTGAGAATGTGAGACTCCCTTGGAGTTTGTTGATGCCATAATCAACTTTCTCTGCCTCAGGAGTAGAAATTTCTTCCTCTTCTTGGTAGCCTTCTATAATTGTAGTAATAACTTCACCTAAAGTTCCCCATGTTGGTTCTTGTGTGACTGCAGGGTCCTTCCCTTATTTGTAGTCTTGCAGGATTACAGCAAGGCCTTCTCATAAATTTCCCCTTATCGGTTCTTATGTAACAAAAATATCTTTCTCTTGTGATGCCATTGTTTCTTTATCATGTGCCTTCCCTCATGGTTCTAGTGTGGTAGCAGGGTGATTCGCCTCTATGACAGTAAGGTGAGTATCATGTGTTACTTCAACAACTTGACTGGCCTCTTCTAGCTCGTGTGTGATAGCAAGGTTAGTACCCTCTACCGGTTCAACATGATTATTGGCCTTTGTGACACTAGGGTGAGTGTTCTCTACTAGTTCAACAAGGTGACTTGAATCTGCTAGTTCTTGTGTGACAATAGGGTTAGTACCCTCTTTTTTTCAACAAGATGGTTGGCCTTTGTGATGGTAGGGTGAGTGTCCTCTACTGGTTTTGTAGTAATGTATCTTGATTCTTGGGAAAGGTAGCCTAGCCTATCCAAATTCCTTTCCTCTCTAAGTTCATATCATAATAACTTGAGAGAGGTATGAAGCTTCTTGTTCTACTTCTCAAGCACCCATTTCTTCCTTAAAAGTGACATATACAAAGGTGCAAGAAAAGGGGTACTTACTAGTTTATCTTTCCTAATTTTGGCCAGCTCTAGGGCAGTAGTGGCCTCATTTTATTATGGTGTTGCAGCTTCTTCGTTCTCTGTGTAGAGCTCCAGAATTACAGTTAGGCCATCTCCTAAAGTTCCCCTTGTTGGTTCTTGTGTAACAACAAGGTTTTATTCCCTTATCTCTTCATCAGTTTTAGGCCCGACAGAGCTTTGACCATCCCTCATCATATCATCATGATAACATTCCTCTGTTGGTTCTAGTGTGACAATAGGGGTATTTTCTTGTACTGCAACTACTTCTTCATCCTGTTCCTCTCATGTTACTTCTTATGTAGTAGTTGGGTGTTGGCCCTTGACCAAGTTTTGGAGAACCTTGGTCGTGTTTGACCACTTTTTGGGACTTCAATAGGCTGGTTGAAGATGAAGCGCCAGACGAAGAGGAGATCACAGGATCTCACCCCCTTTTTTGCGGGCTTTTTGGGTTTAGGGTTTATGTAACGGGTATGGGACATTGTCCCATGGGTCTTACCCATGTTTAGTCTCTTTTGTAATGTATAAATATAAATCTAGGCGATGTAAGTAGGAGGTGTTATACTAAGTACAAGTGATTGTAAGAGGCTTTGTGGATGCTATGTGTTAAGACTTGTTGAGCTAAGTGCAAGTGACTTGTAGTGCTTTGTGCACAGACTATGTAAAGATTTGTGCTTGGATCTAGCTTGGGGAAGGAGGATCTGGAAAGGTGCCTACAGATATCCTGTCCTATGCGGAGTTGGCTCTATGGCTCTGTGCATGTAAGGAGGTTTGAAGAAGCTAATAAAGAAGAAGAAGATTTGGTGGACATAGCCCCACACTGGGGTGAAACACCTATATCCTATGTTATGGTACTTTGTGCTATTTTTTTCATGTGTTTATGTATTTGTTTGTTTAGTGATTTATTCTGGATGAATGTGCAATGCTTAATGATATGAATGAATGCTAGATCTGAACTATTTCTATGTGATAAGTGTTTGGATGTGTTAGATCTTATTGAATACTATGTTGTTATGTAATTAGGGTTTTACCTGTGATGTGAATAAGGGGTTAAAGACTAATGAATGTTAATTGCTAAGTACTATGTTAAGTATTGTGATCACATATCTGTGTCCCAACTAGGTTGTAGACACTTGAGTCCTACAACCCCCTTGCCTCTACCTCGGGTGAGACTTCATCTGCTTCGCAAGTATTATCGAAAGGGCTGATAGTTAGGGTTTTGTTGGTGCATTGTTGAAGTGTTGAACCTCGAGTCTTCCCCTGTGCCAACAAATGGTTGCATTTCCAGGACCTAAAACTGTGATTGTTGGGAACTGAAGAAAAGAGAAAGCTTTGTGCGAAGATCTATTGCCCTAGTGTGAAGTAATCTACTTGGGTTGTGAAGCTCTGTGCTAAGAAGAGAAGTCTGATTTGAAGAAAAGAGGTAAGATCTTAAATCTTTGTGCTCTGATAAAGGTAAGATCAGTAGAATTTTTTGTTTCGAAAGTATGGATCTAGGTATGTTTGATAGATTTTGTCCTAGTTTGAAAACTAGGGCACAACTAGAAGGAAGAAGATATGATATGAATAGATCTGGTATAAATAGTGAAAGATATGTTATTCCCTATGCATAGAAAGAATTTTTGGACTGACAAGTGGATGTAGGATCCTTGAAAGAATTTTTTGCAGGTCCATCACTGTGATCCCAATGCATAGTACAAGAAAGTTGGGGATCATTCAAGAGAAAGAGAGGATTGACTCTTTGTTATAGTTGTAGAAGACCAGAACATTTTGCTAAGGAATGCCCTGGTAGAGGTCCTATTTGTCTTTGTTGTAAATCTACTAAACATGAAGTTTTGGATTTCCCTAGAATGATTGCTAAGGTTGAAAAGATGAACACAAGACAAGAAAACCAAGAACAAGGTCAAGAGACTAAGAATATGCTAGACCACCAGAAAGAATCAGAGGTTATATTATTATAGATGAAAGAAACATTGAATGATCACAGAGACACCAATTTATCAGAGATCTTAAAAGAGAAAGAGTGCATAGAAACAAGAATACGAGACTCCGACATAGAATGTGTATTGGATGAAAAAAACAGGTGAACATTATGACAAAAAGTACTTAGGAAATCTTAGGAAAGCCTGTTATGGTTTCTTCATTGGGAGAAATAGGATTGTTTAAAGGAAATTTGATAACCCTATGTGGAAGACTTGCCCATGTACCTATGATTGCTCATGGAACATCAACATAAGAAGAATTTGAGGTCATTAAGTTTTTTGAGAACAACACTCCTTTTGTACTTTTGTTAGGAAGGACTTGGATTGAGAATGACCATATCCAAAGGAAAGAAGAAGAGGAAGATATAGAACATAAAAAGAAAGAATTAATGGATTTCATGGCTAGGAGAATAACATTCTTAATAGAAGAACACGAGGACAAGTCGAAGCAACTAAGTGCTAGAGACCACGCTTTCAAATTTGAAAAGAACCTATCCATGCAGGAGAGTAGAGCACCTACTCCAAAAATAGTCAGAGAAGACATATTACCCTTGAACCCTATGAAATACCCTCAGCAGTGCGAAGTTACTATGATAAGAGGAGATAAGAACAAGAATGGAAAGAGGAATCCAGAGACCCATATCACAGGAAAGAAAGAAAGAAATCTCAGTAAGAAGAAAGCAAAGCTAGAAAAATTGCAGGAGGTTCCAAAAAGGACTTCGCATAAGGAAGGCTTTCAAAACTTGAACCTCGCTGGGATAACAGGACAATGCATATTGGCACTTTGCCACAACGAAGAAATATGACCATTGGAGGCATCCCAACTGTTAGAACGATGCTCCAGAATGGTGAGAAGCGCAGTTATTTCCGAAACATTCACCATCGGACCATTGGGACTGCGCCATAACAGATGGAATCGCATTGATTAAGGAATACGTGCCCATTGGAGGAATCTGTCACAATGTTATATATTTAACCTGTCGAATGTCTTACTGTGGACACTTTTTCCAATTGTGATTATCCGATCCCATAGAGAACTAGTTTCTTTTGCGCAGTGCTTATCGAGACCTCCCCACCCATTCTGCTTACCTCGAGTGTTTGTCCACTGACCTGAGATATCTGATCTCGAGCATGTATGTCAGGTGACCATAGCTCAGTAGAGAAATATATCGAAGAGATTCTCATAGAACTCATGGTTGAGAAGTTCATGTCCACAGGAGTACAGGCCTCGTCGACGAGAGGAGTGCAAGCCTCCCCATTGACTGGACGTCGATCTGGGCCATCCTGAACTACGACAGAGAAATGGAGCAAGCATTGTGATGACTTGGAGAATGCAAATCTCATCCCATCGGTCCTGCCTAACTATATCCCACCTCTGTCTAGCGCAGTTAGTTGTGACAGTGTCCCAAGGGACTTTGACTATACACTGATCACTACGTACCTCCCGAAGGGGATATGCATAGTAGGACCACATTTGGAGAGGATTCTGGCACTTAAGATCAGTGACTTCAACTTAGGAGACTACAAGAACTATGGCATCCTCACACCACACAAGTATTTGACCAAGACAACGAGGAAGAAGTCGAAGATAATCCCCCAGCCATGGACCATGGAAATCGTAAGATCCACCATCCTCAATGTGATGAATATACCACACTTTGGCAGACATCAAGAGGTTAACGCATGCGTTAAACTCCTCCTATCATGCTACCATGGTAGTTACTTGTGTTTGGATACGTGCATCACAGTATATTCAGCGTTGATCCATCGTATCACTGGATTAAGCATGAAAGGACCAGACCCTCATGATTTTTACCTAGGGAAAGCTGTATATCATGCACTAGTGCAGTGAATAAAGAATACCTATGGCAATGTAGAGAAAGGGAAGCGGGGATACAAGGTATCCTCCATCCAGAATGGCACAGTGCACCTAGCTTGTCAGTTGATCACTGGTAAGCTCGTTAGGAAGAACAGACCAATGCAGGTCACGAGGTTCGTCATCAACCTCACAGAAAAATGCATTGAGGGGATGAAAATGAACTGGGAGAGCTACCTCGTCAACAATTTGGAGAAATATTGTATTGAAGTGCAAGACCAGGGCTATGAGTTTCACTTCAGCTGGTTGTTGATTCTCATTGCCTTCATTTCTTGGGAGATTTCGAAAGGAGTGAACTTCCCTGAAATCAAGTCGTCTGAACCACTGGATGCGAATTTCACTATGCTATGGTACTTGAGAGACATGGTGAAGCAATGGCAGTCAAATGAAGAGGGCCACACCTATTACTTGCAGCTGAAGAGGGCCATTAAATCCTTCCCTCGCATGATGTCAAATATGTTGCATCGTTTCAGGCCATTCGTGAAGTTTCGCACGGACAGGAATTTCATATATATCACTACGTGCAGAGACGAACATAATGAAGAGCTCCATTCCTATTAAAAACTCACCGAGGAAGATATTGAGGAAATAGCCAAGGACTGGCCTACAAAATTCCTGGTATTAGTTGAACAGACAGAACTCTTTGACCCCAACCTCATCGGAAGTCTTGTAGTCACTCAAGAAGAATATGATGCACCCAACAACAATAGGAAGAAAAAGAAGGAATAGGTACATGAATTGAATAATGCATCAAAAGAAACCACACCAAATTCACCTGAAGGAGGAGGAGGTGATGAAGCAAAAAAAGAAGAGGACGAAGGGGAAGAAGAAAAGAAGGAACAAGGTGAAGTAACACCACCTAAATATCCCCTTCCAGAGACCAAAACATCCAAGAAAAGAAAGGGTTCCCCAACAAAACCTTCATCGCGGAAGAAATCAAAATCCAATAAACCTCCATTTCAGACTGTGCTCATGTTGGATGACATTGACCTCATCATCGCCATTGTATCAGATACCTCAGAGGACATTTTGTAGAAAAGCGAATCCAAACATGAGACAATGTATGACAGGATCGAGGCAGAGCTTAAAGGGGTACATCAGGCTCTTTATTCAAGTTGCACAATGTCTACTGCGCCATTGTCAGCGAGGGATGTAGAAGTAGGAGATGAACCTGCCCATCTAGGAAGATTAGCGGATTTGACAAAGACTCGCCTTCGTCGAGTCCAGGAGGAAAAGGAACAGGCCATAGAGGCATTAAAGAAAGCAAAGGAGGAAGCCCTAGAGCAACATCAAGTTGTGAAACAAGAAAAATATGACCTCCAGGCGAAGTTTGCAGAGGATAGAGCAAAATCCATAAGGAAAAATAACATCTGCTCACGGAGTAGATTGATGTTAAATAAGTAGTTACTAGAGCACTTTGCTCTGTGTCAGGCCTAGCACAGACAGAAGAGGATGCAACTGAGAGCCAATTAGGGAAGCTTGTTGAAGCCATGCAATAGCTCCAAGAAAGAGTGGAAGAACTGGAATTGCAAGCAGTGCCAAGCACTCCGCAGGAAGTGCGGGATCAAAGGGAAGAAACCGCTTGGAGAGTAGTCGAAAGAATCAAGGCATTGACCTTAGAATGAAATAAACTCAGCAGTCAAAGTGCGAAGACCTACGAGCTCCTTGCGGAGGACCCATAACTAAGGACATTGGAGTCACAAATCCAGGAATCAAAGCAACAAGCAACGAAAATACAAAGTTGAAGCCACTGTCAGCACTCGAGAGGATGAAAAGGTCCCAGGAACAACGCACAGTTTAGAAACAAGTCCATGCCATCTAGAGTAAAGTCATGGAAGTGACCCATAGGCTCCAGCCAATGCAGGATGAAGCCTGCACACTTTTTGAGGAGATTGAAGGACAAGGTCCACAACTAGAACAAGTGGTCACCACGGTGGAAAAATGATTAGAAGGACCAATGAATGAGAAAGTTATTCATGAGTTCGTCGAGCAGGAGGCTCTGGCGAAGCAGTAGTTTGAAGTAGCTCGATCCAAGCTTAAGGCCTTCGAGGCAGATTTTCCCAAATCAGAGTGACTCGGGATGAGTCACAAGTGAGTGTTGGGGGCTTGTTGGCCCTCTACCAAGTTTGGATAACCTTGGTCATGTTTGACCACTTTTTTGGACTTCGACAGGCTGGTCGAAGATGAAGCGCCAGGCGAAGCGGAGATCCCGGGATCTTGCCCCCTTTTTTGTGGGATTTTTGGGTTTAGGGTTTATGTAACGGGTATGGGACATCGGCCCATGGGTCTTACCCATGTTTAGGCCCTTTTGTAATGTATAAATAGAAATCTAGGCGATGTAAGTAGGGGGTGCTATACTAAGTACAAGTGATTGTAAGCAACTTTGTGCATGCTATGTGTTAAGACTTGTTGAGCTAAGTGTAAGTGACTTGTAGTGCTTTGTGCACAAACTGTGTAAGGATTTGTGCTTGGATCTAGCTTGGGGAAGGAGGATCTGGCGAGGTGCACACAAGCCTCCTATCCTATGTGAAGTTGGATTTGTGGCTCTGTGCATGTAAGGAGGTTGGAAGAAGCTAATAAAGAAGAAGAAGAGTTGGTGGACATAGCCCCACACTGGGGTGAACCACGTATATCTTGTGTTATGGTGCTTTGTTCTATGTTGTTCATGTGTTTATGTATTTATTTGCTTAGTCCTTTATTCTGGATGAATGTGTAATGTTGAATGATATGAATGAATGCTAGATATGAAATATTTCTATGTGCTAAGTGTTTGGATGTGTTAGATCTTGTTCAATACTATGTTGTTTTGTAATTAGGGTTTTACCTGCGATGTGAATAAGGGGTTAAAGACTAATGAATGTTAACTGCTAAGTACTATGTTAAGTATTGTGATCACAGATCTGTCTCCTAGATAGGTTGTAGACACTTGAGTCCTGCAACCCCCCCTGCCTCTACCTTGGGTGAGACTTCATCTACTTCGCAAGTGTTTCCAAAAGGGCCAGTATTTAGGGTTTTGTTGGTGTGTTTTTGAAGCGTTGAAGCATGGGTCTGCCCCTATGCCAACATTGGGGTTTTTATTTTTATATTTTCAACTTTGGAATTATATATTTCCCTCTTCTTCTTCTGAGTAGGTGCATATGTTGGCCTTTTCCTTGTCCTCATTAGTCTTTTGGTTGTATGTTTTCTCCATGTTACCTCTATGTTGCTCCCATGGTTGCCTTCATCTCTCTGAGGAGTCATAACAAAACCCTTGGGGTTTTCTTTTTCAGTGGATGCAATTTCAGGAGTTGCAACAATCTCGTCCTATGGAGATGCAACAACTACGACCTCCATATTTGCAGCAGCCACAACCTCTAGAGTTGAAATGTTGTTGTCTCATGGTGAGGTTCCAACAACTACAATTCCTCCATGCTGGGTTACAATGGTGATTGGTGCTCTCGCCACCTTTCTCCATGTTCTTCCCTTATTATGCAATGATTGCTCAACCATAATTTTTATGAGCTCATGATGTGTGAGGGATTCTACAGGGCAGAAAAATTTCTATGCACGTGAATCCATGGTCTGCAACATCTTCCAAAAGAAAAATGACATGTTAACCATCCTGCCATGTCGCAAGTGGTCTAGTAGGAGAATGTTTTGTAGGTATACGGTCTCGTAGTGGCCCTCACAAGTGATGTGTCACTACACTACCATGGCAATGTCTTTCCATGGACTCGATAATGAGGTCCTTTTGAATATCGTTCCTTTCTTGACCAGGGGTTCTCCTGGTTCGAGGAACTACTAGAGGATTTAAGGCTTCAAAATTCATCAAAAATACCATTAGTCCCCTGTCTGAGGAATCTCGATAACCTCTACTATCACATCCTCTGTCAATTGCACCATTTTTCCTGCTACGTCGGTCCTAGTTTCTCATAAATTTATGGTAAATTCGAGTTCCACATTGTCATCATACCCTTGTAGCTTATTTAATTATTCCATCCAACCTCCTTGCTATAAAATTTCTTTGATATTATCATATGCCTCCAAAAAGAGTGTCTCTGTAGGTTCTCTATAGTTTAGTAAGCCCCCCATTCTTCCTACTCAGAGCTCAAGCAAACTGCAACTACAAAATGGAATAAATGATTTGGAGGGTGGAGATTTCTAAGTATGGATGGGAATGATGGTGTGATGGGGTAATTATGTCATAGGCTTGGCGATTATGAATGTGTGATGGAAATTTAGTGATGCAATTAGGTCGTAAATATTCCAATCAATTCCTACTCATTACACAGTTAAAGAGACGTACTGTTGACGGGAAAAACTGTCCGTCTTTCAATTGAGAGAGAGGAACTGGTCTGGGGTTGTCTAAATAACCCAAGCCGTTTGAAATGAACCACCTTGACGAGTTTAACGGCTCCGTTGGCCGCTCTAAGGTCTCCTAAGAAAACCAAAGAGAAAACTGATCTGAACTAACTAATCTAACTAAACTAATAAAACAACTTAAACTATCTAAAACAAACTAAAAGAAACTAAACTAATTACAACTAATAAATAAAACTAAACTAACTAATGAATATACTAATCTAATTAAAACAAATTACTAAATTAAATTAAAACTAAATTTAGTTGTTCTAACTATTATATACGATCGACTAACTACTATTATAATGGTTCAAATCAGCTATCTAATGATCAGTTGTAATATCTTTTATTCACAAATGTACACTATAAACAACCTACAGATTTAATTAAAACCTGCAAAACTCATGTATTTTCTGCCCTAAGACAGTCATAGATCTTTTTTGATTTTTTATATTTTATGAAAAAGAGATAAAACTAACTGAAATTAAACGATCTAATATAAATCTATCTAGACTTATATCTAAATTAAACTACTTAATGAAAACAGTAAGCAGAAGACTAATTGAACTGGAAACGCTCCAAGTCTTCCCTGTGTAAGATAACTTCTAAGCTGGTCGGAGGAGGGGAACTCGCACCGGTTAGTCCATAAGCTTCTCATAAACGATCTGTTGTGCTGCTCCTTGAAGTGTTTTACAAGACAAACAAGACATAAAATAAACTCATAACAATCTTATGATTATAAATTCCTGCAATAAGGGAAACCTGTTATGCGAAGAACTTATATATAACAATTCAATTTATGAAGAAGATAAACCTGTCATTCACAAAATGAATTAAAAATTGTTAAGTCTTTTATCTATTTGGAAGAGACAAGATATGGAAAACAATGATTAAAATTATATCATTTGCACATGATTTAGATAGCTAAAGTAGTCATAAACCATAAACACATTGATATACACAACATAAAACAAAATTTTGATATATTCAGAAGCTAAAGCTACGACAAAACACCAAATTCTGCTTCAGTCTGTATTATAACTCGATATCCTTGTTCTCCCATGAATGAGGATGATCATTATTACAAAAATTATAGGTTTATATAAGTCTTTCCACAGGGTACAAGCTCCCTGTGGATAATATCAAACAATTTTACATAATCTGGGAAATATCCCAAAATCAACTAAACTAAGCAACTAAAATGCAAGTGAAATCTTTGAAACATCCCCTAACTGCTCAGGAACTCAATTGTAATTTCAAATATACCTGCAATAGAACACAAATACCCAATTATAAATACATTTCATTAACAAAACACTAAAAAAAATGATTCTACAGACTTAGCTACAGAATCATCTGATTCTGTAGCTAGTCTAAAATAACACACAGGACCAAATAGCAATCAAATAAAATATTTTCAAAAGAATCAAATTCTATTTAATTCTCTTTTAATAAATATTAAAAACGAATTACTATAATCCGAATGAGTTTATCATTCAAATCAAACCAAATCGAAAAGGATGTAGTCAAAACAGGATAAGAATGCTCTGTTTTTAATTACCATAGAATCGGGGCAAATAATAATCATGTTGTTTCATATCCAAATGCAATTACAAGTAAATTGTATGATGTAATCCAAAATCGATATAGTAACAATCGAACACAATCTTAATCGATTGGTTACAGCTGTGCATAAATTTCATATTCGTTTTAATCGAATGCCAATATGGAACGACTGTCACGATTACAATCAAAACGAAACATGCATAACAACATCCACAAACTTTGCCATAAACTTCGTTTGCTGAGTATCACATAGTTAACAGATAAGATCAAATAGCAATCACAACCATCATCAACTCATTATAGTCATATTCAATCAAGCGCAAAGATAGGTAAACTGTTATTCAAATGAAATCACACTCAATGAGTATTGACCCAACGAATTTTGTTATTGATCACCACACAGTCAACAGACAGGAGCGTAACAGAATTCATAAACTGGGTAAATAATCAAAACGAATATGGATGAGTTTAATTTTAGAAACAAATCGTAATCCTAGGCATGATCATTTTCGTTCAAATCAAACTTAACAATATATTTGTTGCAATATACTCCTAGCTGATATCACAGTCAAAACGATGCGAATCGAACAGTTGCAATCTTCTTATGTATTAACAGGATGATATTCGAATTGCTCAAATTAGACATGGAGTATAACATTAAAACAGTTATGCCAACCATATCGTATAGAACATAACCAAATTCAAATCGAAACGTTGACTGTGTTCAGAATTGGAATACTAGAAACAGCCTGTGTTTAGGAGATATGTTAACAACTCCCAATAGCAACAGAGTATTCAATCAAAACAAATAAAATCTATTTCATGATCATTCGAATCAAAGCCAAATCCAATCAAGAAATGAAAATTGATTTATCAAAACAAAATTTTATACAAAAGTGCATGCTTGTGTGACAAAGCAGATCCACGCTATAACAGAGTTTATGAGTAAGTCATATAAAAAGGTGATAATCATACCATTGAGGTTGCTCGATCTATGCCAATTTTGAATTGATGACTACCATAGCCGACTCCACGTTCTTAAACAAAATCGAACCTGTTGTTCGTTGTTTCTTATCAATGGATGAAATCTTTGCCTTTTGTTTGGTGAGAGTGGCAACTTGATCCTCCAGAGCATGAATTTTGGACTGCAACATTGGTATGTCGAGGTAATACCTTTCCAACCACGAGCCACACTGATCACATGGTGGAGCAGCTGGTTCGGATAGAACAGGAGGGGGTTTAGACGAGTTACCAGGGGTTTCACAAGGCACTTTGATGCCTGGATAATTAGGATTATTTTGCAAACACGGTGGTAAATTGTTCACAAAATCATAAGAGGGTTTGTCACACAGACCTTCAGAATAGGGATACTCGCTTGCGAGGTAACGTTCAGTCTTTGAGTCAGAATCTTCACTCACCATGATAGGTTCAGGGTTGACAGCAGTTTTGGGTTTATTTCTTGTCATGCGAGAGATTAACCGGGCATTTTTCTTGCCTTTAGAATTGGCAGTGGGTTTGGCCTTAGGCCTTTTAGCCACGGGTTTAACGTTGTCCACATCTGTGGTGATAGAATTGGGTAGGTCAATAGGTGAATCGGGTAGGGGTTTGGGTAGCAGAGCACTATAAGGCACAAGGGGTACCAACTTGCTCTCGCTTACAACCGGTTTGTCAACCTATGGTGGGCTTGAGCCATCAAAACATTTCGTTTAAGAAAATCCTCCCAACAGTCTCGGTGCAACCCTAAGTGATACACCACAATCATTTTAATTAACCCGAAGTGAAACAGGCTGCTGTCGGCCTGGTTTCGTTTATATCTTTTGGACATTTTAAACAAACTCCTATGCAAGTAGTGAGGCATGTTAAGTTCAAAACCCATGAAAACCATAAGTAGCCAAAGGTGATACATGAAAACGAAACCATACCTGCCCTCGCAGGTGATGAATTGTTTAGTTATCATCAGCAGGTCATGCCATCGTTGCTTTAGCATGTTTGCGGGCAAACCCTTGTCACAAGAATTAACCTTTCATGACTGGAAGAGCAACGTCAACGGTACATCTTCCACCTTGCAATTTTTCGACCACTTCTTTCCGACAGTAGGCAGACCAGTAGCCATACTAAGAAAATGCTCATCAATTTCTAACTGCACATCCCCAACCTTAGCTCGGCAACCATCGAAAGTTAATGCAAATTGCCGAGCCACACTAGGGTTAAAGCCATCAAACCTTTGGATGAACGGGAACCATCTGAATTCTTCCAAGTCACTGTAAGCACCATCAAACATTAACAGTGCCTGGTTACCATTGGGCTCAGCCCTTACGACCGGAGCCATGGTGCGGGCATCATGGTAGGGTTTGGATCAAACATGCAGGAGCATAATCGATAGGGCTAACAGCTGCAAGCGCTCAATGAGGAGGCAAATCAATATGCGCGTGCGAAGGTGGTGGGTTAGTTCACCGCCATGCAAAACATTAATGGTAGAGTACATCACTTGTTTCATCAATTATGACATCACTTAAACCACATTTATCGACAAACACAAAGGTTTAAAACGGTGGATAGTGATAACAAGGCACCATTGTATCGTTTGAAACCATGAATCATTCAATCAAACCCAAAGTTAATACGTGCCCTTGCAATAATCCAAACCATTAGATCAAACCAAAAGTTTAACCAATGTGCCATAATAATTCAAATCATTAAATAAAAAAAATCATTTAACCAATGTGTGATTTCATAACTTCAAACCTTTTCCCTTCAAATCGAAACTCATATATTGACCATGCGCTTATAGCATAATATATAAACAAAGTTTATAAAACAATTATGACAAATGGTTTTACAAAATTGACAAGTTAAGAGTTTATGAAAATAAGGATCGCATCACATAAAACAAGATCAACCATGACCCTTATGGAATCTAATATAACTCATAACTTAATATGCTCAAAGTCTTATCAATCAAATTGCGCAATCAAAGTAAAAGTAGGTGAATGGACATAGTTTGAAAGTCATTCCAGCCACTTAATAGCAAACCAAAGTAAGTGCTTTTCAGAATACCACTAAGAAGGTCATGATAGTCCAAATAACGATGGAGGAGTTTTCACGCTTTCAGTCGTGAAAAATAAATCGAAACCAATTTGCAAATGTCGCTTGAAATAAAAATGTCTTTTGTTTGCGAAATGCGACAGAAATTTGAAGTTCAAGAGACATAGGTGTGGGCAGCTTTTAAGGCAATTAAAAAAAATTGAATTGGCTGCCAACAATGGCGACACACTGGGAGAAGTAGTTATCTCTCTTGAAAGAAACAAATTCAGATTAGGACAACAAAGAAAAATTCAACTTTAAAACAAAAACCAGAAAGTCGTACAAACATCGTCATTCACCATCTTTTCCAGCGATTTTTTAAAGATGTAAACCAATAACAGTCTTAAGATCAACAAGTCATGATTTTTATGATAAAATCTTCAATACTGTTGGCATGGCCACTGCTTCCAGCAGGCGTCCATAGCCTCGAAAGGGTTGCCATTTAACCCACTCGGTCGTCTGTATCCTGTCAAGAAGTTCTATATTAGAATAAAGGACTTTAAAAGAGGTTTCTTATATTTTTTTAGATTTTCATGTACCCGACATTGCTTCGCTGCCAGCGGGCCTGTTCAGTACCCCGACGAAGTTGTCTTGGCGCCATGCTTGCATTTACCCGCTGCCAGCGGACCTGTTCAGTATCTCGGCGGGTTTACAAACACTTCCCACAGTGCTTATATATATATATATATATTGTGGACAGATGAGCGGGGTGACGCTGAAAATCTTGATCTTTTATCATATTTTTTCGAACCTCATCAGAATTTTTTAACACTGTCCTTTATTCAGCACCAGAAATGTTTTATTTCTAAAACAACTTACTTTGACAGGGAGACATCCTTTTGAGTCATTCCTTTACGAAAAAGGGACAGTGTAAAAAGATAAACATGATCATGATGAACTTCACTCAGAGATTGAGATTAGTAAACTTCTTTCAAACAAAATTTTCCAATATCATTCTTAGAAGTATATAACTGATGTTCATACAAACTTTCAGAAGTTATTTCAGTGAAGAGATTTTCTTATGGTCTTTGTCTAAATGGCTCAGTGCACAGGCATGCATATTTTTCAAAAAACACAAAAATTGATCATTCAAATCAAACAACCAAAAACGAAAATAAAGGCAAAAATAAAGACAAAAGGCAATATTTACATAATATACAAAGACAGTAATCATGCAAAGTATCTTTTCAGGGCTTGGCCATTCACTGGGTAGGTGTCAAGCTGCCCTTCAAGATTATGCAATCAAAAGGAACTAGGACCCAACTTTTCAACAATCAAAAATGGCCCAAGCCACAAATTTTGAAACTTGGTGTGTTCACCCTTCCCTTCGTGTGATTTGTCCCACTTTAAGACGAGATCGGCTACTTCAAAATTCCTATCAGAAGCATAACTAGAATTGAACCAGCTTTTTATCAATTGTTGATGTTGATCTAATTTGCGCTTAGCTTGGGTTCTTACTTCTTTCAACTTCATCAAAGCGTTAATACGACTTTCTAGAGGGGGACAATCTTCTTCTTGAACTTTTTGTGACAATTGGAGCGAAGGAAGAAGAATGTGAGGTGGTAGAATGGCTTCTCTGCCATAAATGAGAAAAAAGGGGGAATTACCTATAGCGACTTTGGGTGTTACCCTATCAGCCCACAGTGCATTCAACAGTGCATTGTGCCAGTTCTTGTGATTTTCAGCCACGGTTCTCTTGATAATTTTGATCAAGTTATTGTTTGTTGATTCTGCTAGGCCGTTGCCCTGGGGATAGTAACTAGCAGAATACTTCAGCTTTATTCCCTTCTCTAAGGTGAACTCACTCATTTCAAGAGAAGAAAAGTATGAAGCATTATCAAAGACTAGACAATCAGGGATACCAAAACGGGTGATGATATTCGAGTTTAGAAAAGTGATCACCTGACTTGTGTTAACAGTTCTTAGCATGGCGGCTTCAGACCATCGAGTAAAGTAATCAGTGGCAGTCACAATATATTTGTGTTGTTGTGAGGATGGAGGGTTAATAGGACCAATGATATCGAGTCCCCATTGCTGGAAAGGAGAATCGACTGAAACGGGTTGCAAGGGGAAGGCTGGTTTTTGTAATCGCCCTGACGCTTTTTGACAAATGATACATTTACAGCATAAGGCATGGGCATCGCTAAAAAGTGTTGGCCAGTAGTAACCGGCTCTTAAAAACTTATGAGCAGTGGTATCGCCACCGAAGTGACCACCAACTTCTCCTACATGCAATTCAAGCAAGACTTTCTCTGCTTCATCCTTTTCGAGACAACGCATCAGTATGCCATCAAAATTCTGACGAAACAGTATACCGTTAACTAGATGAAAGGAGGCGGACTTTAGTCTCAACGCTCTTCTCTTAGCAGGGTCAAGGTGACGAGGTGCTGATCCATGTTGAAGACAGTGTCTAATATTGTCGTACCAAGGACTCACTAGGTTTTGTGTGCAACAAATCAAACCGTGATCGCGCTGTTCTAGGAATGACGTGTTACTATCTTCTTGTTGTTTAGTTTCTGAATAAACTACCAATTTACACAACCCTTGGCCTCTCATGATTTGCGTTGGGGTAATTTCCAAGTCATACTCCTGCAAGGAGGTGACCCAGTTGGCTCTTTTCTCTCCTAACTCTTTTTTCACTAACAAGTTCCTTACAGCAAGGTAGGGGACAATGACCTTCGTCCTAGACTTCAGAAGATAAGACTGGAAATGCTTAACTGCCTTGAAGACAGCGTAGGCTTGTCGATCGACTACGGGGTAGTTAAGTTCAGCGCCTTTGAAAGCAAAGCTCATAAAGGCGATGGGTACTTCGTTGTTCTCAGAATTCTTCTGAGTTAGGACTGCGGCATAGGAACGATCAGAGGCAAAAGTATAGAGTGTAAAGTCTTGAGAGAAATCAGGGTTCATGAGAGACGGAGCGTCTATTTTGGCCTTCTTTACAGCATTGAAAGCTTGGTTTTCTGTGGGTCCCCAGTGATATTGGGTGTCTTTCTTAATCAGTTTCTGGAGAGGCCTGACCATTTCAGAGAAACTGGGGACAAATCTTCTCATGAAATTAATCTGGCCCAGGAAAGACTGCATGGACTTTCTAGAGGTAGGTGGGGGGACTTTGGCGATGACTTGGGTCCTCTCAGGGTCAATAATCATTCCATCACTAGACACAATGAATCCTAGTAATTTACCCTATTCTACTGCAAAGATGGATTTCTTGGGGTTCAAGGAGATGTTGTATTTGCGACATCGTAGCAGAACAGCTTGTAAGTGAGCTAGATGATCGTCTTTGTTTTTAGAATAAACGGTCACATCATCTAAGTAGACTACTACGGAGTGATTGATCAAGCCTCTAAAAGCAATGTCCATTGCTCTCTGAAAGGTAGCGCCAGCATTAATCAATCCAAAGGGCATTTTGCGATAAGCATAAGTACCCACGGGGTACGGGAGGTAGTTTTTAAGTGGTCTGACGGAGACATCAAGACTTGGTTGTATCCGGAGAAACCATCTAGTAAGGATAGCCTCTCGGAACCAGATACTTGTTGAAGAATCTATTCCATGGGAGGGACAAGATAATTATCTTTATCAGACGCTTTGTTGAGGTTTTGGAAATCGACACAAAGTCAAATTTCTTCATTTTTCTTCCGCACTGGGATGAGGTTGGATACCCATTGAGTGTGTCTAACAGGAAAAATTATTTTAGCACTAAGGAGTTTATTCAATTCTTTTTGTACGGTCGGTTCTAGTTTAGGATGCATTTTGCTCAGTTTCTATTGGAAGGGTAAGGTTTGGGGTTTCATCGGGATGACATGCTGTATAATATTAGGATCGAATGTTTTAAGATGATCATAAGTCCAAGCAAAGACATCCTTGAATTATTTAAATAATTTAACAAAAGCATCTTTCTCTTGTCTAGAACATCCCAAGCCTAAGTTGATACACTGAGGGTTTTCACTAGTTCCTAAATTGACTTTTTCATAAGACAATGAGGAACTGTTGGTTTTACAATTGACCGTCTTTTAAATTTATCTTCAAAATCATAAAAATTTTCTAGTCTAACAACAGATTTGGGTATGGAATTTACCATGTCCGATAGAGCTTCAGGAGATTTCGGATTAGGTATTACCATAAAGTCATGCAAGTTTTCATCGTGTGTTTGTTCATCTATCACAGCACCTTGAAAAGTATCCTCCATGTGCAGAAAGTTAATGATCTGTTGATCATCGTCAAATACTCTCCAGTTTGTGATATTGTCAGGAACAGATGGTCGAAACAATAGCTCCACGGAGAATGCATTTGGAGATAAACCTTCTGCAGGAAGAAGTTTAGAGGCAACATTAGCAAGTAGATCTTCTTCGGCATTGTTTAATCTAGGAATGGAATTTATATTAAAAGCAAAAAAAAATTTCATTAAACTCCATACCTCAGACTGGTAAGATTTGAGATGCGGGGAAAGACAATGTATAGAATCTCTCACCTGCCTGACTACTATCTCAGAGTCGCCGAATACAACCAGATTTTGAATGTGCATGTCCAAGGCTTTTCTGAGACCTTGTAATAAAGCCTCATATTCTGCAATATTGTTAGTACATTCAAATTCTAATATACAAGCCAATAATGTCTTATTACCTGCCGGATCGATAATGATGCAGCCAACACCAGCTCCTTCTTTAGACTTGGAACCGTCGAAATATAAAGACTAAATTTGATTTCCATCGGGCTCACGGGACTGTTGGATAGAAGCTGTTGGTTGCGTACGTGCTTTGATCTTGGATTGCTATTGTGGATTGTTGATAGGTGAAACTTCAGCCATGAAATTTCCAAAGAAGGTGTCCATCCCTTGGACTTCAGGTGAATTAGCCGGAGGTGTATATGGTTCATTGGGGTCATTCAAGTCTGTTACCATGAAATTAAGGTAACTCTCACGATTCACCCTGATCTTGTTGGGCTTACCATTGTCTGGAAGCCATAAGTGAGACCAGTCTGTGGCGAAGTAACCATGTAGCTGCTCCAACCAGTCCCTGCTCAAAAACATACCATACACTTATGGAATATCTACCACAATTATATCAATAACCTGATGAACCTTTGGGTTAGACGATAATCTAATCAATACATTTTTCAGTTCACCTATAACTTTAACATCTGTTCGATCAAGTTGTATAATTTTCAAAGAAGATGGTTCTACTTCGGCGTTAATCTTTTGGCAGACTGACCAAGGCATCACATTTGACGATGCCCCTGAGTCAACCATACAATTATGCACATTTCTGTTGAAGATTTCGAAGGTTAAAAGAAAAGGAGGTACATTCTTGCGAGTACTCAGAGTTGTAACTTGTGGTTTCTTACTCGTGGTTTCTAATGTTGTTTTATCTACATTACTTGTGTTATTTACATTATTAACATTATTTACATTATTTACATTTGGTACAGGAAGGCTTCCTTTATCTTGAGGATCACGATTATTTTTTGTGGAAGTCTTCTGCAGAACTTTGCTTTGCACAACCTTATTACCATTTTAATTACCATTTTTTCCATTGTCTAAAATATTTTGCAACATCTTCTGTAGCAAAAATGGAAATTTCAACAACTTGTAAATTGAAATGTTAGCCCTTAATTTTTTAAGATCTTCAACAACATCATAATCTATTTTAGGGCCAGCGTTACTTTGTTTAATTTCTACTGATTTAGATGGCTTTAGAGGTGAAGTTGTAGTGTTTTCAGTAGGAGGTTTATTTGTTGTCTTACTCCTAGTGTTGTAAGGGTGAACAGTCTCGAAGTTAGCTTGGAAGATACTATTCGAGAAGTGTCCAAAGATGTTCGGAGAAGACTCTTCTTCTTGAGTTGTTTCCTACTCGACTTCCTCTTGAGCGATCTCAGGAGGGATCAAGTCATCTTGGGTTCCTAGAATTTTCTGGAGAGAACATTGCAAACTTTCTAGGTTCAAGCCTTCAGGGTTTGGACTAGGCCGGTTTGGGGGAAAAGGCTTTCGGAAAGGGGGTTTGTAGGGTCCTTTACTCGAAGAGGCTTCCTCAGTCGACCTTTTTAAATCTATGACTTGATTAGATAATTTTTGTACAACTTTGGTCAAATTTTCCAAATCAAAGTTTTTGGGTTGTGTTTTGTTCTATGTAGGTCTGGGGAGAATTTCAATCTTCTTTTTGGAAGAAGAAACAGTCTCAGTTTCGTTGCTAGAAGAATCCTTAAGACTAAGTATGTCTTTTTCAATTTGCGTAGCCTCTTCGAAGGCTTCTAACAACGTGGTCTTTTTGGATCTTTTCACCCAAATAGCTATACTTTGATGTAGAGCTTTAGTGTATTAAGCTATTACAAGACTCTCTACAGGCATAGAGTCTGTGGGGATTCGATTTTTAAGTGTTAAAAATCTTTGATTAAAATCTTTAACTTTTTCTTTTGTGTTCATTTTTAAGTTT
This sequence comes from Picea engelmannii, assembly GCA_009831015.1. Taxonomy (NCBI): domain Eukaryota; kingdom Viridiplantae; phylum Streptophyta; class Pinopsida; order Pinales; family Pinaceae; genus Picea; species Picea engelmannii. The sequence continues at coordinate 632,282 of ML785175.1, forward strand.
GAAAGATCCATGACTAAAAATTCTGGAGGTTTTCCATCTCTGAATTTTTCCAAAAAGCATGACTCAAACTTTTCCCAAGACACTATAGTATGAGGTTGTTGGGAAAAGTACCAAGTGGATGCATTACCCTCAAAGGTGTAAGGGAACAACCTACAGACGACATCTTCATGTTCAACGTTACAGAGTCTGATGGCTAACATAATTTTTTTTATATGATCTTCAGCTATTTGTTTTGAATTAGGATTGAACTTAGGAAGCCATTTCTCTGGGTGCTTAGGTAAAGGGTGTTGGGCTCCAGGTACAGCTACAACATCCTGGTCCAACCAGGATCTCGCAGGATTGTTCTGATTTTCCATTGGGGTAGTGGGTGTAGAAGGATGAGAAGGTGATTTTCCTTCGTCAGAAGAGGAATCTCCCCCAGAAGAGGAAGGAGATGAAGGGGGTGGTGAAGGAGGTATCCCAGATACTCCTGCAGCAGGATTTGTGTCTGGATCTGTAGGATTCACAGTGGGATTAATTTCACCTAACTGTTCTCTGATATCAGAGAAGTCTAAAAGGTTGACCCCACGGGCGGTTTGGTCACCTAAGACTGGCTAAGGCACTATGTGTTTTGATAAGAGATTGACGAATGATCTCTTAGAGATCACCACCTGTAGGATTAGGGGTTGCTGGCTCAACTGTGGTCTGTGGATCCTCGGTTGAAGTAGTTGTTGTTTGAGGGAGGATATTATCTTGTGAACGGCTTCTAGTCACTATGGGTGTGCGATTAGGTGGGGGAGGAGTCTTGTGACCGCCTCGTTCCATTAATTAATCTCTGGCCCTCCTTCTAGCGCCATTTGTTGACGGGCGAAACTATCCGTCCGTCAATTGAGAGAGTGGAACCGGTCCGGGGTTGTCTAAATAACCCAAGCCGTTTGGAATGAACAACCCTGACGAGTTTAACGGCTCCGTTGGCCGATCTAAGGTCTCCTAAGAAAACCAAAGAGAAAACTGATCTGAACTAAGTAGTCTAACTAAACTAATAAAACAACTTAAACTATCTAAAACAAACTAAAACAAACTAAACTAATTACAACTAATAAAACAAATTAAACTAACTAACGAATATACTAATCAAATTAAAACAAATTACTAAATTAAATTAAAACTAAATTTAGCTATTCTAACTATTATATAAGATAGACTAACTACTATTATAATGGTTCAAATCAGCTATCTAATGATCAGTTGTAATATCTTTTATTCACAAATGTACACTATAAACAACCTACAGTTTTAATTAAAACCTGCAAAACTCATGTTTTTTCTGCCCTAAGACAGTCAAAGATCTTTTTTGATTTTTTATATTTTATGAAAAAGAGATAAAACTAACTGAAATTAAATGATCTAATATAAATCTATCTAGACTTATATCTAAATTAAACTACTTAATGAAAACAGTAAGCAGAAGACTAATTGACCTAGAAACGCTCCAAGTCTGCCCTGTGTAAGATAACTTCTAATCTGGTCGGAGGAGGGAAACTCGCACCGGTTAGTCCGTAAGCTTCCCGTAAGTGATCTGTTGTGTTGCTCCTTGAAGTGTTTTATAGGACAAACAAGACATAAAAAAAACTCATAACAATCTTATGATTATAAATTCCTGCAATAAGGGAAACCTGTTATGCGAAGAACTTATATATAACAATTCAATTTATGAAGAAGATAAACTTGTCATTCACAAAATGAATTAACAATTGTTATGTCTTTTATCTATTTGGAAGAGACAAGATATGGAAAACAGTGATTAAAATTATATCATTTGCACATGATTTATATAGCTAAAGTAGTCATAAACCATAAACAAATTGATATACACAACATAAAACAAAATTTTGATATATTGACAAGCTAAAGCTATGACAAAACACCAAATTTTGCTTCAGTCTGTATTATAACTCCATATCCTTGTTCTCCCATGAATGAGGATGATCATTATTACAAAAATGATAAGTTTATATAAGTCTTTCCACAGGGTAAAAGCTCCCTGTGGATAATATCAAACAGTTTTACATAATCTGGGAAATATCCCAAAATCAACTAAACTAAGCAACTAAAATGCAAGTGAAATCTTTGAAACATCCCCTAACTGCTCAGGAACTCAATTGTAATTTCGAATTTACCTGCAATAGAACACAAATACCCAATTAGAAAGACATTTCATTAACAAAACACTAAAAAAATGATTCTACAGACTTAGCTATAGAATCATCTGATTCTGTAGCTAGTCTAAAATAGCACACAGGACCAGATAGCAATCAAATAAAATCTTTTCAAAAGAATCAAATTCTATTTAATTCTCTTTTAATAAATATTCAAAATGAATTACTATAATCCGAATGAGTTTATCATTCAAATCAAACCAAATCGAAAAGGATGTAGTCAAAACAGGATAAGAATGCTCTGTTTTTAATTACCATAGAATCGGGGAAAATAATAATCATGTTGTTTCATATCCAAATGCAATTACAAGTAAATCGTATGATGTAATCCAAAATTGATATAGTAACAATCGAACACAATATTAATCGATTGGTTAAAGCTGTGCATAAATTTCATATTCGTTTTAATCGAATGCCAATATGGAACGACTGTCACGATTACAATCAAAACGAAACATGCATAACAGCATCCACAAACTTTGCCATAAACTTCGTTTGCTGAGTATCACATAGTTAACAGATAAGATCAAATAGCAATCACAACCATCATCAACTCATTATAGTCATATTCAATCAAGCGCAAAGATAGGTAAACTGTTATTCAAATGAAATCATACTCAATGAGTATTGCCCCAACGAATTTCGTTATTGATCACCACACAGTCAACAGACAGGAGCGTAACAGAATTCATAAACTGGGTAAATAATCAAAACGAATATGKCTGAGTTTAATTTTAGAAACAAATCGTAATCCTAGGCATGATCATTTTCGTTCAAATCAAACTTAACAATATATTTGTTGCAATATACTCCTAGCTGATATCACGGTCAAAATGATGCGAATCGAACAGTTGCAATATGGTTATGTATTAACAGGATGATATTCGAATCGGTCAAATTAGACACGGAGTATAACATTAAAACAGTTATGCTAACCATATCGTATAGAACATAACCAAATTCAAATCGAAACGTTGACTGTGTTCAGAATTGGAATACTAGAAACAACCTGTGTTTAGGAGATATGTTAACAACTCCCAATAGCAACAGAGTATTCAATCAAAACAAATCAAATCTATTTCGTGATCATTCGAATCAAAGACAAATCCAATCAAGAAATGAAAATTGATTTATCAAAACAAAATTATATACAAAAGTGCATGCTTGTGTGACAGAGCAGATCCACGCTATAACAGAGTTTATGAGTAAGTCATATAAAAAGGTGATAATCATACCATTGAGGTTGCTCGATCTATGCCAATTTTGAATTGATGAATACCGTAGCCGACTCCATGTTCTTAAACAAAATCAAACCTGTTGTTCATTGTTTCTTATCAGTGGATGGCATCTTTGCCTTTTGTTTGGTGAGAGTGGAAACTTGATCCTCCAGAGCATGAATTCTGGACTACAGTATTGGTACGTTGAGGTAATACCTTTCCAACCACGAGCCACACTGATCACATGGTGGAGCAGCTGGTTCGGATAGAACAGGAGGGGGTTTAGACGAGTTACTAGGGGTTTCACAAGGCACTTTGATGCCTGGATAATTAGGATTATTTTGCAAACATGGTGGTAAATTGTTCACAAAATCGTAAGAGGGTTTGTCACACAGACCTTCAGAATAGAGATACTCACTTGCGAGGTAACATTCAATCTCTGAGTCAGAATATTTACTCACCATGATAGGTTCAGGGTTGACAACAGTTTTGGGTTTATTTCTTGTCATGCGAGAGATTAACCGGGCATTTTTCTTGCCTTTAGAATTGGCAGTGGGTTTGGCTTTAGGCCTTTTAGCCACGGGATTAACGTTGTCCACATCTGTGGTGACAGAATTGGGTAGGTAAATAGGTGAATCGGGTAGGGGTTTCGGTAGCAGAGCAGTATAAGGCACAGGGGGTACCAACTTGCTCTCGCTTACCACCAGTTTGTCAACCTGTGGTGGGCTTGAGCCATCAAAATCATTTCGTTTAAGAAAATCCTCCCAACAGTCTCAGTGAAACCCTAAGTGATACACCACAATCATTTTAATTAACCCAAAGTGAAATAGGCTACTGTCGGCCTGGTTTCGTTTATACCTTTTGGACATTTTAAACAAACTCCTATGCAAGTAGTGAGGCATGTTAAGTTCAAAACCCATGAAAACCATAAGTAGCCGAAGGTGATACATGAAAACAAAACCATACTTTCCCTCGCAGGTGATGAATTGTTTAGTTATCATCAGCAGGTCATGCCATCGTTTCTTCAACATGTTTGCGGGCAAACCCTTGTCACAAGAATTAACCTTTCGTGACTGGAAGAGCAACGTCCACGGGACATCTTCCACCTTGCAATTTTTCGACCACTTCTGTCCGACAGTAGGCAGACTGGTAGCCAGACTAAGAAAATGCTCATCAATTTCTAACTGCACATCCCCAACCTTGGCTCAGCAGCCATCGAAAGTTAATGCAAATTGTCGAGCCACACCAGGGTTAAAGCCATCAAACCTTCAGATGAACGGGAGCCATCCGAATTCTTCCAAGTCGTTGTAAGCACCATCGAACATTAACAGTGCCTGGTTACCATTGGGCTCAGCCCTTACGACCAGAGCCATGGTGCGGGCATCATGGTAGGGTTTGGATCAAACACGCAGGAGCATAATCGATAGGGCTAAGAGCTGCAAGCACTCAACGAGGAGGCAAATCAATATGTGCATGCGAAGGTGGTGGGTTAGTTCACCGCCATGAAAAACATTAATGGTAGAGTACAACACTTGTTTCATCAATTATGACATCACTTAAACCACATTTATCGACCAACACAAAGGTTTAAAATGGTGGATAGTGATAACAAGGCTCCATTGTATCGTTTGAAACCATGAATCATTCAATCAAACCCAAAGTTAATACATGCCCTTGCAATAATCCAAACCATTAGATCAAACCAAAAGTTTAACCAATGTGCCATAATAATTCAAATCTTTAAATAAAAAACAAACGTTTAACCAATGTGTGATTTCATAACTTCAAACCTTTGCCCTTCAAATCGAAACTCATATATTGACCATGCGCTTATAGCATAATATATAATCAAAGTTTATAAAACAATTATGACAAATGGTTTTACAAAATCGACAAGTTAAGAGTTTATGAAAATAAGGATCGCATCACATAAAACAAGATCAACCATGACCCTTATGGAATCTAATATAACTCATAACTTAATATGCTCAAAGACTTATCAATCAAATTGCGTAATCAAAGTAAAAGTAGGTGAATGGACATAGTTTGAAAGTCATTCCATCCACTTAATAGCAAACCAAAGTAAGTGCTTTTCAGAATACCACTGAGAAGGTCATGACAGTCCAAATAACGATGGAGGAGTTTTCACGCTTTCAGTCGTGAAAAATAAATCGAAACCAATTTTCAAATGTCGCTTGAAATAAAAATATCTTTTGTTTGCGAAATGCGACATAAATTTGAAGTTCAAGAGACATAGGTGTGGGCAGCTTTTAGGGCAATTAAAAAAAATTGAATTGGCTGCCAACACGTACCTTCTGACTTACCATGTGTGGTCATGATGAATCCCCCCTCCCCTCCTGGGGTTCTATGACCTCCTGGTCTAGGATCGTTCACATCAATGAGTCATATCGACTCTTCAGGCCTCTTCTAGACCCCAACTCTATTACACAAGTCATCTTTCCTTCAAAGGTGCAGGTTCTGTCAAACCCGTGGGCTTGTTCCTAGCATCTTTGAATAATCAAATAACAAACGCAAGATTCCTTCGCTAGGTCCTTTCCTTCATATGACCTCGGGATATGACCTTACATAAATACGTGATTGCGGGGTGACCTAGAGTGGTTTGATACCAAACTGATTTTATCCCCGCAATTCACTACCAATCACCACATATCCCTTTGGAAATATCGTGGTTTCGATTGCGGGTCACTCTAAGATTTTTAAAGTCTGAGCACTTTTTGTCCTCGCAATCAAGCGCTATCATCAATCTTGTGGTCCCGGACAGTGCCTCTTGATCGAAAGCTGAGATCTACCTCCTTCCCTTCCTTCTCTCTGGATCATGATCTCCTAGATCTCCACAATCTATCGACTTGTGTCCCTTTCAAATCAATGATTGTGATTGATTTTTCCCTTCGGGCTTCAGGAGTTTCAAATTCTCCTCTATTGCTTCCTCCACAGTAGCTATCTTCTGAAGTGGAAGATCTACTGACACCTGTCTTCAGCAAATGGATGACTCAAATGAATTTTGACTCTCCGGCCTTCGAGAGTTCTTGTTCAACCCACTCATTTTTCTCTCGGAGTGACTTTCTCCGAAATTATAGATCTTCTGCCACACGTCCTCCTCAAATCAATGGCCCTGGTCCACTTTAGAAATTTGGCCTTTGGAAGTATCAACTCTCAACTTCTCCATGCTCACTTTCTCCTGAATTGTTTCACCTGGAGTACACGATCTATTAAAATGTGCCTCCCACAGATTGACGCCCCCATCTACTTTAGTTATCCAGGCTTCGGGAGTTTCAACACTCCACCTTTGATTTATCCTGGAGCTCATGATTTGTCAATACGTGTCCTTTTGGATATAACGTTCCAAATTCACTTCGGCTCTTTGGGCTTCAAGAGTTTCAAAATCCTACACACTCGTTCCTCCTGAAGTGCTTTCACCCGAAGACTCGGATCTGTTGACATTGTTGTTCCTGAGATTAAACTTAAGGCCCAAAGAATAAATTCAGGCATCAGGAATGAAAGGAAAGTTTTAAGGTGTGTTTTTTCTACCTTAGTTGTATGAAAAAAGTTCCTTAAATGAAATTAACAACATGTCAGCCAGAGGCCGTATTTCACATCTGAGTCTAAATTTCTAAATCGAATTATGGGAGAGAAAAACATTAAACTGTTAAACAAAGCAAGGCATCAATTTTTGAATAATCTCACTTTGTTGCAGTAGAAGAAAATAGGAAGCATAACCTTGCATAAAGTATAAAATATAGTAATCCACACAGCTCACAGGTCTTTCTTTATTCACAGTAAATGCAGAGGAAAAAATGTTTGCTTAACAAATTACTAACGAAATATGACTGCAGTAGTTGTCATACTAAATTGAATTCAAAACTTTATCAAGGAATACATAGACAAATGCTGAGATATGGAAGAACAGAAGAAACACATAACTCAAGCTAAACAAAATTTAAAATCCCTGTTTGCACTTGTATTAATTCTCAAAAGGATATTTTTCTCTATTACATTTGGCAAGAAGCAGCCCTTGTTAAGTCTTCTAACTATGTATTTATACAAAAATGTTCTCAACCCTAAGCAGTTGGAATTCTCATAATTTCAAAAACAATAAATATTACAATATGTAAAATTTGAAGATTTTCATTCGCATCTTCTCTGTCTCTTTGCCCGCTGGCAGAGACGTTTCTTCTTCTTGTCCTCCATCTCAGAAACAACTCACCTCAAATCATGACCTGAGTAAATGCTATGCACATGATGTCTCATTTGTTTCCATACGTGTTGGCTTTCCCTTGCTTGACACACTGAACACATCTGCCTATGAACTGTACCACTAATCTGGAAGGTTTTGCTGTATCATTTACCTCGAAGGTATATAAATTCTTTTCTATGTGAGGAAAATTATATTGCATGGTATTTTCTTCCAAAGCTATAGCCTGTACCTGTAATATAGGATTGACTATCCACTTATTGATCTGAATAAGGTCTATTTTCTTTAATTGTTGGATTATAGTCCGTGATTCTTCCATGCTTGTCTTGGAATCAAGTTGATTTTTTTCTATACCGATTTGCCCCAGGGGCTCATAGATACTATCTCTCTCAATGTTTAGTGACTCTTTGTCGAGTGAATACATTGCTTCTTCACAAGATTTCTTCACTTCCCTGGCTAATGTTTTACTTTCAACTAGGTTTGCCTCCCGTGTTTTCAATATTATATCACCCCGAGTTTGTTCTGAAAGGGAAAATCTAGAGACCTCAGCCACTTCCTCCTTTGCTTCTGATAAAACGGCCTCCTAGAATGTATCTCGAGTTGTAGTGGCCTCTCTCTCCCTTATGTAAATTTTATTTAAAGAATGGCCTACCACTCGATAATAGTTTTGAACAACTTCTACTTTAATAAAAATATTTTGCTGGGTTGATTCCAGCTTCTTGTGCACCTCCAATGACTGGGCCTGGAAAGCTACCATCTCCACTGCTATAAATTTAGCTAAATGTTCTTTGGACTGAAGTTGTTTGACCAATTTTCCCTGTTGGATGGCCAGTTCTCTACTTGTCTGTAAATTTTTATGCATTTCATCAACACTGATTTTGAGCTGTTGGATTTCCTGTCTATCACAGGCTCTAATCTTCTCAAAAATATTATTCATATTGTTTCTCACGTTCTTCTCCACAGTCTTTACTTTTTTTTTCAACTACTTCACCAACAAATCCTTCTGCTTCAATTGCTCTACAAGATTTCCAACCGAACAGGGATTTATTGTGGAAAAAGCTCCCAATGTGCCCTCCACTTCCATAGCAAATTCTGCCCCCTCTAAGGCTTGTCCATCATATAGCACTTTGTTCCTATTGAAAGTTGCACCCTCCCTTTGGTGTTTTTCTCTTTTTACTATAGCCTTCCTCTTCTTGTTGAAGAAAAAGTCAAAAGGGGGCATTTCTTCAATAGAAATAGGAGTAAGATCATCTATAAATACGACCTCAACATTTGGATTCTCCTAGCTGGATTGCACAGGTGTGACCCATTTGATAGGTTTTCCTATCTCGGTGGATGGTTGTTGTTCTGATGTATTAGAAGTTGGCTTTTCAGGTGTAGAAAGTGATGCATCCTATCCCTTTTTTATCAAAACTTTATCTTGAGCTTTCGTTTGATCATCAGGTTGATTTGATGATGTAATATTTTCTTTCTGTTTCAAAACCTCTGTTTTCACCAAATTTTCGTGAATATCTTGTCCATTGGAGCTTCTTGTTTCTAAACTATAGGTCACAACTTCTTGTGTGGCTGAAGATGTCGAGACTTCTCCCTGTAAGACTTTAGGTAGACTATTTCTTCAGTGTCTCTGAAAATTATAGAACTCGACTAATTTGTCTGGAGTCAAATTCTGGACTCGGCTCAACACTTCCTAATAAGAGATTTCTCCTCAGAACATCTCATCCTATGGGGAATATTCATGCTCGTATCTCTTTATATTGTGAAGAGCCATGTGATTTCCCATGATCTTTTGAGGATTGTGTTTCTTGAATTCAATGTTTACAAGCTTAATGTATTTTAGGGCCACGGCCTCTACTTTTGAGTGGCCGAAATATAACAGTGAGAAAGTACCAACCTGGAAGGGAAAGGTGGGCCACACTTTTTTCTACGCTACCTTTATCTCTTTACTAATTCCTCCTAGCACAGTTTGATGTGCTACCTCTTGGAACACTAATCGATCTGGTAGAAACACTGGTAAGGCATGTGGAGGAACGGAAGACCTGAAAACCCTTATGTAAGACAAATGTTCCTCAATGAACCAATCTTCTATTTTTCCCAAGTTGGCCACTATATTGTCTAAAATCCTAGGAGGTGGGAACCGTATATAGCGATATGCATCGGCAGCACCACATAGTTTCATATTTCGTAGAATAAATCTTTATCTTTATCCTTCCATATCTTGGAGTGATATAAATGTATTGGTTCAATGTTGGTTGAAGTCCAGCTCCAACCCATCAAAGGAAATGGCATCATAAAGAAAAAGACGTCCATGATGTATGCCAACATGTAAAATGGGGCAGGTTTCCCTTTGTTTATTGATGACTGATATTCTGTAATTTCCCTGACCACATTGTCCGATAATATTTTGGCCCAGTCGAAGGAATACCCTTCTTCTACTATATGCATGATCGGTACCCATGGCAATAAGAAATGAGAAGAATTTTCCTTCCCAAAAATACTACATAACATCATGGCTACATACATCATGTGAGGTTCTAAGGATGTAGCTGCATATATGTTATGGGTGTCTGCTCTAAATTTCTCAGGATAAGAGTACCAATATTTGATCAAGTCAGGTAAGTTCTTCTCATATTGCGTGCATTCTTTTCTATCGAAATCCATCAGGAAAGTGGCATTATAAATGTAATTGGGTACTGGGGACAATTTGTACATTACTTGAAAATGCTCTGGTCAGAAGGACCCAACCGCAAATTTTTTTGAATTACAAATTCTCTTGGTCAAGATGTCGATGTTCTCCAGCGCCCAACCAATCATATCATTATAAGGCACGAGCCTTGTCTGCGTGGCTATTTTGTGCAGCTATGATTGAGCAACATATTTATATTTCATAGCTTGGGTTTCGGTCACCTCGTCACCCTAATCATCTGGGAAGTTGATCAATTCGTATTGTAGAATGTCAAATATCTACGTCTAGGTTTTCATGGTATCTATGGCTCTTGACGATGTGTCTGAGAGGACATCCATGTTTTGGCTCGATCTCTCACCATACGCTTTAACCATTTTCTGCAAAGCCATGATAGTAGAAAACTCAGAACTGTGTCACCTGTCATAGGAAATGTGCAAAATTCTTAGGCTGCTAAAGCTTGCTCTATGAAAACGCAAATGGAATGAAGAATTCAATATCTTTTTCACCTTAAGTGCACCATTTTGTGTATACCTTTACTGACAATGTATTTGCTTTCCTTAATGAAAAGATTTAGGTGGTGTTCTGAGATCTTATTTTAAATCATTGCCATAGATCGATTATTAATGCCATTAATGGTTGGTGGTTCGTGATCGGGATATGTGAAATAATATTTGAATTTATTCGAACTACGACTTAACAAGAAATTAATTACGAGACAACTTGTTTAATCCAATAATTAATCATATTAAGTTTAAGTATTTCGGGGTTTTGTGATTCGAGATATTTAGGTGATATTTGAGATAGGATTTTCGTAACGTGAAATTGTGAAGTGATTAATTAACTTTAATCATGTTTCACCCGTTAAATAATCGTGTTTATCATTAAGTGCTTTTGAGATTTCGAACTTCGGTATTTTGAAAGTATCTCGAGACAGGATCCCCGAAACCCGATGTCACGAAGTGATTAATTATTGAATAATTATTCTTCAACCTTAATTAACCCTAATTAGTGTCTAAAACATTTCATAAGTTCAGACTTCGGGATCTTGAAAGTATCTCAAGACAAGATCCCCGAAAACCGACGTCGTGAAGTGATTAATTATTGAATAATTATTCTTCGACCTTAATTAACCTTGATTAGTGTCTAAAGCATTTCGGACTTCAGGATACTCAAAATGCAATGGATGTTGAATATTAGAACTCCGATTGTGCGAAGTTATTGATTTAACTTTTAATTGGGATTAACTTCTTTAATCAAGGCTTAATATTTCAGGATTCGTTACTTCATAGATTTTCAAGTTAGCTCTCTGTTATTTTCCCAAAGGGCCACTTCCTGTAGTGATGTGTTAAATATTAAGGAGGCATACGTGTATATAGTGACTAGGACCTGTTGAGCTCTTTTCACACATCGGGATTTTGAAAGTGAAACATGTTGGAATGCTTGAAGCACAAAACACCAAAGTAGTCCTTAGGGGTTTGACCTTTAATGAGTAGGTGGCTCCATAACTCTGAATAGATTAGGATCGTTCGATTATAAGGAAGACTTCATCAACACTAAGAATCAAGTTTTCTTTGTTCTTATTTTAAAATCGAATGAAATCTATTTAAAGTCTAAAGTTTAGAAATATATAGGTGTTCCAACATATTCTCCATCTAGGGATTGCATCTCCCTACGAGACGCAAAAGAACAGTAGGCAAAGTGCCTTTATTGGGTAAATGGAGTCATTATTTCATTTCTGTGAAACACATTTGAAAAATTATCAATGAGAGTAAAATATTTTCAACCGAAACTTAGAAAACTAAAAAAACACATCGAATTATGAACTTCGGTTAGGCTATTTGAAATTCCTCTTTCTTAAAATTGTATTCAAATTTGCTTAAGATAATCAAAGTAAATTTAGCCGAAATATCAAGATTTGATCGATTTCGTTCGCATCAAGGTCGAGTATATGTAACATAATTTCTTAGGGGGGATCCCTCATTGGTTCAGAACGTAAATCTTACTAAAAAAGAATTAGATGTCAGAGTATATAATGTAGATACATATGACATCCACACATATATCATAGATATTTCTTCACTCCCAGCGAGCCTGTTCAGTACCCCAGTGAAGTTATCTATTTCTCCCATTGAATTTCCTTTCACCACTTCAATTAGTAATTTTGCATTTAAATGCTTAGATGAGGGCAATCATTTAATGAATTTCCTTTCATCATCTCTTTTTTGGACAAATGGGGGAAATCAATTTTTTAAATTTCCTTTCACCATTTGCCTTGGAATAGATGGGGGCAATCATTTATGAATTTCCTTTCACCATATGTCTTATATTTTAATACATGAAGTGGGGGCAATCAATCTGTATGTAACATACACAGGATCATATCTGTTTAAGATATTCAAAGGAAAGGTCTGTTATAATTTTTTAGTATACTCTGAAACTAATTTTCTTCCAACATTCAATACATCTTCACCTATTGAGGAGATTTTATAGGGGATTTTAACTTTTAGGGATCATCCTTGAGCGAACTAATCAGTTTAAAATGAGATAAGAGAGCTATAGTTATTAGGATTAGCCTAGACATACCTTCTTTCAGTTAAATTGAAATGGGTGTATAAATCTTCGCCTAACGTTATTTTGAAGACATGTTTCTGAGTTTTCAAAGTAAGGGTGAAATCTTTTCCATTTATGAGGACTAAGGGAATGCAGTGAGAATTCTAGGAACATAAAACTAGAGGATGAACAGGATAAAACATAAATATATTCAAAAGGTTTTGTTGTGAACAAGGTCATTCCCACACGAGCTTGTTTATTGATTCTCGAATTTTCTTTAAGGTCCTTTTATTCTTATTTTCTTTCCTTGAATTTTATTCCAATTTTTTATTTTAATCAGAGAAAACTTTTAGTATTAAGCTATAATTTTACATTTCTATGGTTATTGCTCAGGCAACAATATATATATGAATGAGACTTTTCTCGTACTTAGTGATCTCTCCTTGAAAATTTAATTCGAGTCAGTAGGGTAAAATTTCATACCTCGAATTTTATTAATATTTCCAATCATGTAAACCATTTACTTGTCACCTGTTTTGAGAGAAAACCGATGTTCTAAAAAATGGGTGTTGGTTTCTGATCCATCTTTATCTCTCGACTATCAGTAAGTATTCTTCCTGAAAATAAACATGAGCCATGTTAGAAACTTCTGTAGAAACATAAATGATATAAGTGTTATAGAGAAATCCTCCTGCAGACAAGTGGATTCTCTCTTTGGCTCTAGACTCCTAAGACCAAGATAGAAAGGGTGCTAACATTGGTTACTGACATCCTTTTAGATCTACCTAAACTAATAAATAGAAGGGAGGAAGAGGGGTGTACCTTTTAATGGCATTTGTCCTTGCAGTCCAAGTTTGAGCTCTGATCCACAAGCTCCTCGATAAACCCTACAAACCAAACAAAAATAGAACAAGATTCCTACTCCACTACAATTAGCTTAGAAACAGATCTATCTACTAGAGACAAGTTCATGAAAAACCAACACAACCTTGAAAGGAACAGGACAAGCACATATGTATATTAATGAGAACAATACAGATAATACTTACAACCCTTTGATAGAGGTGCAACAACTTCTCCCATCTCTCCTTGTCCAACCCTTTGCTCAAATAATCCACACACAAGCTGATGATGCTCCAATGATATCTCCCTTATGAGATCATAAGTTTGATACTCTCAATGTCTCTCCCTTTCACCATGAGGAGGCTTCCTTATATAGGCTTGGAGATTCCTAACCACTTAAGAGATTCATGGGATAGGTTGAGGATCCTTCTCCTACAGTTGTGTATCTTTCCTAAGATCGAGGTTTGACCTCAGATTTGAATCCAACAAACTCCAAATATGAAAGGGATTTGATCCTGATTTCCCTCAATTGTCCAAAATTTGCTCAAAAAGGCCAGCACTCCCCCAAAAGAGGGTACTGAGCACTGGCACTCCCTGACAATGTATAGAGGAGTGCTTCCTTCCAAACTTGATTTTTGAGTGGTTTTTTCCATGGCAAAAGACTTGTACTTATTGTCAAATGATTTCTCCTTTTCAAAACTAATCTTTAGAGGTGTCTTTTAAGTGTTCTTGATCATGTCATCCGAGACACGACATAAGAAAGATGATAGTATTATATTTGTGACACTTGCAGCCAAAATGCAACACTTGTGACATTGGTAATGACGACACAAGGCCATCATTGCAATGAGTAATTTTGATGTGTAATAGATTTCCCCCAAAAGTGCAAAGTTAGAAGATAGGAGTTGATAACTAAAGTACTTTGTAGACTTTTTCGAGCAAGGGTATGGACTCATAGAACCTATAAGAAGTTGCACACAACCATCAAACAAATATTATGACATGTTTCAAACCCAAGGCAGACATACCTATGCTTGGGTGATAAATAATTGCAAGGTATGGCCGCCATAAAATACACTGCAAATCCATAATTATATTGAGAAAAAGGTATAGCCACTGAAGATACAGTGTGGATCTATACTCTATTACCTGAACTAATCGTAGCCATGAAGAATACACAGTGGATCTACAAGGCAACAAGACATAGCCACGACCAATACAAAGTGGATCTATGTAACAGTATATGTGTCAATGTTTAAAAGAAACTTCATCGCAACCTAGGCAAAGTACATACAAGAGTGACGACTCAACCCAGGGTCTTCTTACCGATCCCGATGTAGTATGAATCTAACCATGTGAATAGATTTCCTAATGTCAAACATTGTAGAGACCACTTGATTACCAGTCAATGAGGTAAACCATTAACAAGTGTGAGGGAAATCACCATTGATGTCAATGATTCCCAAGGTACTCTCGTACATTCCAACAAATGTGAATGGATGAGCTGAAGTCGAACATCCATAGAATCATCTGATCAGAGGTCAATGATTTAAACCCATTGTCGGATGTGAGGAGGCCTGCCATTGAGGCATGTAGGTCCCAAGCCACCAACTGGTTTCTAAGTCTAGTTCCTGGAGAATGTGTTGAAGTTGACAGGAACAGACTTGTCAAAGGAGGGCCTTGATGTATCCCCCATCAACGACACGAAACTAACACAGAGATGTAATTGGTGGATCAAAATAACATGGACTGACATGGGTATTGGAACATGAATTTGTGATGGTTGAATCTTGAGATAGATACTTCCCTTGAACACTGAGGCACGACAGGAGAAACATGACATGGACCAAAGCACGATAATGCAATGGATACGGTGACTTGCGTCGGGTGACTCAAAGGATTAAGGAAACTCATAGGATTGGTTCAGTCCAGAGGTTCAACGGATTAAAATGTGTGCAAAGACAAAGTGTCGTATTCAAGGGTAATAGTAAGGGTGACTGTTGATGTTATCAAAAACTACTTGGCTTTCTTCTTTCAATTTTTTCCCCATCCAAATAGATGAGTACCTCTTTTAATTTAACGAGCTTGAGGAGGGTAACACATGCTTGATATGACTCACCTTCTGTAAGTCCCTCTTCCTTTTTAACGAACTGGAAGAAGTAAGGGTTTGGTCCCATATGGGTCCTTCATTGTATGATTGTTTAACGAGTCTAGAGAAGGTAAAATCAGTGGTTTTTCATATTTAGAGAGTCTGAAAATGACTTAAAGATGACTCCATTGTTGTCCTTTTTCGTAATGTTAGTCTCACGAGGCCAAAAAAGAGATAAATTATCACTTGAAAGATGCCCTTTCAAACCTTTTAATGAGTGGGAAAGGAAGCAAGATCACTCAACAATCTTTTCATGTTTAGAGAGTTTGAAAAGAGCTTAAAGACGACTCTGGGGGGTTCCTTTTTCGTTTATCCATACGATTCCAAAAAAGAGATAAAAGTTTACTCAGCACGTTCTTATGTTTTTCTAAGAATGAGAACGAACTAAGACTATGCTCATTAATGTGACAAGATGAAAATCCAATAAAATTTCTCTACGACCTGCCAATAATGTCAAAACTGCATTCCAAGGTGTTAATAAAGCCTCCATAATATTTTTCAAAACCCAAAAATAACTATATCTTAGGAAAAAATGAAATTTTATAAGTAGTAATATGGGAAAAATGTCAATTATCATTTTATGTGTGCAAAGATTTGTAGCAGTGGAGAAATTGATCTTTGGAGGGTGAATATTTCATTGTTCAGTGTTAGAGCTACGGTCAGTTGTTTTCCTCGTTGTCTAGACTAGGTTGGTGTTCTTCTTCCTCTCCTTAATTTACATGGTTTACATTTCGTTTTTAGGCAAAAATTGGGTGCAAAAATTGATGCCTTGGGATGACGCACACGCTCAAAAAAGCTCAGCGCTCCTCTAGAATTCATGGAGGAGTGATGCCCAATTTTTTAAGTGCCCCTGTAAGCTGGTAAGGCAGCACCAACGCTCTAATGTGGGAGTGATAGGGGAACTGCCCAAAACCACAAGAAAAAATGCCCAAAATGCCCAAACAATGCCAGTGCTCTCTCAAAACGTGAAGGGGCATTATCATTTTTTTAAATTGCCTAGTGGCCATTATAGGGTAGTTCCTGAGCCCTAGTGTGCTTGTAAAAGAGGTGTTGGCATCAAACTCAAGAAAAAAATTAGTTTTAAAGTTTTTTAAATTGCCCAAAAAATTGATGAAAAATTGTCGAAATGACTAATGACATTTGCTTGTTGATGATTGTAGGTGAATTCAACAAGAGTCATGATAGAGTGGAGAGAAAGACAGCATTATCTCGATGATATGGCCTCCTTGCAAAGTCCCTGATCACGGGTCGCATTGAGTAATTGCGGTCTCCTCAAGTATTTCAAAATGCAAAAAATGAAGAAAGAGGTTCTTCTCCTTGAGCATATGATCGGGCCATGGAACGTTGCATAGCAAGGGTTTCAAATTGGAATGCAACTTCTTACCATAGAGTTGGAATATGTGTACTTCATGACCAACCTCTCAAAAAGAGGGCCCCCCATTTTTTTATCAGAACAGAGGGTACTTCCCCTGTGGAGGAGTACTTGGCAAACCACTATGTCCCGAGCTCGAGACTAGTGAGAGGTAGAATCGCAATCAAAGACATCAGGGATATACCCCTTAGATCTATCTTATTTTTCATTACGAGTATAGTGGGAAGCATGAGCTCGCACTTAATTTCAATATCACAGGTGGCCTATGGTTTTCAATGTCTAGAGCCAACATTATTTAACTAGAGTGCAGGGTTCCTTCAGAATGTGAATGAACATATTACGAGATGCAAAGTAGGGAAGAAAAAGTAGTTCGGATACGGTTCATTCTTGGTTTCATTCTTCTTAGAATGAATGCCTCAGATGCAACCTCAAATATCATTATAAGTACGACTAGAGGGAGAACCATGCATGGAGCGATCGACTAGTTTGTCTCTGAGGCTAGGATCAGAGTTAGAATTCAAGTTCACCGATGATTTCTTCGCTTGGATGAGATGCCAATTTCTCTGGATAGAAGACTTTCCATATGACAGAGTGGATTTCTAGGGAAGTATGGACTTGGCTCTGTCGACAGGAGAGGATTGGGATGCATCAAGTAAGATACCAAATATAATCTTGTCAAGTGTTTTTGATTTTTAAAATTTATATTATTTTTTTGGGGCACGTAGAAGAGTTTCTAACAGATGTATCATTTCATCATGCATACAAGGGAGCAGTATGTCTAGAAGAGATACTAGCATTGGGATGTCGTGGGGATGCTAATATGGTAGTGGATCCAGAGGTAGCAATAGGAGGTCTCCAGGAGGTTGAAAGAAACCTCCAAGGTCTCACGATGGGCATCCCTCCTCTTAAGAGGCGGGAGGGGCCCCTACATCTACAAAGACACACTGTGGGAGTTTCTGAGAGTGTTAACTCTTTACTGAGGTGAGTAGCCCATGCAGTGATGTGCTACTCGCAACACAATGTGGTGCAGGAAGATTAGAGTCATCCTATAGTTTTTCTGATGATGTTATATGGGTGTGAAGACCCAAATTTTTTCCCTTCTATGTACTTTTTGATGTAACTAAAAATTTTTCATTACACAATATATATACATATATCTGAGGTTTTACAGTGCCTAATGATGTTTTAAATGTGATGTGTTTGTGTAATGAATTTTTTAATTTACATGTGATGTATGATTTATTTCCTTTATGAAACCTTATATGTGTGCAAGATACCGATCCATGATGTAATTGGATAACGAATCCGAAATGGTATCGAGTTCTCTTGGAATGTGTCTGTATTCTATAAAATCAAACATTCATTCAAAGAAGCGAACTCGTAAGTGGAGACGTAGCAGGATAGGATTGCGAATAGAATAGATTTGGTTAAGTTGACATACCATGAGTTGCGATTCTAGGTTAATGATCATATGAGAAACACCTAGGGAGGAGGCTTTGGTTAAAAGTCCGATGACAACATGATATTTTTCCATGTTGTTAGTTGCTGATACTAATCAAATACCTCCTGAAATCACCATCTCATCAAAGTGGTAAATGACCCAAGCTGTAGAAGAAATGTTCTGGGTGTGTCGACTAGTGCCATCCACAAACCCGAAAAAGATAGGAAAGGAAGATGTCATTTGCACATAAAAACACAAGACATAGTATGAGTGGCCAAGGAAAAATATCAAGCATGAAAAAGAAAATGACACACCAAACTAAAAATACAGTAGTGTACAAAGCATGTGTGCTAGATGATCTAAGCATAGTACTTCTTAAGGTAAATCCCGTTCTGGGGCTCACCCAGGGAAATTTTTTCGTAATTGACTAACTCATAGGCCCCTCTATGTAAAACATGTTTCACGATGTAAGGACCATGCCACAGGGGTTCTAACTTGCATGTCCCTAACTTGTCATGAGTCTGGTCATAGACGAGGACTAGGTCTCCTTCTACAAAATTCCGAGGGTGGATGGATTTGTCATATTGATTCTTGATCCATTTTTGATACATCTTGTTAATGAGAGTAGCATCACGATGTGTTTCGTCTAGCCTGGTCAGATGTAAGAAATTTTCTTCTTCAACAGAAGTATGGGGCAGGAGTTCTACTTTAAGTTTCAGCGATGGAATCTCGCACTCGATTGGTAAAACAACTTATATGCCATAAACTAACTAGATTGGAATGAATCCAGTAGCGGTCTTCACTGAGGTACGGTAGGCCCAGAGAGCGGAGAAAAGTTGTAGATGCCAGGATGTCTTGTTTTCCCCTACCATACGTTGAATCATGGTTTTCAGGATCTTGTTGATGGCTTCAACTTGTTCATTAGCCCGAGGATAGTACGGGGATGAGTTTTCATTGTGAAAACCCAACTTGGCATGCAACTCACTCATCATCTGGTTTTGAAAGTGTGAACCATGATCAATGAAAATGGATTGTGGAACACTAAAGTGAGTGATGATGTGATTGAAAAAGAAAAGATTTGCAGTACGTCCATCATTCAGAAAGGTAGGCATAGCTTCAGCCCATTTTGTAAAGTAATCAACGATGTCGATTATATAACCATGCCCCTCGGCTGAGGTGGGCTTACACTGCATGAAATCAATGCCCCATTTGGAAAAGGGGCTGATGGAAATAATGGGATGCAGCGGAGCAAGGTGGGTGCATGCCTTTTTGTGAAAAACTTGGCAGGGTGGGCATTTTTTGACTGCCTCAATACAATATTTGAAAATCGAGGGCTAAAAGTAGCCAGCACGTAAAAATTTTTGAGTGATAGCCATCCCAGAAAGGTGACCGCCACATGCTCCAAGGTGACAGTCATTAATAATGCGTTCAACCTCTTTATGAGTCAAACATTGTCGAAGGATAGTATCAATACCACGGTGATACAAAGTGTCGTC
This sequence comes from Picea engelmannii, assembly GCA_009831015.1. Classification (NCBI taxonomy): domain Eukaryota; kingdom Viridiplantae; phylum Streptophyta; class Pinopsida; order Pinales; family Pinaceae; genus Picea; species Picea engelmannii. The sequence continues at coordinate 652,444 of ML785175.1, forward strand.
GATGATAAGTTAATGATGAGAATGGTGACAAATATGTCGACGTTCTTCACGAGAGATATCAGGATGAAAGTGTTGGGTTTGGAGATAAAGGAGAATATCTCCATACCAAGGGTCGGACGTGCTGATGAGGAACAAAGTTTCATCGGGGAGAGAATCTCTGGGCTCAGTATCTTCATTGGCATGGGGAAGGTCGTATATAAGTTCCGCAAACACCAAATATTTTTTGGCTTTGGACTTAGCAAATTCAAGATCGAATTCCTGAAGGATGATGATCCATTTAGAATATTTTCCCCCAATAAATTTACGTGTCAAAATATGGTACATGGGGTTTGAGTCCGAGATGACTATGGTGGTGCATAGCAAGATGTAGTATCAAAATATTTGGACAATGATGAAGGCTACCAAAGACAACTTCTCAACATACAAATATCGGAGTTCAGGACCATATAGACTTTTGCTCATATAATATATCACATGTTCTTCGTCGTTGGGGTCCTCTTGAACTAACACCATACCAATAGTGGAAGTAGAGGCTGCTAAGTAAAGGAGATAGTCCTTTGTGTAATCCGAAGGATTCAACAAAGGTGCGTTGGTCAATGCCTGTTTAAGGGCATCAAAAGATCATTGAGCAGTGTGATCCTAGATGAAAGGAGTGTCTTTCTGCAACAATCGCATAAATCCTTTGGTAATGTCAGCGTAGTTACATATGAAATGAAGAAGAAATTTTTCTTTCCCCTGCAAACTTTGGAGTTGAGTCACATTGTTAGGTGGAGGTAAAGCAAGAATAGCTGTTATATTTAAAGGATCCACCCGAATCCCGTCTTTGGAGACAACGAAACTGAGGAGTCGACCAGATTCGACAGCAAAGATACACTTATGTGGGTTCAAACAAATACGGTAGAATTGACATCGAAGAAAGATAGCTCGTAGATGACCAATATGGTCTGATCGATTGTATGAGCGGGCAGGTAAATTGTCGAGGTAAGGTTCTGCAATATGTTTGATATCATGGAAAGCGTACAACATCTCCAGCTGGAATGTAGCACCAACGTTTTTAAGGCCAAAAGGTAGTTTTCGATAGACGAAAGTTCCCCACAGAAAGATGAAATTTGTCTTATGTTGATTAGCAGGGAGAATATCAATCCGGTTGTATCCTGAGAAACCATCCATGAAAGAGAAAATTACGCTACCAATGTAATTATCAATAATTTGGTCAATGAAGGGCATAGGGTAATTGTCTTTTGGACAAGCCTTATTGAGATCCCTATAATCAACGCAGACATGAATGGTCCCTTGTTTCTTAGTGACCGGAACAATGTTAGAAACCCATTCTGTCAAGGGGATGGGATAGATGAAGCCAGACTTCAAAAGTTTCTCAACTTCTGCCTTTATAGCCATGGTTTTCTTGGGATGAACTGGGTAGAGTTTCTGTCGAACAGGTTTAACACCGGGGTAAGTTTTAATTTCATGCACAATGATCGATGGGTCGATCCCTGGAATTTAGTCATAGCTCCAAGAAAATACATCGAGAAATTCTTTGAATAAGGCAGTATAAGAAACCACCTCCTCAGGGGAATAGTTTGCACTGAGGTTAATATTTTCCATGACACCCTCTTTGATCGAAATGTCAATAAAGACCATGGTATAAATGTTTCCTAGATTCCCCTAAAAAAGAGTATTCTGGATAAGTATCAGATATTGTGGAGAATCAACAACATCGGGGGGGGGAAGATAGAGTGTATATCTTCCTGGATTTCTTCGAGAGGTGGAAGAAAATAAGAATGATGGTGGTTATCGTCCCAAGGAACTTCATCAATGCTAAGAATTTCCATGATAGATTCATCAGAAGGAAAAATTTGGGAAATGTAGTCAAAGGCGGAAGACAAGGGGTTCAACCAAGATGGAATCGAGTAGGTGCCAGATTCCAATAGATGTTAGTCATCCGAGGAGGGAGAGGTGGATTGGATAGCAGCGTATGATTCCTCGACTAAACTAAGTGGCATGGCATCACCTAGTACATTGAATTCCAGGGGACTAGGTACAATCCAAGGGTCAGAAGATTCCAAAGATTGATATATCGTAGTCGAAATCATATTGACGGTGGAAAAATGATGTGTGGTAGGTGCAAGTGTTGTAGGGAAGGTACCCATAAGGATAGAATATTTTAGAAAGACAACACCAACGCTTTCATATGTGATTTTTTGATCTCCCAAGAAAGGAATATTATTGGTAGCGGGAGCGCAAGCATCGGGTGTACAAAAATCTAGTTGATCGATAGTGACAATTTTTCCTTGATGAGGGAAATGTACACATCGAAACATCGATGAAGCGACAATAGTCATAGCATAAAACCAACTTCTTCCAAGTAATAGGTTGTAATCGAGGGTAGCATCGACCACCTTGATGTCAGCAAAGATGGTTTTCTACCCAAATGAATGGCTAAGGACTGTAAAAGTTCGTGAGGATGAAAACCTCACCCATCGAATGTGCATAACATCATAGGGGATTTGTTAAGTGAGGGTGATTTCAAACTTTTCCAACAAGCTAAATACATGACACAAGTATAGGCTCCCTCATCCAATATAGTTCGGTGGATTTGTTTATTGTGAACAACAACATCAATTTGAAAATCTAGTTGGTGGGAGATTCGAGACTTATAATTATCCAGGTTAAACGTGATATTGTAGGATGACTTAGGATCAAAAGATCCAATAGCAGCCAAGAGAGTTCTATATTGACTTGGGTAGTGTTGTAGAACTTCCAATGCAGACATAGCACACGGTGCTTGAGCCAAATCTTCAACAATGTAGTAGGTTGTTCATTGTTATTATTCTTTTTTGTTTTTTTTTTCATCTTCTTCTTACCTCCGGATGGTTGTGATGGGGCAGACTAAACTGCATTCACCTCATAGACTTGAGTTTGGGGGGAGGTACAGAAGAGCGTGGTTAAACTCAGAGTAGGTGCCGAAGTAGACCGTTGTGTCGTTCCAGTCGACTGAGAGGTAGATTGGGTTTTGAGGGAGCCAATAACTCCATTCACATGTGACATGGATGAAGGTTTAGCTGGATCGGAAGTGGCACGGGTAGCATTTGGGACCAACTCATACAAAGTACCAGATTGTGAATAAACCAAATCTAAGTACTGAGCCCGAGTAATGGCTTCTTTTTCTGTGACTACACCACCCATGGTGACATCACAAGAAATCGTGGGTAAAAGTGATTTAGTAAACCATTCTATCAATAACTGGTCAGGAATAATTGATTTGATCAACCTTCGTCGTCGTCTCCACTCATGAATATGATCAGAGATATGTATGGAGTTAGTCTGGCAAAGGGAGGTCAATATTTCGGTACCTGTCACGTATCGAATGGGTAGTTGGAAGTGTGTGAGAAAGGACATGGCAAGGGAGTTGAAATCTTGGAAATAACCGCATGGAAGTTCAATATACCACTTGGTTGCGGAACCCGTAAGTGTTCACTGGAAAAGATGTAAATGTATAGAATCATCCATTAAGGATTTCGATGAAAACCATAAATGGAAATACATCACATGGTTATTTGGATCTTCTCCAGGTTTACCATCAAATTTTGGAATATCAGAAGGTAATTTAGCAGGAATCACTGGCTAATAAGAAGAATGTAGTATAGGATCATTGGTCAACTGAGACAATTCTGGGAGATCCAAAGTCGCAAGAAATGGTAGTTGTCGATTAACCTGAGGGTGATACTGATGTGGCATAGGGACACTAGTAGGAACGTAAACTGGGTTAGGTGGATAATTGTATCCAGTAGGTCCTCCTACATACGGTTGTTGTTGACCAGTATAACCAGGATTCGATGAAGGTTGAGAAGTGTTTGCATAAGGAGGATAACCCAATGGGTTCTGAGGTTTGTAAGCTGGGTGATTCATTTTCCCATAAGAAGAATAAATATTTTGGTCATGATGAGGATATGGATTAGTCCCATAAGAATGAGAAGGTTGTTGTTTTACTTGAGGATTTTGTCCCTCAAAGAAAAATGGATTTCCCAGAAAAGGAATGTGCCAAGGATTTGGTGTGGAATTTTTTCCATACGATGGGTGATGGATTCTAGTCTGAGTTTTCCCTCCAAGTGGAGGTTGTGTTCCCATTTTAGTTTGACCACCAAACGGAGGTTTCCCCCCAGATGGAGGTTTCCCTCCAACTGGAGGTTTCCCTCCAACTAGAGGTTTCCCCCCAAATGGAGGTTGTCCACCAAATGGAGGTTTCTCCCCAAATGGAGGTTTCCCTCCGAATGGAGGTTTCCCTCCAAATGGAGGTTGCCCTCCAAATGGAGGTTTGAGTGCCTAGAGGCTTCTGGGAACTAGAAGGGAAAGTATGACCAGTGCCTCAAATTGGATTGGGGCCACCAAGACTAGTTCCTCCAAATGAAGGTGTGGGTATAGAACTAGCAACGACATTATATCCAGGAGGAATAAAAATTCCAGATACTCTGAATGTAACCTGGGTAGTGTTGGAAGTGGAAGGATTTAGAGATCTGTACCCAAGTGGGAGTGACGGATTTGGTCTAAGTGATGTTCCAATTGGAGCTTGGGATGGTGTCACATTTATGGCGGGGATTGTATCAACATGCGAGACCATAGTGGAATGGGCCATTTGGAGAGAAATGAGCGATCGAGGACCAACTTATTGTGCATCTGGAACGACGATGACACTACTAGATGTAGTAGAAAAGTGGTCTAAAGGTATCGTGTATGTAACAGACATTTCGGGCATGTCGGATACGACAGGTATACCAACACCTGCCCCTGAACCGAAAATATCTTCTACCGTGAGAGGTGGGTTTCTAACAATATCAGTAGTCCAAAAAGGATTCTCACCTTCAGGGACTGTGGTTTCTATTCCAGAAGTGTCAACAACAATCTCTTCAGATGAATTCAGTTGGAGATAATGTCTCTTGTAACCGTGAGGAATTCGGAAAGACTCTAGAGAATCGAAAATTCAAAAATTCGGAAATTCTCTAGAGAGCTTGTTCTTTCCACTTGTGGACCTCACTCTATTGAGGAGGTCCCTCCGATGGATTAGTAAGAAAAGGTTGGTAACCCTCGAGATATTTTGGGGGTAGCCCTTGCATTCTGCGTGAATGGCGTGGAGGGTCAATATTTCCCGAAACAAATATTTTACGGAAAAAATCTATGGCCAACTAACAAAAAAAAATAGCATACACTAATAAAATCTAGGAATCAAAACCAAGCAAACAAAACCTTCTCTCGATGACCATGCTAGTTGTTGATGAAATCCAATGTTGCGTGATCAAGTCAAGAAGGGGCTAGGATATGGTGGAACAATTACGATGGTGACCTACTTAACGGACTTACACCTTGGTGCAAGATTCCACACAGTAATTGTGGATTTACCCTCCAAGGAGCCCGAGCGAGTTTGACCTCCGTCTGTTCCAGGTACATTGAAGACTTCCCTTCACCGTCACCTTGTGTAAGTACCTAAATATTATGGCTACTAAGGACACCAACTTGCAGTCATCCCCTGGACGGGTAAAGTCGACATTCCATTCCGAACGTATGGTCAGGATAACAAGTCCAAAATCAACTCGAGAGGCTCCCACACATAATCGTGGGTATACCTCCAAGTGACCCCCAATATATGATCTGACTACTATGAATAATCAAACCACGAATGGATAATATTCAAATCTCTCTTGAACGCGACCTCGTGCGTAACCCCTATGTGAGAGGGGGATCCCAGAAAGCCTATACGACAATTGGAGTTTCTCTCCCTATCGCAAGATGCTATTGTTTTTTTTGAATACTTTGGAGAGTTGTACTCATAGCCTAATCCAAAGTGCTAATCCTAGTCTAATGTTGGTGGAAGATTCTAAAAACAAAAAGTTCTAGATTGATTTTAATTAGGGTTAATTTTGCAGTTGTTCTTTACTCAAGGGTGTATGAAAGTGAAACTGATGGTATTATGAATCAATTCCCAAAAAATTCATAAGAAATGATAAACAGTCTTTTCTTTCAATGAATTCCTATTTAAGGGAAGGAGAAAGATTTTATTTTCACTGTCAAACACTAAGATGCAATATCCTCGTGCAATTTCTTCTCAATCAAATCCAATGTAATGCTAAAATTTTCAGAAATTCGTTCTAATATCCAAACAAATCACTAAAATGTATCCTTTTTCTTATATGTGAATGATAATTAGATGTAAGAATTCTAATGTCAATAAGACTTCAGTAAGATTTAAACAATCAGAAGCAAACTTTACATAAACAAAAGCACACTCTTGTTGTGATTAAACAAGAAACAAAAGGAAAAAACCAAATTTGCAAAAAGAACCAAAAACCTCAAACAAAAGAGAAATGTTGGAAAACTAACCTCAAAGATCAAATGGAATGGTTCACAGATCTTTGATTTTCCTTACAACATATTTCACTCAGTCAGATAAATGAGAAGAAAACAATAAGATGATTCCAAGTCTTCAAAGGAAGAATGACTCAAAGTAAGGAAAAACGTAAAAAAATCCAAACAAAAGGTGATCAATCTTCAAAAATCAAGGTGTTGAAGGTCAAACCAAAGATGCACTAAGGTTGTAAGGACTATGAACAAGTGCAAACAACAAGAAAATGAACTCAAAGATTAAACTCCTACAAGATTTTAAACAGAAAAGGGGCATCACTCTGGTGTCAAGGGCACCAGAGTGTTGCAATGCTCTATGTAAGCCTGACAGGGAGTGCCAATGCTCTGATAGCAAGGGTAGGGGAGCGCTAGCCTCTTAAAATTCAAAAAAATGCTCAGAAATCCAAAAACTCAAGCAAACTTGGAAATCTAAAGTGTATGGGATGAGGTAAAGAGCCAATCAACACATTGAATGATCAGAGACACATGATGAATAAGATCAAAAATGGGCAAAGGCTATGATCCAGATTATTTTCGGCACGAAATGAGAGCGGAGATATAATAAAGAAATGCACAGAGATATCGCGTATATCCAGTAATATGACAGAAATATATCAGAGACGTAACCATAAACACAAAGATACAGTAATACACGATTTCTATTAATGAAAGAAATGTACAAAGACTGTAAAAATACAGAGTGAAAGACTCACTAGAATGGTGGCAGCTTATCTCTGAGAAGAGATGTGACGGCTACTTGCATTCACAAGAAGATGATTACAATGAGGCTCTAGAGGCCTTTTTACAATAGACAAGAAAGCCAAAAGTCATAGACATCCAAAAACCTAACCCTAGGAGATGAAGCGCCAAAAGTCATGTGGGCCCTGTTTGGGTAGGTTGGTGCATCAACTTCCCAGGGTCGTAACTTTTGCATACGATCTCCGTTTTAGGCGTATGATAGCTCGTTGGAAAGATCTATCCAAGGCCTACAACATTCAATACAAAATAGAATTGTTAGATGTTATTTTATGACAGAAACATACCCAAAAAAACATCGTTTAGGGCCTCAAAATGGCCCCGGAAGTTCAGGACCCGAAAAAAACTGCAAAAAATAGTAAATTCCCAAAATTGCTAGAAACATGTTTTGGGATAGTTGGAGAAGGTGGGTGGCCACTGATATCCACCTGGATCAATCCTCCCTCCTTAGGAAGCAATGGTCTCCATTGCGTTGAGTTTACAGGGGAGAAGGAAAAGCGTTTGTTGAATCTGCATCTTGGTGAGCTGCTTGTCTTGCTGGAGAAGTCACGCTGCTTAGTTTGTGGAAATCTGTCACGAACCTGTGGCTGGAAGGTTTGTACATTTTTAACCAGTCTGGCTATTTTAGATGACTGTGTGAAGAAGGAATCTTCATTCTTTGCTTCAACCTTGTCGACCTGCTTCTGTTGGATAGAAGGTGCTTTGGCCGAAGCTGTGGTGGCT